>CM052446.1:57366587-57405790 GCA_028533085.1 Varecia variegata | reverse complement strand
CTGGTAATCTCTAAGTAAATCAGATATTCCTGCCACGGATCCTGGCTGGGTCACGTTGGGCTTTGCGTTGAATATTAAGACCACCAGTGCAGTATTTCATGTCAAAGAAAATTCTATAGCTAAAAGCACATGGAGAGGATTGGAGGCAGGTGGTTTTTTATAAGTGAGCAAAAAGATGTCATTACTGACCCGGCTTTCTCCCCTCCGCCCCTTTAGGGTCATTGTTACTACCACGGACACGTGCAAGGATATTCTGATTCCACGGTCAGCCTCAGCACTTGTTCTGGTCTCAGGTAAGTGGCCGTGGCCGTGCCGGCTCTAGTCTTGAGCACGGCTACTGCAGACAAGCACCATGGAGCACCGAGAGTGAGTGACGCAGCACAGCCATGCCTGCTCCTGGGCGAGGAGGGCCTGGCTTGCAAGAGTGCGGCCACCCAGGGTGCCGGCTTCTCGTTCACGGCCGTTGTCAGTGCCGTTGTCAGGCCCGGCGAACTGGCTGAGTTTTGGCACCCAAGCATTTTGTGAAGTATCTTTCGTTTATGTGGCTCTGATGCTTAATAATTCCCGGTGTTAAAAGACAGGACGTCAGGTGTTAATGTTGAAGCTACCAACTTAACAAAAATTTAGAAGAGGCTCCTCTCGTTAGGAAACACAGTAAAGGAACTAATTTAACAGTGACCACGGTGAGTTGGATGCAGGCGTGGATCAGTAGGGGTGTCGCTACTATGCTGTGGGTGCAGCGTGAGGAGCAGTTACCTTGCGTTGCTGTACAAGCCAACGCTGGGCTGTACTCACGGCCCTTCCCTCCAAGTCACAGCTATTAGCCGTCAGGTGGGCTCTTCTGTGCTCCCCAGGAAAACCATTTTGTCTGACAAATTCCAGCTGCTTCAGCCTTTTTGCTGGATTTATTTATTGGTTTGTGAACGAACCGCTTGTATCCTCCAAGTCCTGGGTGGCTTTGTCACCCGGCACCAGAGTGTGGCTCTGTGGGAGGGAAGACCTGGACGGTTGTACGAGCTTGGGTTACAGAGCGGGGTTGTGTTCCCTGCGTGGGCGGTAACTGTGGCATCTTTGTGAGTTGTGCATGGGTTGTGGAGAATGAAAATACACATGCAGCGCGTGCACACACACACACACACACACACACACCCCTGCCAGTTTGTTCTTCAAAGTAGCTGCCTTAATTTCCACTCCAGCTGGCAGAGAATGGGAGTCCCGTTCCCTTGCTTCTTCCCCAGTGCGTGATGTATCTGATTTATTGTGAAGTATTTGCCATCGGGATCCAACAATATATATATATACAAGGCTGTTCCTCCTTCCCCTACATGCCCCTCCAGTCCGACTCAGGTAAAAATGCAAAACAGTATTTTTGATATCCCGTTCATATAACACTGTTGAGCTTTAAAATGTCTGCTAATCTGGGAAGTGAAGGAGGTGTCTTGTTTCAATGTGTTTCTCCAGTTATTCACTAAGCTTTCCTCAGTGCCAGCACTGTCCCAGGGTCTGGGGACACGACACTGAGCAACACGTGTTCCTCCTGGAGCACATCCAAGTGGAGGGAACAGGTGGTGAGCAGAGGGTAAGACACGTGATGTTGTGGGGGGAGGTAGAACTGGAGTGGAGGACAGGAGAGGCAGTAGGTGGTCAGAGGCTCTGAAGGAGGTGAGGTGAGTTCTTCAGACGTCTGCAGGAAGCACAGTCGGCAGAGGGAACGGCATGTGCAAAGCCCCTGAAGCGGGGCTGTTGTGCTTATCTGGGGCCTGGAAGGATGGACTCTCTGTTTAAAGGCCATGTACTGAAGGCCAGGTATGTTCTGCTTTCGATTTAATATTAAGGTCAATGTGTGCAAAGAAAAGAAAAGCTAATTCAAACTAGCTTAAAGAAAAAAAAAATAACAGGGATGTTGACTTATGCTACTGAAAAGTCCAAGGATGGCTTCAGGCATGGATGGATCCAGGGTCCTAATGATCAGAGTCCATTTTCTTTCTGCCTCTAGCCTTGACTTTCCTCTCTATTAGTTTCATCCTCAGCCACTGTCTTAGCTTGGGCTGCCATAACTAAATATCATAGCCGGGTTGGCTTAAGCAGTAGAAATTTATTTCTCACAGTTGTAGACACTGGAAAATCCAAGACCAAGGTACTGACAGGATAGCTTTCTTTCTGAGGCCCCCTCTCTTGCCTTGTCATCTTGCTTTGCACTCACATGGCCTCTCTGTGTGCGCGCATGGAGAGAAGCAGCTCCAGTGACCCCGATAAGGGCACTAATCCCATCATGGGGGTTCCACCCTCGTGACCTCATCAGAACCTAATCAGCTCCCAGAGGCCTCATCCCCTAACACCATCAGGTTGGCGGTTAGGACTTCAATGGGTGGATTTAAGGGGTACATAAACATTTAGTTCGTTATAGGCACAGTTTTGTCTTGGGGGTTGTTTTGGTAACAAAGGGGGTGCCAGTAGCACGAGGCTTCCCTCCTCTGAAAGCAAGAACAATAACGAGGGCCTCTCAAGCTCTGCCGAGGTCCCCTAAGCACATCTCGGTGGCTCTGACTGGGTCACTGGCCCATCCCTGAAACAATCACGGTGGCCAGTGGGGAGTGCAGTGCTCTGGTTCACCAGGCCATGGGGCTGCACCCTGCGCCGGGCCGAGGGGAAACCACTCACGGCCCAGAGTCGGGGAGCAGGGAAGGGGTGAATGGTCCAAAGAACAGTGTGAGCTTTTGCCAGAAAAAGGACAGATACAAATCAAGGATGCTTGGAAACAGGCCTCATCCACCAGTGGTTATGAAGATGTTCTAAGTCATCAAAACTGAGACCGGCCATAAATGGAGACATCCAGGATGGGTCAGAAAATTTTCAGGTGATTTTTATAGGGATGTCAAATTCTTGATGGGTAGAGAGAAAAGGGGTATCTACAAGATGTTCCTAGTAGCTCCTTTTTACATCAAATAAAACAATTTATAGACCAGCGACATTAACTCATTAGAGGAACAGCTGGGTGGAATATCCCAGAGGAATATTCAAATAGGACACAGCTGCCTGCAGTGCCTGGCCACTCAGTCACCACTCTCCCGCTTTCCTCCCAGCCTGCCCTGCTGCCACCCTGTGCCGGGCCTGCTGCCTTAGACCTGCAGCCCCCCACAAAGGCACAAGTAGCCATCCGCACAGCGCATCAGTCTCGCTGGCCAGACTCTGCAGTGTCTGAGTCTCAGCGTCCCGTCTGCAGCAGCTGCACAGGTTCCTTCCCCGGCACCTGGCACAGACCCATCCCTTGGCAGAGAGGAGCACTGTGAAATCCTGTGGCTGGGATTTCAGGAAAAGCGAGAGGAGCAAGTGCTGCACCGTCTGGTGTCGACCACCAGGAGGGAGTGGGAACAGTGTCGGGAACACTGTGTGGGTCCAGTGAACTCCTCACCATGGTGCTCCTGAGAATTCTGACTTCCCAGATCTTTGTGCTGTTGTTACAAAAGCAGCAGACCATGCATCAACAGAGAAATTCCCGAGTTATACGGTCAACTTTATGATCTTGCAAAATCAGACCAGAGTGGGGAGAAGCAGTATTGGATCAACTGCTCACTGATAGAAGAATCCATTGAGACTGGAAAAAAAAGAAAATGCAACTATAGTAGCACCAGCCTGGCCGACATTAAGAAAGAAAACAGGGATTAAAAATTATGTTAAATATGGTGCACTCCAGAAACACATTGAGATCTAGGAGCGTGGAGGGAAGCTGGAGTGTCCTAGAAGACACGTTAATTAGAGCCCAACAGATTCTAGTTTTGCAAAGAAAACGCAGAGACACAGCATCCTCTGTTGCCTCAAAAAGGCTGGATCAAAAATGGGCAGACCAGGAAACCCGTCCCAGGTTAGAGAAGAGGTGGGGGAACCGAATACGGTGCCTTCGTGATCTGAAGCTTGAAGGGAAAAACGTAAGGGAAGAAAAAAAGCATAAAGGTCCCGCAGAAACGGGGCTCAGAGAGGAAACAGCTCTTGAACGGAGGGAATGAAGTGCAAATGGAAAATAGGTCATAAAAATGAGCTCAGCCGTGGAGTTTATTCTTACTTTGAAATGACTCCAAGTCAAATGCGAAGTTCAAGACATGCGCTGATTCTGCCCCGTATCATGTGTCCCCCACGATGCTCAAGCCCCTGTTAGCACAGTTTCAGTGCCGTGTTCACACATGCCTCTCCTTCCTACGGTCTGCTCTCTCGGCTCGGTGCCTCATCCCTGCCCGTGAGTGAGCCCGCGGGCGTGGCTGTGGGCACCAGATACTCACGCACTGCAGGGCACAGCTGTCAGACTGTCACATGGATGGGAGAGAATCCAGCGCTCAGCCCAGAGGAAGTTACCTGCTGTACTTTGTCAGGGGACCGATGTCCAGCCCCTGGAGCATCAAAACAGCCACGTCCTTATTTTCTGACTCTATTCATGAATGTCACATTCCCCTCCACTATCTCCCCGGCTGGGGTGCCCCACGCGTGTGCCCCAGGGAGCTCTCGATGACCTCCCTCACCTGCCCAGGTCCTGCACACCCTCCCCGGGTGTCTTCTCCCCCCTCCTCCTCCTTCCACGTTCTCCCTCGACACCCTCCTTCCACCTTTTGTCTTAGGCGGTTAAATTACCCCCCGCTGTGCTTCCTATCTCCACCCCTCCCTTTACAGCCATCTGGCACATTCTAGAAGGTCATATTTCAAAAACACTGTGTGATCATATCATAAATCCTGCCTACACTCAGACCCACCCTGGCTCCCTGCGGCCTGCACATCAGAGCCTCTCGTTCATTCAGCTGCTCCTCCAGCAACATTCCTGTGAATGTTTACCGATCACTTACCTGCTGGTCACCTACGGATCGTGCCAGTCCCAACACCGATGCTGGGAAACCCAAAAGACATAAGGGAAATACTCCCAGGTGTGCAAAGGAGCCAGACGTTATTTTAATGCAGCGTTGTAAGTGACGCAAAGTGGGTTGCACAAAACCACGTGAGAGTCTCTGCAGAGGAGCCCTAAATGCTGGGAACCTGAAGGAAGAGGGCTAACCTGGACCTCAGAGGTCACGCATCAGCCTGCAAGGTCATTCCAGCAGAACCCGCCTCCAGGAGCAGTGTGAGGGCTTTGGGTGCCCAGAGGAGCAGGACACGGCCTTGGCCCTGACGCTGCTTTGTCCAGGGAGGCTGGACAGTTACAGCACACGGAGCAGGTGGACGTGGTCGGGGCTCTGGGCTGGGCACGGGGAAAGGCTCAGAGTAGAAGGCACAGCAAGAGCGAAGTGCTGGAAGCTGGAGACGTGAAGTGCGCCTAAGAGACAGCGTTTCAGTCTTCCCGAACAGTGTGCAGAACGAGGAGCCATCGATGAGGCCACAAAGGCAGTCGGAGGCCTCATGCGAAGGTCGGGGGAAAGCAGTGAGTGGAGCTGTGAGACCCTGGCCTTCCAGTGGCTGCCCCAGCCCAGCACGCCCCTCCTTCCGTGGCTCCCACTCCAGCCACGGTCTTCCTCACTCCCTGCCCCTCCTCACGCCTGCAAGGACTCGCACAAGGCCACTCACCTGGACCCCACGTCCCACCCTCCTCCCAGGCCTTCAAAGCTGCCCTCGAGGCCCCTCTTCAGAGCTGTTCCTCAGCCCTCACCCTGTCAGCACTGTGCCGGCCGCTGGCCTGGCTCCCGACTGCCCGGGCACCTGGCAGTCGCCAGTCAGCTGTGCCCTCCCTAGCGTGAGTGCTGGGCGCCAGCAGAGGAGGCTGAGGGCAAGTGACCGGGTCCAACTGGGAAACCCTGGCTCTGCCACTGACCAGCTGTGTGGCTGGGTTAGTTTCCTAGGACTGCCACCACAAACTGCCACCAACTGGGTGGCTTAAAACAACAAAAATTTGTTCTCTCGCTCTTCTGGAGGCCAGAAGTCTAAGATCAAGGTGTCGGCAGGGCTGGTTCCTTCTGCGGGCTCTGGGGGTGCATCCCCTCCGCACCTCTCCCCGGCTTCCAGCGGCTCCTGGCGATCCCAGCATCCCTCGGCTTGTCCACGTCTCACTCCGGTTTTTGCCTCCGTCCCCACTTGACCACCTTCCTGTGTCTCTGTGTGCCGCCTCTTCTGGCTCTTACAGGGTCACCCTAATCCAGGACCATCTCATCTCGAGATCCTTAATTACATCCACAGAGACCCTTTTTCTAAGTAAGGTCACATTTGTGGGTCAGGGGACTAGGATTTAAACGTATCTCTGGTGGGGAGACTATTCAGTCCCTGCAGTGACCGTGGGGTCTCGACGTTGGTTTCCTCATTAGTCAGATGAGCTCGTGTTATCTGCTTTACAGGATTGCTGTAAATGTTAGGGAAAATAATACATTGGAGAGCCTGGCTCGTGGTGTGGAGTTGCTTTTGGGGTGATGAAAATGTTCTGGAATTGGACAGTAGTAATGTTTGCATAACTCGACGAACATACTAAAAACCATTACATTGAATGCTTTACAAGGGTGAGCTAAACAGTATGTGAATTATTTCTCAATAAAGATGTTTAAAAAAGGAGCCTGACCCAGGGCTGTCTCCTCATAAATCCTAGCTGCTGTTATTATTATTGATGTGCCAGCAATAACTACTCTTAAAATGTTTTATAACAGTTTAATCTTTTACCTCTTTTGTCGTGTTTCCCTGCCATGGTTACGAATTCCCTTTGAAACGGGAACCAAGGGCAGGATGTTTGTGCGTGTCGAGCCCAGCGCCTCGCACATAGTAGGGGATGATGGATGTTTGTCCTGATTGTACCTGAGTAGTTCACACGGAAATTACTTGTTGAGAGTAAGCTCCGCGGTGCTCACGTGTTAACTAATGTTGCTGCTGTGACTGTTTATCAAACATACATGAGGTAGGATATGACTTTTACCCATGAGTTCCTCCAAAAAAAAAAAAATGGACTGAAATTAAATTTCATGCCAACTGCATTTCCAACTTCTGATTGACAGCATGATATTAAGACCAAAAGTCTTTTTCCAGGAAATTCAATTAGCAATTGAACCCTGAACTAGCTGGGATAATTCGTACTTTCTAATCATTATCTTATTACAGGTAGTCGAAAGCCATGTGCCGCTGTCCTGCTCACTTGAGCTCAGCAAGAAAAGTCAGAACAAGAACGACATTAAGCTGCGTCATTGCCTGATGCACCATTGCTTCAGAGATTAAAAACTGAATTTTCAGAAGGATAAAAATGTATCTTGAGGAAATATAGGACTCCTGAGTTTTCATTTTGGAAGCTAACAAAGTCAACTTAAAATTTTAATAGATTGCTCTCTGTTTCCGTTCCAGGAAAAACGACAGGACTTTAGATTTTAAAGGAAGGCTGCTGGTTTTCAAGGCAGCAGTTGGGTTTCTTGGGCCCCTTGCTTTTCTAATTCTGCTCCCGTCGTGCTCCTCCCTGCCCTGGGCCCCTCATCCCTGTTCTGGGAAACTTACCCCTCTCAAAACAGTGCAGAGGGAGGCAGGTGAGCATGGAGGTTAAGAAGCCCAAGGCTTGGACACACAGGTCAGGACTGAGTCCCCAGCTCTGCCACCTGCGCACCACGGCCAGAACAGCAGCTGTGTGAGCATCCGCGGGGCAGTAAAGGTTACGAGTGCAGCCCGGAGCCTGGGTCCCAGGAGGAGCACCATGGGGTGGCCCTTACCACCCCCAACACCCCTTTCCTGCCCCAGAAGTTGGCTCATGATGGCTGGTCCAGTAGCTCCACACCCTCCTCCTGTTCCTCTAGAAAAGGAACTCGCAGTCTTTATCTTCCCAAACATCAGAAACTCTTCTACTCTTTCTCCCCTATTCTCCCAAGGGGAACAGAACCCCATATTCAAAGTCTGCTGCATTTAACTTCCATGCTCTGAGATCGTACAATTCCCAAGTTTGCAACTAAATATCTGTGGCATTCAACTTAAAACAAATTACATCCACTTATCTAACTCGGGGCCAGTAAGGGCTGTGAGAACATCAAAACTTTACATCTCAGAAACCCTGAATGCTTGAATTTTGTGTCCGCTGTTGTTTCCAGCAATCTTTAGGGCTAAATGATTAATTATACCTAAGACAGTCCAAAGCAATTATTTAATTAAGCTGTATTATAGGCTGCCAGTCATTTGGAGCAAAGCAAAAGCCTCTACCCTGGTTTCTCAACATCTGGCCTTTGGATGACTTGAAAGATAAAAGGAGATATGAGAACATTTTTATGACTAACAATTTCTAGAAATTTTCCACTAAGTAGAAAACCTTTTTTAGCAATTTGCTCCTCATGATTAGAACGTGGTGACATGTCTTACTGTAAATGTTCAGATTATTTAGATTCAATGCAAAACAGAAAATGTTGCAATACAAAATGACATGGTGCTGTTTTCTTTTTTAGGGTAGGAAAGTCAGTTGTGTTCATTTCTACTTTCCCCTTGCCTATTTTTGAAAGTTCTCTTTCTTAAGTTAGGCTTTTTAAAATCAACTGTAATAAACAAAAATGCCCCATTACCCACTCTGAAGTTAGAAATATGTTTTATTTTGTAAAGATCATCTCAGAGAGATACAAGCCACCCCACAGAGTTGATGACAACAGTGATGCTTGAATGATCTGCTTGGAGACACCCACAGACACTAGTTGGGGGGAAGACAGCAGCCACATATAATGACTTTTAGTCAACCTGGCCTTTGCATGACTTAAAATATAAAAGGAGACATGAGAATATTCTCATGATTAAGTAACAATTTCTAGAAACTTTGGATTTGAAAATATTTAAAAATTCTTCTGTTGCTCCAAACCACATTGGCCTCCCCCATCTCTAAAGAGTTAAGTGTCGTAACTTCTGATCATGCGCAGCTTGGCTCCCCAACAGTGCCGCGTTGTCCTGTGTGTCTCGGTGCTGTCTCATCTATTGGGGTCCAGGCATGTTTCTCCCACTGCCCACAGCACCTCATAAAACAGGATTGGTGGCATCAACCGGTTGAATAATAATGAATTGATCAGTGTGTGTTTGCTCACCAGTTGTGTTCAAAATAGATACTTGACTAATTCAAACCTCTTCCTTTCGGAGCATTTGAGTATTGAAATACTGTCACTCTGTTAAGGTTTGAGTGGTGACATACCTATCAGTGGGCTACCAGTGAGCATAGGCTGAGTGAGTGAACAAACAGGAGCAATAATAAATGAGACAGGAACACCTTGCATAGTCCCTTCTTTGGAATGAAGCTCAGATTGTCTGAGGGAAACTACTAGAGTCTACAGCTTTATTAGCTATTTCTTAAGGAGTAAGTCATACTCAAAGCCTTGGGTTGATGCCATATAAATTATTAAAACTAATGTCCTAATCGTGTAGCCCATGGACCTTATCCTCAGTCCTAAATCTGCTAAAATAATCTGCAAAGTTTTGTGGTTATGTATATGTAAGAAATATCCTGGGGAGAAACTAAGGAAGTTCATGTCTCAGAAAAGGTTAATTGCCATTGTGTTAGAGGTGTCCATTTGCAGTCAGATAAATTTTGCATGGATACTTTGTGTGTTTCTAAGGTGGAGAGACGAGGCCACCTTGCTAAATAAGGTAAGGTGCTAGACATATGGGAACTCTAAGAGCTGCCAGTCTGCTGTTACCCAAATTGCCATTTCTCCACAAAAAAAAAAAAAAAAAAAAAAAAAAAAAAAACCCATATTTCAGCACCAGGAAAGCACCTTTTAAATTAAAGTACTTGACTGTCTCACCTTGGCTAAGAGAGAAATGAAAACCAACATGCAGGCCAAGGTTCCTCATCACTTGAGGGAAGATGACACCCCTAGGCTAGCATTGTCCATTTCCAGGGAGCAGGACACAGCCTCAACTCTGAGCTCCGAAAGGTCAGATGGGTCATGGTCCTTAGCTAAGTTCCACCTTCTGTCTCTGTAGGTTGCAGTCTTTAGCAAACTTGTTCATTTGTTAAAAGAATCTATACTTTTATTCTCTAAACTGGAGGTTGGCTCAAAGGGTTCGTTCTTAGTTACTGTCATTCCCGGAAGTGTATTTATCTTATCAATGCTGTATTCATATCAGGGAGCCACGGATGACTAGTATCCCTGCGGGCAGATGTGCTAACAAAGCATAGGACTTTCCTGGGGTTGTCATTCTTTGGCATAACATGTTGACAGAAGCCCAAGCCATGGATCTATCTGCCTTTGTTAATAATAAAGAGAACTATGACCATTCAGGCACTGACGTGGGGCCTCCATGGAGCTAAAAGTTTTATAAGCTGACATAGCAACCCTGAGAAGTAGGTACTGTTATCCCCATTTTACAGGTGAAGAAACTGAGGCTCAAAGAGATTAAGGAGCCCAGTCAAGCTCACACAGCTAGCAGGTGGCAGACTGGAAGTCAAACCTGCCGAGCTCCAGAGGCAGCTGCCCGGCCTTGGGGCTGAGACTCCTCCCAGGGTGTTTCTCTGCTCTGCCCGGAGCTGCCCACTGGATCAGAGGCCGCACCTCACCTCCAAGGAGCAGTTCTAGTGCTCTGTGTACTTTCATTAGTTCCCTTATTCACACATCTCCCATAAATAAGTAAAATGCAAAATATATAAATTTGTGCTCATCCTTATGTCAGACCCCATCAAATAATTAGGAAAATATGGCTGATCAGCATAAATAATTTAGATGTAAATTAGTTGTCCTTAAAAAAATTCCCTCTGAAATGTGTCTGCTAATTCAGATATAGTTATTTTCTGAACAGATGAAACATCTTTTCCCTCAACTCTTCTTCCCAGCAATATATCTTTGAGACATAAAAAAAAAAAAAAACACATAAAGGCAAAATGCAGTCTATTCTTTACCATAAAACATTTCAAACAAAATTCTCAGACTTGGGTTTCAAAAGATTTGCAAAATTAACGAATGCAAACATATGGCACAGAAATATCCTTTCCGATTAAAACCTGAGAATAGAAATAAATTGGTATTTCTCCTTTCATTCTCTTTCTCATTAAGAACTGTGTCTAAGAACCTATCCTTAAACATTACATTCTTTTGCTCATTTCTTTTTCAACAGGGGACTTATTATGTTTGAAAATGAAACCTACGTCTTAGAACCATTGGAAAATGCGACCCAGAGGTACAAACTCTTCCCAGCAAAGAACCTAAACAGCACGTGGGGATTGTGTGGATCACGTCATAACATATCAGGCCTCGCTGCAGATAAAGTGTTCTCGCCACCCTCTCACACGTGGGCAAGAAGGGTAAGAGGAACACCCAGTGTCATGTTTCTGGGAAGCTAGGGGCTCAAACTATGGATGCCCAAGGCTAGGACGTCTGGAGAAACTTTGCCACCAATGGGCGGTGTCTGGGGGATGGAGGTGCCCAGTGTATCCACGGGCATGTGACGTTGTGTGGAAGAGCGTGACCACTACCGAATCTCCATCATCATGTTGCAAATGTCAGCCTCAGACTCATTCAGATATTCTGGGTAGAGTCAAGCAGTCAGGGTCAGAGGATGACAAATCCCCATTCACGAGATCTTCCATAAGACCCTACCATGGGCCTGGCCCCAGGGTTGGGCCCCCACCATGGCAGGCAAGACAAGAACGGACCCCACCCCACTCTCCAGCAGCTCTCCTCCTGCTGGAGGAGAAAGACCATATGGAGGTTTCTTCATTAGTAATCTGGGTTTTCATGATACTTTGCAGAAAGTTCTCAGTCTGTGCCCACTTGCTTGTGCAGAGGTGAATTGCATCATTGCCCACGTGGTGTGGCTTTGGAGTTTTGCTGAATCCCTAGTCCAAGCTGCAAAATGCCTGTCCTAGCTCCCTGTTGGTACTGTCCAAGCAATCTGTCTTTTCTGGCCACCAGCCCCTGGGTCTGCTCGTAAAAGGTCTTCCTTTCTGCCGCAGCACTAGAGAGAGTAGTTGCCTAACAGCGTCTGCTCTGCAAACGTACTTCCCTCTCTGACCTTTGACATGCAACACCACAAAGCCTCCGCCCCAAACAGCTGCCTGTCCCTTTTCTGTGGGGTTCTGTGTGAGCAGCACAGGCCACAGTGGCTCTCTGTTAGCAAGGACCAAAGGTCATCCTTCCCCGTGTTTGGCTGGAGTCCCTGAATTTAAATAAGCACAACCAGATAGGAAATTATCAACAATTTCCTGATTTTTCCATCTCCGGATTTCCTCTTCCTCTGTTGACAAGAAATCAAGAAAATTCATAAATATGATGTCACTTATGATTACATTTGACTGTCTGAGGACACGTTCTTCAAGGTTCCTCTGAACACATTTTGTCTTTCCTAACTTTAATCTCAGTAGACCATCGTTTAGCACTCAACATTTCATGAATATTGTTCCTGGTTCATTCTGTTAATCATTTTTCTGAATTCAAACAGTAAGAGTTATCCTAAACGATTTCTTCTCATTCTTAAAATTCCCCTCATACCTGTGGATAGGTGTCTGTTCCCCTAAACTCCTCTTGGTTAAACCAGTTCAAGACTTTTAACTCCGATTTTAGATTCATTCATTTTGGTGCAGGCGTCCTGCTTGTGTGACCCTCACTCCCCCTTTGCTAGTGTGTTTTCGAGCTTTTCTGTGGCAGATGCTGGCAACCCCCTTTCCTTTTCCTGCCCCATCGCAGGAGGGGAAAGACCTCTCCCATCAGGTGCTGTGACTTGGCCAGGAGTGGGTGGGGCAGTAGCCTCATCCCAGGGAACAGAGCTTGACAGTTACCCCCCATCCCATCCCTGCCAGCTCAGGAGGGTTTCATCCTGCTGCTGCATTTCTCCCCCGCCCATCTTAGAGTGACAGATTTTAAGATCTTCAATCGCACAGACCAGCCTCTGTGGTCCCATGCATGTTTATTTTACTCTTCAAACACTTTTGCCTTTGATTCCGTGGATAAGACGTGATTAAGCTACAGCTTTACAGTCATAAACAAGTAGAACATTTGCACGTCGTCTTCCAGGCTCTTTGCTTTGAGTACCTTGTTGAATGCATGTTATCCACATTATAAGATTTACAATTTGACGGTCTAAATGACACTCAAACATGTTTGCCGTTTTATTTAGCAGTAGGAACGTGGTCTGTCCCTGCCAGCCGTATTTTAACTCCTTTAGCTTGCAGCTCTCTGGAGCTACGATTGTAACTCCCAGTCATTTTGACTTGAGAAATGGGGGGACCCCGAATCCCAGTGCTGTTTTGTTAATAATGCACATTGAAGTGCAAGTGAACCTTTACATTGAAAAGGGAAGGTGTTAATGCCAGGTCCACTCAGTGCTCAACATTCCTCTCTAGAAGTAGTTGTGATTGTTTTTACGGAAGAGAAAGCACCCTGGACTTAAAGTGCATGTATATAATGAAAACGGTGCAAAAAGTAATTTTCAAATAAGTGGAATGCTTGGGAATTGGAGTTATATAGAAGATTGTTTTGGTTAGCACCTATGGTAAATATGAAAGGGACATTACCTGCCTCACTTACACTGCCTTTATTTTACGCTTTAAAAAATCAATGTAACTGCGGCTAACTAATCTTGTTTATGCAGCGCACCAACTGCATCTGCTTCTTCCCAGCATCTTTCCGCCCCCT
This sequence comes from Varecia variegata, assembly GCA_028533085.1. Classification (NCBI taxonomy): domain Eukaryota; kingdom Metazoa; phylum Chordata; class Mammalia; order Primates; family Lemuridae; genus Varecia; species Varecia variegata. The sequence continues at coordinate 57,392,267 of CM052446.1, read as the reverse complement.
CTAAATGTTAACTATTGCAAAGATTGGTTTGCAGACTGTGATTTTTCTGCAGATGTTTGCATTTTTCTTCATGGAGCATCGGGAATAAATCTGCACTCAGGGTCTACGCCGGCTATGATATAAACCTGCACTATTGTTTGTCATTTTTACAGGGCTCTACATTAGATTTTAGTGAGAGCTCGAGTTGCCCCTGGAAGGGCACAGAGAGACAGGGAGTGTCATAGTCAGTTCTGTCCTCTGCGGATTTTGAAATCCACTCTGCTCACCTACATCGGATTCCCCCCTCTGTGGGCTTTGCATTCAAGAATGGGAACTAATTTTCACATCAGCCTGAACAAGCTGTGAGGAAGGCAAAGGCAGGCAGTCTGGGGAAAATCACATAACACATCCCAAAGGCAAATGCAAATTACTTTTGAATTGTCCTTTCTTTAGGGATTATCTGTGCCATTGTTCCCCTCCATTAGTATGGATAATTATGAGTCAGATATAAAAGTTGCTGCCTTCTCTGGAAAGAAATGTTTGCTTGGGCTACTGTGTACATATAGGCAGATACTGTTGTGTTTCCTCAAAAGCAGCCATTCTGAAATGACCAGGTGCTATTGCTCTTGTGTTTCTAGGTAGCCAAACATACTTGTTTCATAGAAGCCATAGAAGTGGTGGCAGTATTAGTAGTAATAGTAACATCATATGTGGAACCTAACAATAGTCGAATGTCAGGAACAGGCCAGAACCATTTAAAAACTCGTTAATTATGGCAGGCATGTTGAATTCCTCTCCAGCAAGACCATCTTGCATTTCTCCTCTGAGGGATAGCATCCTGTTCTCTTACAGCCTTCATTGTTCTTAAAGCTTGACGGTGGAGAAGAAGCAGCACCACTTCCTTGGCCCTGGGCTTTAAATATCTATTTGTGTAGCTGAGGTTCTAAATTTCCCAGGGTGGATTCCTACTGAGTGTCAAATCCTTTAAAACTCTGGATAAATGAATAACAGCCCTTACTTGTGCCACCGGTTTTTTGGACTCAATTTCAGTACTTCCCATTTGTCCCTAATTAACATTCAGTTTATCAGATTCAGCCCATTCTCCTAGCATATTGTTTCTTTTGCTTAATTCTGCCAACCTACACGCTAGCCAGGCCTCAGAGGCTGTGGCCCAGGCAGATAAAATCAGCAAAGAATCACTGACAGGGATGGTGGAGACAACCTTTGCCAACCAGGATCAAGCTCAGCTTACAAATATCCATGAAGTGACCTGAGAGTCAAGGCCTGGAGCCCCCCCTTGAAGCAATAATAATTGTTCCTTGCTTGCAGGAAGATAAACCAAACTTTGGGTTCGTTTAAGGTGCTCATCCCGCCAGCTATGGAAACACCGGCCCTGGTTCCATGGTTGTTGTTCTGTTGCTGTCTGGGAACATCACAGCCCACTCGGGGGTGTTTGCCACTGTCCATCACGACTATCTCCAGCCATGGCCAGCTCTCACTTGCACGGCTGCACGCCCTCCTCACTGTGCTCTCAGCTTCCGACGTCACCCCCTTGGAATCCATCCTCCTCCCAGAAGCCACAGTGATTTCGTTAAAATCTGGCATGCAGGGGCTCTCATGCTCTTAGAGCATGCTCTTAGGCTTCCATTCAGCCTCCTTTGCGCAGCTCCAGCACCCTGTCCCCACTGTCGGCCTCTCCTCGTCCACTCTCCCCTCACCAGTGGACTCCAGCCGCACTGCCCGTCACTCCAGCGCACCACGCTCTCCCAGCCTCAGGGCTTCTGCAGCTGCTATTCCATCTACCTGGAACACTGTTCCTGCAACATCTTCCACCACATACCTGTGTAGGGGCCGAGGGAACTTCTCCTTTGCCCTCAGAGGATTCGCTGAAGAATCAGCTTGAGAAAGGCAGATTAATTGGAGAAAAGGCATAGAAATTCATTTAACATGTACACACAGGAGCCTTCAGAATGAAGACCCAACCCGTCAGTGGGGTGCAGAAGCTTACATATTGCCTTGAGGGTGTAGAAAGAATGGGGGCTTGGATCCTGGCAAAGCACGTGCCGGGAGTGGGGAGAAGGGGAATTCTGTTGAGGGACAATAAATGCTTACTGGGGACAATTCAGTGGGCTTGAAGAACAAAAGCTCATTTTGAAGCAAAGTCTGTTGGGCCCCAGAGAGGACAATGGTTTGTTCCAGAAGTCTATCTAGGTTTGTTAACAGACTTGAGTCTGCCTTCCTGTGATGTGAGTTCAGTTCTTAAAAACTCAGAGAAGGGAGCAGAGGTCATTGTTTTCTTCTTTGGTAGATCTGGACTTTAGGCACATAAGGAACTTCAGAGGATCCTGTGCTTTGGGAGAGATAGCGGGTGCCTGGGGGACAGGAGGTCACAGGGATCTTAAAGCTCCTTTTTCAGTTCAGCATGTAGAAAGTGCTGTATTTTGGGGTATCAGATTCTGAGCCCCAACACCTGCTTCTCATCCTTCGGGTCTCAGTGAACTCAGCCCCTCCTCCAGCTTCATCCTGATGGCCGAACCATCAGGATGGTTTATTTCCTGTGTTGCACTTTGTCTTATTTTTGTTAATCCTGCGTTGTCTTCCCTTCCCCCAACCCGCCCCCAGGAGGCAGGAACCTTGGGTTCCTTGTCCATCTTGTACCCCAGCCCCCAACACAGTGTCTAGCACACACTGTGCTCCCAGGAGGTATTATGGGATGAATTAAGGCTTTACAGATGTTCTGACCCATATGAACAGAGGATTGCAATGAGGATTTATTGTACCCCTAATCTCAGCTTGCTTTTCTAACTTAAGTTCCCAGTGCCAGAGCTCTCATTGCAGGCTGTTTGGAGAATATCTATCCCTGGGAACTTGGCTGTGATGGCTTTGAGAGGCCCAGGAACTGGTTCCCTCTTGAGCAAAAGACTCATAGAATGCCTCTGTCTCCACCTTGGAACAGAGGCCCTTGGGCCACCCCCAGAGGCTCATGTTCCTGTTTGGGGAAGGGCCTTTGTTCATGACTCAAAAAATGAAAATTCAATCAAGCAGCCAGTTTCAAATATTGCTCTCTCTATCACAAATTTAAAATATGATTTTTTATTTAAACTGGGCAGCCCAGATAGGTGGGAATCATGTGGAGGTAATTTAAGCCTCTCTGTATGTGCAACTAGCAGGGGAGAGAACCTCGGAGGCTGAGGGCTGGCCACTCCCCCACCGTGTTTTATTATCATGCGGTTAAGCTTCTCTCTGAGCTTGCAATTCTCTGAATTCATGAGAAAATGTGGACTTCTCTGAAAACTGCAGAGACAGGGAAATTGTGTTCATGTGTTTGTTTTCATTATCTGGAATTGTGTATTTTCTAAATGATGAGCCAAAACCAGTTGGAAATAGCCCCCAGTCGTTTATTCCACCCCTCCCAGGCTGCGAAGTGTAAACGTCTAAACATCCAGAGTCCTTTCGATGAGTTTTTTCAGTAGGGGATTAATTTGTTTTTTTATTTCTAGAGCTATATTTTCTTCTATGTAAGTAGCTGAATTTATTAATGGCTAATCAGGGAACTGTGGGCAAAAGAGAAATACCTGAGTAAGGAAAAGGGGCAAGATTTTCACACTTGCTGAAGGTGTCTCATTTCGTGTGCACTGATGGGCACCCGGGGAGCTCATTTTTTTTCCTTTATAAGTAGAACATAGTTATCGCCATAAAGCATGCCTACAGCATATAGCAGCAAAACATGACGCTTTTGTCTTGTAACATTGTAAAAATATGAGAAATTATACCTTTCATGGTGTTTTATTTTCCCTTCCTCCATGAGGTTTCCAGATTTCTTTAGGGACACCTAAATTCATGAATCAGCACAGCTGGGCGGCAGGAAGGAACACTGCCATAACACAAACATTTTTCTTGTAAAAATCCGTTTGGAAGATCCTGGACTGGTGGGGTTTGTTTTATAAAAGATGTTTCCCCCTGGATTGTGTGGCTGGAAACCCAATTCAAAGCGTACTGGAGTCATTTTTGCTCTTGTCTGGGAGAGTGGTTACCGCAGGCAAGTTCCAAGCTTTAAGCCGAGTGCGGAGCTAACTCGTAACCCAGCGGTGTTGGTCATCAGGACCGAAGACCAGTGCAGCCCCTGTTTCCTCCAGCCGCATCTTACTGCAGAAGCAGAAGGCTCTGTTTTTTGTTTTTAATGTTTGCTTTTTGAGACCACCCTCCATGAGTTGCATTATTTCTCCTAAAAATGCCTTTGGGATTCTCCCAGTGCTTCACAGAAGAGTGCGAAGGCTTTTGGAGAAAGTTTGGTTAAAATGTAACCAGCTTCAGAGGCTGCCTTTCTGGGTTCCTGTTTCCGCTGCCTGAATCTCCTCCGTCCCTCACCCGATATCCATTTTCCATGCTCTTCTCAACTGTTTCGCTCTTACAAAGCCCCCATTCTCCAGTGGCAGGTTTCAACCTTTTCTTTTTTTTCTTAACACCATATCTTTCTGCCTCTCTCTTTGTTCCCTTTGGTTTCTCCTCCTCGTGCCTCTTTCTGGCCTGTGTGTCAGCTTGGCTGTTCTCCTTTCTCCAGACCACCCCAGTCTTCCGTTGCTTCTAACTTGATTTTTAAATGATCGTTTTTACATGATTATGCAGTTCCTGTTCAAAACATACTCTCCTCCACTTTTCCCAAGTCACAAAACAGGTTCATTTGGACCATGCAGACGAAGGGAACGTCGTGATACACTGAATTCCTTCGTCTTCTGTAATGATCTTCACATGTGCTGTGTGGTCTGCAATAAACGGCCTCTGACTGGCTCCCGTTCTAGGGAGCGCTTTCGTTCTGTTTGTTTATGTGCCTGTTCTGTTTAGTAATGATCTTGACTTTCTGTGGTCCTCCAGTTGATGACTCGGCAGAAAGGTTAAAATCCTTTTTAAGGATTTCCCAAATGGAAACAGAAGCTGGTCACTCATGCCGAGAAGGTTTTACAAAGAGATTGTTGGGGTTGGGGTCAAACTTCTAGATGGAGTGGAGGTTCAGGGGAGGATGGTGGGGACAGATTCTCACCTTGAGGTGCTTGGCTTAAAAGACATGGGCAGTGTTCTGGAAGCTCCAGAGTGGCATTAAGGGACATTAATTCATGTTTACTTTTGGCAGCATAAAAGAGAGACCCTCAAGATGACCAAGTACGTAGAGCTGGTTATTGTAGCAGACAACCGAGAGGTAAGAACTTTTTGAAATTTCTCAGTACAGTCGGTTAAAAATAAAAAAGAAAAGAAAATGTTTAGCGTCTTCTTACTTGCTTTAATTAACCTATTTTCTCTGTGCTCTTAAAAGCATTGGAAACAACCCATTGAAAAAAGTGGTTTTCTGATTTTATAAAGCATACTATATTAAAAATGTATCTGATTTTATAAAATAATAGCAAAGTCTGCAGAAAAAAACCAGAGTTGCTCAGTAGCTAAGCTCTCAAAACAGAGAATTGTTTAGGGGAAATGATGATGGGTGGCTTTAGATTGTGTTTTAAAACATTTTGGGGGAAAATTCAGTTTTAAAAATGTCTGATATGTTCTAAATCAAAGTGAATGAATGAAGGTATGAATAAATGAAGGCTGTAGAGACACAGCAGAAAAATCCTACCCTCTCATGTGTGGCTTGATACTATGTTATTTTTATCTTTTAAATAATTTTGAATTAGTTTTTTCTTCTAGATTATCTTCTGTTTATTGCCTCATTGACATATTATGAATTAGGTGACATTTTCTCATGGACTCATTCAACACACATGAATGAAACAAGTTTGACAATTTCTCGGAAAATTGTTCCCATTCCGGAAGGTCAGATTGGAGAGGAGAACGGGGAATTTCTTAACTTCTTATCCATTCTCGTCTGTGTTTGACGGGTTGCCATGAGCTTCTATTACTTTTACTATTTAATTTTTTAAAACAAATATAAAGCAAATTTCTCAGGAAGTTAAAATCAAGTTGATGATATGAAAAATGGCTTTGGACTGCCTTCTCGTTGTCTGTTTCCTCTTTGCCAAAACATGTCACTGCCTCCATCATTTATGAGGATGGAAAATTGCAGAAGTTGCTATCTTACTAGCACTTGGCTTGGGAGAGTTTCAGGGAGTTTCAGGGAGTCCCCAGCCGGGGAAATTACTCGGCAGGACTCAGCTCATTTCACCATAAACCCTGGAGGGTCCCGGCTGGTTTGCAAAAGCCCAAGGCCGTACGTTTCCAGGAGCTGGAAAGACGAGATTTGATGGATATTCTTGCCATTATTAATACTGACATTTAAAATTGTTAAGTTTCAGAGGCAAGGAAAAGATCTGGAAAAAGTTAAGCAGCGATTAATAGAGATTGCTAATCACGTTGACAAGGTAAGTTCTTTTTCAGGTAATTAAATTACTCAGGTCGTGTAAATGTTTGGAAACGAGGTTGAGGGAATTGAGCACTTGGTGAGACTGACCAGGGACACCAGGCTCTGAGCTGGATCTCTGAACTTGGGCCCTGGGCTGGAACTGGGAGCTTCCCGTCTTCTGAGCACGTAATGCCTGGGTCCTGGGGCGGCTTCAGGAGATGCCACCTTGGCTGTGATGGCCTTGGGGATGCAGCTTCCTCCAGGCTCTCTCCTGGCCAGACCAAGTGCCAATCCGAGGGGACACTGGACCTCCCACGTTAAATGCAGAAGCCCTCCAGGGTGCATCCATCCCTTTTGAAAACCCTTGAGCAGGGCCTCTCCCGAGCCTCCCTGTGGCGGATCCTACAGGCCCCTTCAAACCGTCCCCATCAGTGCAGCCCTGTGCCACTGTGGCCCTGAGGGTGGGCTCTCGTTTATAAGGGACCCACAGGTTTATTGTCCTGAGACACAGAAACTGACCTTCAGTTCAATCAGCTATTGGAAAATCCCTCACCAAGAACAAGTAGGTCAGAAACACCTTTCACAAAGCTGATGTCCTTACTGGAAGAGCCCCTGGAAATCTGGTCTAACCCTGGGGGTATCTGCCCGATAACTGCTCCTCACACCGCCTGCTGGCAAGGAAATGGGGAAGCTGTCTGTCTAAACCATCTGTCCTTCTTCAATACATGGCTCTCGGCCTAAAGCACGGCTTCTCACGCTTGCCTGCACATTGGAGTTGCCTGGGAAGCCTTTGAGGTCATTCTGCCTTCATGGCATGGGGGCCAGGGGTGGACATGAGCACTTTCAGGAGCTCCCTGGCAATTCCCGTGTGCAACGTGGCTGGCAACCAGGGCCCTAGAGCACCTGTAGCTTCTGAGCAGCACTGTGTGTCCTGCCTTGAGGACAGCATGAAAAGGGGCCTGGTCTTTGCTGAGCCTTTCGGACACAGCCAGGATCCTCTGAAATGGTCAGATTTTCCACACAGGGGTTCAGGAGCGTGCTTCACTATAGCTTCGTTTCCCAGCGATCCTATCATATTCGAATGGAGTTTTCTCAGTTTTTAGAAAAATGAAGGCAAAGGTCCTTCCAGAAATTCGACTCCATTATACAAAGACTTATACGTGGTACCAGGCACTGAGCATCAATCTGCCGGGCGCGGTGGCTCACGCCTGTAATCCTAGCACTCTGGGAGGCCGAGGCGGGTGGATCGCTCGAGGTCAGGAGTTCGAGACCAGCCTGAGCAAGAGCGAGACCCTGTCTCTACTAAAAATAGAAAGAAATTATCTGGCCAACTAAAATATATATATAGAAAAAATTAGCCGGGCATGGTGGCGCATGCCTGTAGTCCCAGCTACTCGGGAGGCTGAGGCAGAAGGATCGTTTGAGCTCAGGAGTTTGAGGTTGCTGTGAGCTAGGCTGACGCCACGGCACTCGCTCTAGCCCGGGCAACAAAGCGAGACTCTGTCTCAAAAAAAAAAAAAAAAAAAAAAAAAAGAATTCAAAACGAATCACAGGTGGTCTCTCCACTTAAGAGAGTTAAGGCTTCCTGGGGAAGCAGACACACAAAGCAAGGCATCAGGGAGTAGACTGATGCTGTGACCTGAGGTTACGGAGACACAGAAAAGAATCACTCACTTCTCCCTGGGGTCAGGGCGTCTTTGCAGGGAGAGGACCCCACAAGGCGAGTGCAGTTCCACCTGAGCAGAGCAGGACAGGGCCTGGCTTGTGCTCCACAAATCTGGACATGGCGAGTAGCTCCTTATGACTAAAGGGAGCGTTATGTATGTGTGTGCACGCATGTCTGCATTTGTGTGCACATGTGTAGACACGCATGTGTGCATCTGTGTGCACTGAATGCCGTGTACTCATGTGCATGCATGCTCATGTTTGTATGTAAGTGCATGCACACACATCTAGGGCAGGAGGAGATGAAGCTGTAGGGATTCTGACTGCGCGAGGCCCCAGTGCCCTGCAAAGCTGTATTCTGCAGTCAGGGGAGAGCCAGGTGAACGTTTGTAAGCAGGGGAGAGACACGGGATTATACAAAAATACCCCTGCAGTTACTGGGGAGGACGCAGTAACCAAAGACAAATAGGGCTGGGCAGGAGCCAACTGCACAGAAATGACAAAGGCCTGACCCAGCGCAGGGGGAGGTAGGGAAGGACGAGGATCTAGAGACATTTGAAGAGATGCGGTTACCGATACATTTTTTTTTTTAGCAGCTACTGTGTGCCAGGCTCTAAGGCTTGGCTAACACTCTAGGTAGGTGCTATTGTTCCCATTTGTAGAGCAGAAGAGGGTAGTAATTTGCAGGACCAGGAGTGAGCCCCGATCTCGTTGACTTGGCCTTGACTCTGCTGCACTTGCTGGGAGTCCCAGGACCCCGTGGCCGAGCGGAGGGTGGGTGGGAGTCCAGATGACTGCAGTCTCGTGGTGAGGAGGCAGACACACCATGCTTCATACCCCAAAGAAAGCAGGTGTGGGAAGAGGAGTTTGGGGGGCACTCTGAGCAATCAGAGAGCTGGGCCTGGCACTCAGAGACAGACTGTGGCTGGAAGGAACTTTCTAAAACTCAGAAAACACACATGGTCATCAGTGTGCATCAATATGAGGTCACCCTTGTCCAGCAGACCTTCGAGGCAGGTCAGACTCCCTGGCAACCTCTGCTTGGGGATACATTTTTGGTAGCTACTCTTTGCAAAGGAAACTTTATCACAAAGTCAAGATGCAGGAAAATCCTGGTAACAGGCAAGTCCTTCTGGCAGGGAGGGTGAGGGGTGGTCTGAGGGGAGGGGGGGATGTCACGGACAACATGGGAGTCAGAACAGCATCTCAATCCTGGCAAGGTGTTAGAATTCCCAGGGGCTTTTGTTTGTATGTTTACTTTCTGAAATACCGACTCCCAAGTCTCGGCCGAGGGATTCCGATTCAATCAGCCTAGGGTAGAGCTTGGGCTCGGGTACTTCCTGGGGTCCTCCAGTGATTCCAGCATGAGGTGGGTCTGTGACCTGCTGACTTAGGCCGAAGGTTCAGGTGCCCTGGCTGCCAGCACAGGCCACCGCCCCAAGGACAGCGAGTCGGACCGTTGCCTGGAAGGCCTCGGACTGTCCTCTGACTGCACAAAAAGGAGAGAACATGAGATCTTAGGCTGCAGGAGTAAAAGCAAATGATGAACTATATTAAACCCACAGTGGAAATTGCTGAAACCTCATTTTTAAAAGTGATATGTTTTGGCCCTCAGTGTTTGTATTTCTTTACACTTTATTTTAGGTTATATCTTGCTTCAGTTTGCAAAACCAAAAACAAGCAATTGGGGGTTTGTTCGTAATTTGCGCTGGTAAATAAAGGACACCGTGCTCAGAAAGTCCTGATGGGCTCAGGTGCCAGCCTGGCTGTTCTCGTGTTTGTGGTGGGGAGAGAGCCCGTGTGCTGAGCACACAGATATGGCTGGCCCGGCGTCCCTGTCTGCCCCCAGCAGACCCCAGAGACCCTGGTGGGGGGTACCCAGGGTCCTTAAGGGACAGTTTGCATCCAAGTCTGTCATCTGGTGGCCCCTGGCTCTGTCAAACTTTCCAAATCTCAGTTTTGCAACTCTGCAAGTGGGAGTGTCTCAGCCTAAAACACAAGGACCGTCCCAGTGGCAACTTCCTCATTGGCTGAAGTCTTGGCTCTCCTGGGCTATTCTAAATTAATAACTGCTGGGCTGTGTTGGCGCAGAGAGGACATCCTAGGCTGGAAGATACAGAAGTGATTGAGTGACAAAGGTGACATTCGGGGACATTGAGGAAATCCCCCCATAAGTGAATCACAATGCGTGGTTGACACGCATCCTTGCAGGACAAACTCTGGACACTTCCCAGGTCCTGATTCCTGCCGTGGAGTGAGCGCCTTGGGAGGAAGTGATTGCCAGGTGTTGCCCCTTTAACCCTTCACCTCCCATAGGCCTGCCTTCTTGTTCATTGAGGGGCTGGCACCAGCTATGAATTCAGTGACCTACTTGTGAAAAGACCATCTTCTGTATATTCAATTTCTTTGGGTATTTTCACTTGTGTGACGGTTTTCTTCCCCTCAAACCAGCTGCCTGAAGGATGCTCATTCCTTGGGTGGACCCCGGGGGATTCCACCCCCTTATTTCTTCCTGAAAGCCTTCTTGACACCCCCCCAGGACAGCATCCCTGGACGTCCTGTTTACGCAGTTGCTGGCAGTTCACTGCAGTCATGGCTAAGCATTCCCTGCCACAAGCCTCCTGATAACCTCTGAGCATTCGGGTGCAGTGGTGAGGGCATCCTAAGCCTTGTCCTCTCTGATGGTGCCAGGCCTAGCCCACGGCAAGAGCCGAGCAAATGTTTGTTGCTGTCAGGTGAATCTATTCAGCTGGGTCCCTGACTGTGTACGTTTTGGGATTCGAGAATCAGGCAGGCAGCTGCCAAGCCCCATCTGTACGGCACAGGCCCACGAGCTCTCTGGGCCTGGGGTCACAGTGAGCCTCTCGGAAGGGAGTCTCAGCACTTGCTCAGGCGGCAGTGTTACTTAGTGGTTTAAAACGCAAGTGTCAGGGTCAACTGCCTGTCTTCAAACCCCAGCCTGCAATGGCAGTCTTGGGTAAGTTACCTGGGCTCTCCAAGCCTCAATTGCCCTTGACTATAACATGGGGATAATAATTGTTCTTAACTCATACAGTTATTTTGAGGACTAAGCTACAGCGCAGGAGCACCTTAGCACCATGCCTAGGGTGTTAGTGGTGCTCACTAAGTGTAGGCCGTGGTGCTTGTTGTCAGGAAGAACCAAAGGGAGGGACCCCGTCAGCAGCCCTGGGAAGAACTTGCAGAGCAGGCAGTAAAGGGGGGTGTGTGATGGCTCCATGTGGGTTTAACACATATGACAGTTAATCAGTGGCACTAATTTTGGAGAAGGGGATTGTATGTTATATACCACTAAGTATGAAATCTGTTCTAAAGATGTGGTTTGAGAAGGCCAGTTGGTGGAATGCAAAACCCATCATTATTATGAAAAGCTCCTGGATTAGTAAGCAGCAAACTTTTCACTGAGAAATGATGACAATGAGTTTTTTGCAGACCTTAATTACTGCTTCCAGACCACACTCCTGGGGAAAGAACGTAGTGTCCCCTTCACAGAGGACAGCCCTGAAGCCCACACGGGGTATTTGACTCTGAGGACGTCTCTTAGCAAGCTGGTATTAACAGAAACACCAGCGTTGCATCAGAACCGTTTCTGCCTTCTCATCACTGTTACCTTTGTGTGCAGCACAGCTGAAAATGTAATCTTGCATAGGACGGCAGCCAAACATGTGCACTCGGAGTTCCAGAGCAGTCCGGGAACTTAATTTTGCCTGGGAAGCCTGGGCTGGGTGCTCGCAAGTAGATTCCACAGGACATGCCCTTCTTGATTAAAAACAAACTGTTGGGCAGTGTTTGAGTCATGTAATTGTCTCATTAACTCATTAATACAATGGCTATAATTGTTATCTGTTTGAAACCACGTTGGACCAGGCAGTCAGTTTATATTCTGTGATGTAGTTTGCACTCTGGTCTTACCCTTCTGCTAACCCAGTGCTCACCATGTGGCCGAGGGACCAGCAAGGGGTAAGATGAGCCCGCCTTACTCGGGTTAGGATCTGGGGTCAGATGTGCAACTCTGAGGAGTTTCTTGTCCTTCAGCTCACCACATTGGAATGGTGCTTAACTAGCCAATGCAGGGCTGCTTCAAGTTTGTTACTCATTGGCCAGATGCTTCCAGCCACTGAGAACAGGCCCTGCCGACACCTGGAGCTTACCTGTGGCTGCTGTCACTTGCCCCGTTTTTCTCCTTGGCTACCTGGAGTCTCAGAAGATGAGGGCTTTCTCCTTGTGTGCTGCCTATATTTGAGGGGCATTGAACGATTTTACAGCCAACCAGTGGTCCCACGTCCTCACGCCCTCAACTGTAAGCACAGAACCATCTCCCTGTCCAGGTGATGTGTGTGGGGACAATAGGTAGTCCATACCCCAGACCGCTCTTCCTGGCCCCTTGGGCTTCTATGAGACAAATCCATCCCTCAGTCATTGGAAGAGTTGCGTTCCCTCCTCTGACCAGGCTATCTGCCTGTGGAGCATGTGCTGTAGGCCAGAGTCAGGATCACCCAAAGGTAGGGGACACCCAGGGAATGAGAGTACTCGCTTTCAGTGGTGTCCCTGAAGCTTTAGTTCACAAGCCCCCATGAAAAAGGAACTGCATTTAACAGATCTTTCCCATGACAGCGTTGGTGAGCTGACTTCTGGCTGTGGGGAGAAGGATGGTCATTCAAGTTCCCGAAGAAGGGTTTGGTTTATGCCTTTATTATTCTGAACGAGATTGACTTTTTCATTTAATTAAAACCTTCTAGGTTGATTATAGGTGACAGAATATGATAGTGTCAGCCAAGGCTGAGTCTTTGCTGAAAAATTAATGCAGATTCATTTTCAGTAACTCACAGGCAGAACATTTTGCCTAAAATGAACAAATTATTGTCCTTGGCAGAAGTATCTAAAAGATCCTAATTCATTCATTGTTTTTCTTGCAGTGGTTATTAACTGGAGTCTTTAGCTATCACATACATCTGTATGCACATTTTAAATCACCAATGAATCATTTGAAATGTGTGCTTCCATACAAATGTGGGCAGACAGTAAAAAGGCTAATAACTTCATCTGTTTGGTCAACATGTGAGAATCCGGTTAACACATCACTTTGCATCAGGCACTGCAAATACTTCTTAAATTCTCACGCCACTGGAACAAGGGAGCACCAAGATGTTTTTCTCACCCATATCAATGAACTTCAAGCAATGCAAATCTGGTCTGATTTTCATTTTAAGTTCTCATTAACGTGATCCTCAAACAATGCCTGTTTTCCCCAGTTTTACAGGCCACTGAACATTCGGGTAGTGTTGGTAGGCGTGGAAGTATGGAATGACATTGACAAATGCTCTATAAGTCAGGACCCGTTCGCCAGCCTCCATGAATTTCTGGACTGGAGGAAGATGAAGCTTCTACCTCGAAAATCCCACGACAATGCACAGCTCATCAGGTAGGGAGTTCTGTCTCCCCTCTGCACGCCCTCCCTCCTCCTAGTGTCACCTACATGGCCCCCGAGCTGCCCACCTCTCTGCAGAGCACACTGCCTGGAACAAGGGGGCTTCTCGGTCCACGTCAGTGGAGTACGTACATCCCTACCTGAAATTGCAGATCTATCAGGGAAGTCTCTCTTTGGACGCACTCTTCAGAACTCCATCCCTTTTCAGAACTCTCATTTACTTCTTCCAGAACCCAGACATTTTCCTCTATGCCAAGTTTGCTGGTCTCAGTCTTGAAATAAAGTTGTCCTGAGTAGGCTGTTTTTTCAAAAAGGCTGATTTCCTTTCATTTTTAATGAAAAAATGTATGTTTATACAAGACCTAAGGACAGTACATTTGGGTGAATATTGTCAGATACCTGGAGGAAAAAAAAATCTTCGTTCCTCCTCCTGTTTCGGCTGTTACTCTCTGGTTTTCTAGATCAGAGAACACCAGGCGCAGAGCATATTAACCTTGTGTGCCCTCTGAAAATCAGTATGTATTGAGTACCTGTTAGGGACCAAACAGTGTTTTGGGGCTTTGAACACAACGGTGACCAGCACCGTAAATTTCCTGCTCTCAGAAGTCTCCAGTCTGGTGAGAGAAAACAATAAACAAGAAAATTTCAGAGAGTGATAAGTGTATGAAGATAAACCGAGGGAAAGCGTAGCTATAATACAACATAACATGACAGGTGTGCGAGACTTTACAGACACCTTTATGTTTAAAAGAAAAGAACAATCTTTACAGTCTAAACTGGTATAAGGTAGATATTTCCAGAAGTAACAAATTTTTATTTAAACAGCTTTATGCCATCATTCTTTTGTTCTCATGCAGCTTATATCCCCGAAGTGAAAGCTTCAGGGACAGAGGTGCTTTCCTTTGGTGAATCGGATGCAGCTTATTGGACATTTATGGAAAGTTAAAAACCTGTCCTAGCCCATTCTCACTTTGGGGAATGCCTACCTCTGAACTGAGGCTGGTGGCGTTCCCTGGGGATTTACTTTGGCCATTTTCACAGGGGTTTCTCCCTCCCTTGGATGTTTGTGGTTGCCTCACATTTTAGGCATTGATTAGTCCTGAACTACTAAAAGTACATTTTATGTATCTCGAGTCAGAGTGTTTTGTTTTGATTTTTTCCGAAATGGAGTCTGTCCAGCTTGAACATCTGGAAATAAGTTAGCATCTTATATAACCTTATTATTTGTATGTATGTATAACTGTATCGCTCATATGGTCTATATAGATGTAAATATAAAGGCTGAAATTCCTACTACTGTGAATGTGAGTATAGTGGGTAGGTATGGAGATGTGATAGATAGATGAGATTTTATATACACTTATCACCTTCTGTTCAATTGACCATGGCTAAAATACCTAACTTTTCAAACAATATATGCATTACCTGTATATATGTAATATATGGCCATGATAGCATTGGTAAGTCATTTGATTCCTTCAAAGGAGAATCAACACATACAATGTTTAGTTTTTCATTTACAAGGTTAGAATTAGCAGCGTTTTCATTAGACAGGTCCTTGGCATTAGTAGATTCAGGTTAAGCTTCCAGACAGGAGGAAGCCTGCACCAAAGCCACGAAGTCCCCTTCCAGAAGCTTCCTGGGTGCCAACGCTTTGTGGGTGCTTGCTTATTCTACGCTGGCTCCAGGGGATCGATCATTTTCCTGCCAATTTCAATTTTGCAAGCTATAGTAGCAGGACATTTTGAAGGAGTTTGGGTTTCTGGCAGAGTTGTAATGAGTTACCCAGGGAAACAAACTCCAACCACAGGAGAACATCTAGTAAACCATCCAGTGCATTTCTTTTAGTTAACAGTGATTCTCTGTGATTACTTTCAACCTTTCCATCAACAGACACTGTTTAAATGAAGCATCTCCCTGTGGTCCATTAGGAAATAGGCGGGAAATGACTTATAAATGTAAAGTAATGACTAGTCGTTGGCTAAGTCTAGAAAACAAAACTCTAAAAGAACGATGGGACCATGATGCAACTACAAAAATAAAATCTTAAGGAAAAAAAGTCAAAATGACACATAAACATAACTTCATACAGCTATTTTTATTTTGCATACTCTGTTGCAGGAATGCCTAACAGAATTTCAAATATTAGAAAATGCCTCCACTCTGTATTAGATTAAAGGAAGGTCCTCTCTTTTATCTCCTAGTGGGGTTTATTTCCAAGGGACCACCATCGGCATGGCGCCCATCATGAGCATGTGCACTGCGGAACAGTCCGGAGGAGTTGTCATGGTAAGCCCAGGACATCAGGACCCTGGTATCCCTTGTTAATGATGACCTAGAAAAATCACTGCTCTTATTGCACTTTGTGAATTTAGGTCCTTTCCTTTAATGCTTTTTAGATTGAATTCTACTCTTACTCAAGCTATATTTACAATTTTATATATCCCACAGTATTTTAGGGGCTGTTTATAAGACAAATACAAGTTGCACACAGGAAATGTGGGCATGTAGACTAGCTCAGTCCTCTGAGTCTAACCCTTTTATGGAGAAACATCTGCAACTGGGACTTTCCAATCCAGGAATTCCTCCTAGCATTGGGGCGAGCCAGGGCATTGGGGTTGCCCTCATCACGCAGCTGTCGGGATGCACCCCGGTCTCGCCAAATGTTCCCATTTGAATGGTTTTCTGATGGTTCTTCCTCCAAGCCCAACAGCCAAAAGTCTGAGGTTTTTGACTTTTTACCACTGCAAATGCTTTACATACCTTCTGGCCGGTGTACAATTTGTCTTTAAAATAACCTTATTCTTGGAAGGCAGAGACCTAGGTTTATTGCTTTACGAGGATAATTTTGTCATATATGGGCTATAGATGTTTGTGAAAGGAAATAAAATGGGAAGAATATTTGGGACTTCTTACAAATTTAAGAGGGAGGTAGCTTTGATCGGCTGCCCAGCGGGGGACTCGGGCTCCACTCCCCCAGATCATTAAAGGAGAGGCTTCCACCCTACGCTGCCCCCGTTCTGAAAATTGAGTGTCCCCTGAGCACCAGCCCTCCGACAGGGGGTGTCCTTAGAGACCATTCCTCTGTCTCCTTTGCACAAACGGAACCTTGCCCTTCTAAGAAGCCGTGAGTTCCTCCACTCTTTTTAAACAGAACATTTGAGTGTTCAGTTGTATTAAAGGATGGAAGGAGTTATGTTCTGCTGACTGGTATTTTCTCTCCATGTGCTGCCTAATCACATCTTAGTGAATATAAATAACAAACATTTTCCTCTGGGTGCAGCGGTTGGTAATTAATGTAAGGCTACACTAAATGTATTAGCTGTTTGGAGGGATTGCACCCACTCATTGGATTCCTGGCTTGCATGGGCTGCTCTCTGGTTCTCTGAGGACATGGAGCCCTGGATGTGATCTCCGCCATGCAAGTCATTGGAAAGTTCGGTTTTTGTTATGCCAGGTTAATATCAAGTCAGATCCCAACTGTATTTTTACAGAGCAGCCTGTAAATTTTTAAGAGGGAATAATTTTCTGTTTCATGGTCCCATGGTCAGTTGCTACTGACTTTGCCACTTAAAGTTGGCATAAATATTTTTTTAGAGCTGAAACTGAATTCTTCCTAAGCATGGCAGGTTCTGCCACCATGCGGTGCTGGGACGTTCCTGTCACCGATCTGACTATATTAAGCAGCTTTCTTCAGCTCGTATCCCTTATTCTGTTTTTTATATGAAAATTTTTATTATGATTCCTTCTTTAAAAGGTAGAGGGAAACCTATTTTTTTAAAAAAATATGAAAGTGTGAGGAATATAAACAAATTATATATCATTCATTAAGAAGTCAAGACCAAAGTTAATTATCAGGAAGTATGTTTTACAGATTTGACGGCAGTTAACATCATCCTTAGACACACTCCTGGTGCATTGCACATATTAGAGAAACATCACGTAGGATGAAAATGCTGCAATGCCTTTAATTTCTATAAAATTCATGAGATCAGCAGGATCAACATCTTGACCAGACCTCCGACTTCTAGGCTAACTTTCTCCAGCTGTGTCTCTAACGTTAAATTCATAGGTGTTACATGTGACCATGCCTTACGCAAGGACTCACAAATCTAAGAGGAAGGAAATAATGTAGCAAGAAGCAGGAATCCTCATGAAATTGAGACTGTGATGCCTGGCACCATTTCTCTAGTTTTCAAAATAGAGCAGATCATTAATGCTAGTAACTTAAAGCCATGCCTTTGTATCTAACTGGCCTGAAACAGTCTCAGTTTGGGGATAAGACCATGAATAAGGAGATTGGGGTTTTTTTTTTCTTATTACAAATGTAAACTGTTTATCAGGGTCTCTTAAGAGACATTCTGTTTATAATCACTTATGCGTGAAAGAATGTAAAACAATTTGGCAATTAAAAACAAAACGGAGATACTCAGTGATACAAAAGAATCAGAAGTAGAATATTTTTTAAGGGTGAATTCCTTGAATGTTGTGCCAAAGCATGCTAAATTCAGCCCTCCGCATTCCTAGATCAACTACATTCTCTTCACCAAAGTGTGTTATTCTTGAGGATTGATTTCCTGAAACATATTTGTAAAACTTTCTACAACAGGAAACTGTAAAACCTAAACAAAGTAATTTATTAGGAATTTCATCTATTCGAAGAATAACTTGGCTCCTTGACATGCCATTCTTTTCTTAGACTGAGGGCTGGCTGTAGATGCTACCACCAAACCTGTAAGTCTTTACATGAATCTGACTTTATCCAGAGGCCTCACAAAAACCATATCAGGAATAATGTTTTCTCTAAAATACAGTATTGTACTTATCTTAGGACATTTTTTGTTGCTTATACCAGAATTCCTGGAGCTGGGTGATTTATAAAGAAAAGGAATTTATTTTTTGTAGTTACGGAGGCTGGGAAGTCCAAGGTCAAGGGGCCACATCTGGTGAGAGCCTTCTTGCTGGTGGGGACTCTCTGCAGAGTCCCAAGACAGCGCAGGGCATCACATGGCAAGGGGTCTTTATAAAATCACCAGACCCCCTCCCATAACAATCCATTAATCCATCAATTCATGAATGGATTAATCCATTCTTGAGGGCTCTGCCCTTAGGACACAATCACCTCTTACAGGCCCCATGTCTCAATGCTGCCATGTTGGAGATTAAGTAGTTTCCACCGGAGTTTTGGAGGGGACAAACATTCAAACCGTAGCAGCGCTGTTCCCTGGAAGACTCTTGGAAAACCTATTATCTCTTCCCTGGGTACCACAAAGCAAGATACAAATAAGGTACCTTCTTTACTCTGCGGTGTGTAGGGCTTCTCAGAAATGCCATTTGTGGGCACAATTTCTGTTAAAATCACATTCACTAACTAATTTTAGTTTGTTAAGTAATTATATTTTTTAGTTAATTTGTAGTGTCGATCTGAGCCAAGCTTTCCAGGCACTCCACTAAATTTAGGGGTGGCCGAGCAGTGCTTGCCGAAGGAAGGAGCCTCCTTCCACGACCAGGCAAAAGGTTAAGTGAGCCCCTAGCAGCAGAATCAAAGAACCGGGACACCTACCTACATTTCCAAAGTCTGCCTGACAACACAAAGGGCCAGCAAGAGGAAGATATAACTAGATTATAATCTTAATCCAATGAGTCTTCAAAGCAATTACTCCATGTGGTCAGGCTTATTGTAAATTATTGTGAATTTTCCAAATACCCTCCCCTAGCAAGCAAACAGGAAATGGAGTGCTCAGTAGCAACTGTTCAGGTCTTATGTAGAACGTCACAAAGCATGCTTCCTGCGATCCGCTTTATGTCAGCAGCATCTCAGTTAAGGATAAAGTGGTACTTCCGTTACCCACAAAGGAATGCGCTTTTTCTTCTCATGATACAGACGTTTTTGCTTCATTCAGTGGAATGGAGTTTTATGAGAGATTGTAAAAAGCAGGATGGAGACCCCTGCCCTGATGATGTCACGTAAAGACACGATGAATCCTACGTGTATGTGTGAGGTGTACGTACATTCCTCAGCGAAAGGGACCCCAAACTGGCTTAATGAAATATATCCATTTTTTTTTAAGCTTGAACCAAACAATGACTGTATACTGGTCCCTTATAGGGAATGAGATTAAGTCAAATGTTGATGAAAGCTAAATGTCTTTGGGGAGGGGGGACTGGAAAACAAGGCCAAGGAGATGTGAACTATACGTCTGTGCTCTTGTGTTTTCCCCGAGGACCATTCAGACAGCCCCCTTGGTGCGGCCGTGACCCTGGCACATGAGCTGGGCCACAATTTCGGAATGAATCACGACACACTGGAGAGAGGCTGCAGCTGCAAGACGGCAGCCGACAGAGGAGGCTGCATCATGAACCCTTCAACCGGGCAAGTACCGATGCTTCCAGCCGCTCTGGGGTTGTTCGTGGCTTGAAATGTGTGTTGGCAAACAGTGGAGTCAAAAGCTCCCCTGGTTTTCTGGTCAGAGCACCCATGGAAGCTTCTAAAAAGAAATCCCTTCCCAAGAGTGGACTGTGCTATTCGGGAGAGTCACTAGCAGCCAGGTTGTGATGCTGCGTGGCATGGGGCCTGACCTCTTCCCTGAGAAGTGGTGGGGATGGATGCTGCCTGGTTGGAAATCGCAGATGATCCTTCAGTCCCAGCACGTGTTCTTGATTCGAGCCTACAGCTACAGCTCCCAGGCCGCGGGAAGCAGCCATCTGAGGGCCTTGCAAACCCCCTGGGCAGAGGTGAGACGTGTGCTGGACAGGAGGTTTTGCTTCCCCTGGGGTTGCCCCAGGTACATCTGAAGTGTCCCTGCCTCCGACACCACACCACCTTGCCACGTCTTAGAGGTTTGAGTGAAATAATTGTTCTGCTTTGGTGGGTTAGGATGTTCCTCCTTATTTAATGCCTTTCTGATACTCTAGGCCTTTTTCAACCAGAAAAAAAGGAAGACAGTTCCATTATTGGAGCATTCAAATGAGGTGGAAGCAGATGCAACTTGGGGTAATTAGAGATTCAGCTGTGTTCTTCTGTCTCTAAAGGGCCTGTCCCAAATGAGAATTTTGGGCTCACTGAAGAAGATTCTTGTTGGTGAGGAAACGTGCACCAGATACGATGCCGTCTCCATTTGTTATCCCTCGAAACCCTGTGAGCAGTTACCTTCATGGAAATTTCCAGCCCAAGTCTGCTCTCTGGGTTTGCTGGAAGGAGACACTGGGACAAGAAGTGACTGCTCTGGGTAGTGAGGACTGGCCTCTGTGAAGACTTGCTGGCATGGGGGTTGGCACAGGGGTCACCCGCTAAGTTGTTGAGGAGCGTGGTTATGCCTTCTCAAGCAGCCATCTCGTGGGCCTCTATGAAATGGTCTGTAGGGCGTCGAGTCGCCCTTAAAACAAGACTGGGCAGAACCACACGGCTCACATCAGGGTGTTGTCCCTTCACGTGAGCCATGTGAGCATCCTCTTACAGCAGGTGACTCGTTTGCCTCCATCCCCACCGCCAGTGCAAAGCCTTCGGGCGTGTTTTTTGCTCGTGGCTCTGTCTTAAGCATAATTTAAGGGAGTCCCCAAAACCTTATCAAGAAAGTCGCTCTGTGAGTCTGTGACAACAGAAACCAAGAACCTGTGCCCACAGTGCAGCCCAGATCCCAGTAACCCTGGGCGGCTGCTGTGTGTGAGTGAGGCTGGCAGGAGGGGGTCCTGCAACAGAGTGGTCTTCATGTTTTCTCACTCTTGATGAACTCGTGAAATAAAGAATGCACTCTGTGCCTGATTTCCTTATCAAATGGGGACAGATGCATTAGCCTGTACGCCTCCATAAATCATTCCCAATGACTAACAGGATCATGCTATTAATCAGTATTGCTAATGTTTTTGAATTATTGATAAACAACTGGAAAAGAGGGAAATCTAAAGTTGGGAACACAGGACTGGGATTGAAGAGACCTTGTGGTCCCAGTTCTGACACCAGCTATTTTAGTAATACAGGCAGATTAGTAAGCCCTCCGGCCCTGATGTTCCCATCAGTAAAATGAGTGTCAGTCGTTATCCATCCACCTACCCATCCCTCCTTCCTTCCTTTTTTCCATCCATCTATCTACCCACTTATTCACATATTATGCAAATATTTTTGACCCCTGTGCTTGTTGTGAAGAATACATAGATGAGGAAGACCCTTCAGCTGTAAAAATTACATAATTCTGAAGGCCCACTGGCAAGGCGCGTTTTCTGGTACCCGGCACAGCTTCCTGTAAAGCCTTTTGAACTGGGAAGTCTCCGTGGCAGAGCTGCAGAGTGAAGCCAAATTATCCCGCAGATGTTCAAGCACTGTAGGTAGAAATGGTGTTGTTAAGAGCTCAGCAAATCATTTAAAAGGCTTTTTTTTTCTTACCAGGGGTTTGCTAATAACCTTTATTTGATTTATACCATATTAGCAATTTCTGAGTCTTCTCTTTTGCTGAGCTTGTGCTTTTGTGTAAATCTTTTGTATTTGGTTCTCATTTATGGTCCCACATTCCTGTCCAGAGAGTGGTGTTTTTAATTTTCTTAGATGGAAAGCAACTTCCTAAGCAAGTGGGTGAATTAATCACAGGAGCCCACAGTGCGGGGGAGGTCACGCGGCCCAGTCAGGCCCCGTCATCCATCAGCCACTGTGGCATTTCCAGGCTGCTCCAGTATTATCTCCAAGTGCTGGTTCTCTCACCTCTCTGTCCCCGGGGGAGGGGGGGGATTAAATGAGATCATGTGTCTCTAAGTTGTAAATCACTCCACAAACGTAAGGTGGTATCGTTAGTATGTAGCTCACGGGGATGGCGGAACTATCAAGAAGCTACAGGCCTTTCTCAGAATTCCTTCTCCTAGTTGCTGGAAAGGACTTCGAGCACCTGCCACAGTCACTCAGCAGCACGTCCACAGTTGGTGTGAACAGCTCATTTTTAGCTGGCCCACGTCCAGACACCACCCGTCCTCTGACCTCTTCCTCCCCACCGATGCAGGCACGGGTGGAAAATGACAAAAATATTAGTTAACTTAAATCTTAGCCCCAAAGGTGACTCAGAAAGAGATGATTCAGTAACTGCTTTAATAATACTAAAGTCTCAGAATCAAAAAGAACCAAGTATTATGGATGGTGTAAGGGGGGAATGTATATCCCTTAATATACCTTGTTTGTTCTTTATGAAAGCATTCCAGAATCCTAACTCTGAGGACATTAACCAACCGCCTTCACTGACAAATTGAACCCAAGGCCCACAAATTCTAGGATAGAGCAGAATCCTATTTCAACTTGGGTGTTGTGACTTCAGTTGCATTTTCAGGAATGGTCAGAGGGGGTTTCCTTGCAGGTTGTCTCATTAATTACTGCAAGTCTTTGAGTGTGCGTGAGAGTGTGTGTTTTATGTCTTTGGATAGTTAACACTTCAGACCTGTCTTGGAAATGACTTTGGCAAAAGCAGTATCTGGGGGTTCGTGTGGGAGTTAAACTCAGTTGAGTCTATCCATTAATGAACTTCTTGGAGCCCTTGGTCTTAGAGGGTTGAGGGCTAAATAGGCTGCATTTATAGGAGAGGGGAAAATGTGAATGATTTGAACACTTTTAGCAAAGAATATTTAGTATAATAGTAAATGTCACTTCCTAGAGTAAAAAAATAAAAGGCAGTATTAGCGTTCAAAAAATTGCTCTCACATGTTCCTCTATTTTTTGCAGAGATTTTTCGGGTAAATGAGAGTGGAAGTAACAGGGCCATCTCGTCAGGGCAGTCAGCTGAATCTGCAACACGTGTCTCCTGCCACGTGTCATGCACTTTGGTGGGTGTTGGGGACACAACCATGAACAGTACAGACGCATTTCTTGCCCTCATGGAACTTGTGTTCTAGTGGGGAGAAGAGGGTGGAAAAACAGCAAATAAAAAAATTAGGGGTTGGAAGCAGTATTCTGAAGGAAGCAAAGGAAGAGGAGGAAAAGGGGAACCATGAGCTGGGGAACCAACCAACGTGAAGTGGGGGCTGGAGGAAGACCAAGGGGAAGAAGGGGGGTAGAGCGGCTGCAGAGCATGGAAGGAGGGAGGCTCAGTGGAGGGCAGTGAGCACACGGCGCTGAGGGGAGAGCGCGGCCTCCAGGAGTGGGCC
This sequence comes from Varecia variegata, assembly GCA_028533085.1. Lineage (NCBI taxonomy): Eukaryota > Metazoa > Chordata > Mammalia > Primates > Lemuridae > Varecia > Varecia variegata. Next base: position 57,368,727 of record CM052446.1, on the reverse strand, counting down.
TGGGCTGGGGTCTGGGGTCCGGAGGGACATGATGTGGATGTGGCTAGACGGAGGTGCCAGGGCAAGCGAAGCCCAGTCGGCCAGAGCAGGAAGGTGGACTTTGGTCCCTAGAACACAGGATGTCACTGAAGGTTTTCAGGCAAGACAGTAATATGATCTGATTTCTCTTTTAAGATTTCTTTTTAAGGATATCGTATAGCATCTGAGCTACTGTAGCTTGCCAGATTAAGGGGCTCACTGTCTGTAAAGTAAAAAAGGGGGGTCTTCCTACAAAACAAAAGAGCATGTAAGTTCCAGTTTTATTGTAGTGTAATTAATAGGTATTTGGAAAGTGAAGTAGAAGGATCCTTCATTAGCACGCCAGGTGGTTTGTCACTCCACACACTCCCCTCTCCAGCCTCGTACACTTGATATAAAAGCTTCCTCTTTAAGATTTTTCACTTTTCTTTTCCTACAGTAAGCATGCTCTAAGGACTGTATGTCAAGGAGCCACCAAAGAGCATTTTCATTTTCTTGATGTGCCTCTAAAAAGAATTATTGCCGTAGTTTTCATTCTGATGCTAAGATAAGGAGTTGAGACCTGTTTTGGTTTTGTTTGGTCCATACTGGCCAACAGCTCCTAGCAAAAAAGAGGTCCCCCATCCACCACTCGGGAGTGGAGAACAGCGTGTTGAGTGCCAAGGATGATGTAGGATGAGAAAAGAAGCAAATGAGGGTTTCCTCCTGCTCTCCAGGGTGTGAATAATTCACATTAAACCGAGGTCTGAACTTCAGGAATAATATCTACACCTAGATCAAGTAACTGTGTTTAAGGAGAGAGTTTGGCCACGCTGCCTCCCCAGCAGTTTATGTAGTGGCCTCATTCAATTCCATTTAATTTCATTTGGGAAACATTCATCAAATTCCCAATGCTACTCCGTCTGGACACGGAACACATCTGGATGAGCCACAAGGTCTGGGTGGCGTCCTCCCAAGTTCAACCTTCTGTAATGACAGCTGAAATTCAGACAGTGGCCCTACCCCTGAATCGGGATGAGCCCACTGCAGGAAATAGGGTTAATAGAGGAACAATCTAAAGCAAAACCACTCACTTACTCAACCAGTATTTACTGTGTTCTCATCATGAGCAAGACCCTAGGGAGCAGGGTGGGGGCATAGAAACATCAGGAAGGATCCTTGACTTCAAGGATCTCACACAGTAGTGGGGATGACAGGCAAGTGAACCGGTGACTACAGAATGCACAGGACTCTGATAAGGGGTGCTTTGGGATAGGGGTGCTTTGGGATGGTGTGATTTGGGATGGGATGTTTTGGGATTGGCTTGCTTTGGGATGGGGTGCTTTGGGTGCCACGGGTCTCACCACAAGGCATCTAATCTGTCAGCACAATCCTGGGTGTCACAGCACCTCCCCTGTAAGTTTTTCAGTGGGCGCCTCTAAATGAGAAATTTTTTAACATCACCACAATACCATTTCACATCTTTTAAAAAGTGGCCAATAATTCATTGCACACAGGGAGCAAAGGTGAGAAGGGGGGGGGGGACGGAAAAGGCATCTTGGAGGGGAGCCCGCTGGAACTGGTCTCGGGGAATCGGGGGTTGGGCAGAGCTCCCTGAACATCCCAGGCTCGGGCTGTGGTGAAACTGAATTTCTTTCTGAGGAAGCCTGTGTCTGAAAACGTGTTTCAAGGGAATAGAATGAACTGCAGTTCTCAGTGCAAACTCCCCAGCGCTGTGGACGTGGTGAGCATTGGTAAAATCCTCACTCCAGAGCTCGCTCTGTTGAGAATCGGTGCACACGATGCACACCAGTGGGATTCTCCCCTTTTGAGCTTTGGGGAGCTGCTCGAGTTCATTAAATACGTTCATCACAGTAACATTTGTATTTTACCAAGATGGGATTGGAGGAAGTTATTTTCCCACCTCAGCTCTTCATTTGAGGATGATATTTTTTTCTCAATGAGAAGTTTAAGAAAATCTTTACTTCCTTCCTCAAAGCGTTGGCGAGGGTCGGGGTTGGAGGATGGCAATCTTTACCCATAGAGGGAAAAAAACAAAGGAGCAGCCATGCTCTAGTAAAATGGAAACACTGCTAGTCAGAGTCAGCTGAACCGTCCAGCCAGAGTAACTTAGCCACACCCG
>CM052446.1:57327015-57366087 GCA_028533085.1 Varecia variegata | reverse complement strand
GTGACCACTTGTCCTATCATTTGATTAGAACCATCTGCCCTGTTGCAGACGTGCTGAGTCTGCAGAAACAGCCGACGGCAGGATCTGAGTGTCCGTCTCTGCTGGGGCAGGAGGAAAGGGTGGCGTTATCTCAGACGTGTGGAATGTCGCTGATTAACCACTGGATCCGTCAGTGTCTGCGAGAGCCCAGCCCAAACAAGCCCCACACAGAGCCAGAGGCCTTTTCTTGCAAAGAAGCTGAGAAGTTCATCTAACACATCGCCTCTGACAGACTGAGGTCCCTTTCGTGTGGGTACTGTGTCCCCTGCCCGTGAGTTCTTGGCCTTTCAGAACTTGGTTCAGGAGGAAACAGCCAATAGCCATCAGCACAGAAGCGAAAAGTCCACTTTCTGGTAACATCCAGGGGCCTCCTGTGTACATCTCAACTAACCAGAACTCAGTCAGTATCTTTCTTTCTTTCTTAAAAATTCTGGGAAATTATATTTGCCCTTTAACTGGTTTCCTGGGAGGAGGAGCAGCAGAGGTCAAAGTTTACACGTTAAGGCCATGAATTACAAGGTGCCTCCGTTCTGGCCCCAGGGGTTTGCTATGAACAACTGAACTGTCCTATTGAGGACAATTTCCATCCTTCTCTCTGGCCTGGTGGTTTCCTTAGCCTTCTGTGATCCCTCTGGTAGGCCCGCTGGGTCAGCGTGCAGTTATAATGCGGCCACTTTGAGGATGAATTGTCCCATTCAGTCCTACCTGGGTGCCATCCTATCGTTTGAGCCGATGTTCTCAGTGCCATGCCCCCGTGCACCCGTGGCTGGGATGCCCCTCTCCCTTCATGCCGCGAGGAGTCACACAGGCTTCTCAGCTGGGCGACTGTGTCCCCTGCCCACAGCCTTCCTCAGGTGTGTGCAGCCTGGCGCAGCTTCACGGGAACTCAGGTGTGCTGGATAAATCCCCACACCTGGCCTTGGTTTTCCATTACAGCAAAGACCTTCAGGGAAGTGCTTTAAGGCACAGCTGGAATGAAGTGTAGGCCCTGCTGATTAGTTTTGATTGACGTCTGGCTCCAGGGGGCCCTGAGGCACCTGGACAGCCGCCTCTCTCCACTGGTGACACTGCTCTTGGCACAGCCATTGGGGCCAGGTCCTGCCGGAGGCTGCCCTAGGGCCCCAAGGCCCTGCGGTTGAGTGGAAGGAACACAAGCCTTCCCTCGGAAGGCTGTGCTTTTAGTCCCAACTCTGGGACTGCGCAATCCTGGCGAGGCACCTAACCTCTCAGAGCCTCAGTGTCCTCCTCTAAATAGGAACGATATGATTTGACTCACAAGAGTGTTAGAGAGAATGCCCAGCACTCCTGGTCCACAGCAGGGGTTCACGAAGGCTCGGTAACTGCTGCTAGTGTGTGCACTCGTCGTCCCTTCCCCTGAGGCAAGATGGCATGAAAAGCCCCCGAAATGGGGGCCCCCTCACGCTGCACTGCAGCCCTCTGCCACCCCGGCCCAGCAGATACTGTTATACTTGGCTGCCCTAAATTCTGTGGGTAGTGATTGAAAATTTTTATTACTGGGCATAACTGTGAAAACATCTAAGGATTTTTCCGAAGGTGGCCTAGAATTTTGGGGTTGAAACTGGTCTGAGCAAAGTCACCTGTGACCCCTTTCCCCCTCTGACTGTAAGAGGACCTCGCCCTCATCTCACCTGGGAAGAGAAGATGGGATGACTTTTGGGCTCATGCTCCTCCAAGGACTAGGAAGGACTAGAGCCGGCTCAAAACTGAATCATTGAGTGGGTTTTTGAAAAAGCTGATCGAGCTAGCTGTGGAATGAATGATAAAAAATAAGAGTCATTAGATCGTCTTTGCCAGAGAATGGGGCCCAGGATTGGTGGCCACGCCCCACTCTGAGCTTGGCTGTGGAGAAAAAGGACAGAAGAATTTGTGGCGTGTGCTCATGTGACAGGAGCTCTGGGAAAAACATCTGGAAAAGGCTTCCGGGAACTGAAGACAAGCACAGCCGCCCGGCAGGTAACATGCATCTAAACAGCGTTTATTTTTGTTGGTTGGTGGGTTGGTTGATCGTTTATGCTCCTAAGCCCATGTTCTCGCTGATCTAGAGAACACCTGGCCCTTCCGGAATGGAGCAGGGCCTTTCCCTGCTTTAACGCCAGGTGTGCATCAAACTGAGGGACGATGTTGAACCGCTTCATCATTCCTTCCCCTCCTGAGTCATTCTGCTCTCAAGCTTACTCCTACTTGTGGTTTTACAGTTTAAAGATCGCTACATTTTGGCTACAATTATAATAAATCCTACACCATATCAAAAATGTTTCTAAGCACCAAAAGGTGCTAGACACTGGCAAACAGCCATTCGAAATAGACTAAGTGGCAACTCAAAATGAGAAAAAGAAACATCTTTTTCATGTTAACACTGGCAGCTGGCGTTTCATGGTGCTTGAATATTAACCAAAGACTCTCACATTTTGGTCTGAAGCTCATGTATCCTCCTGCTCAGCGTGTGAGGGAGTTGTGGTTCTCTCCATTTTATAGCTGTGCAAACCGAGGCTCAATGAAGTACCGAGACACGGGGTGTTCAGACACGGGCTTCCAAGTTCACGTCTGCGCTGCGCCATGCGCCCAGGTGGAGAAGCACCTCCCTGGCCTCTTGAATCTGCGGCTTCTGCTGTCAGGAAGAAATAAAACTCCATTTTGGTCTGCAAAAAGAAACCAGTGGCAGCAGAACATCAGCAACGTATTTTCCAAAGCCAGTTAGCCCTTTACCATCTAATCATTTATCAGCTGTGGATGACGTGCAGTCTTTTTTTTTTTTTTCCCTATCGATTTAAACAGAGAAATCTGGATGGCTTCCCGTCCCTGGTTTCCTGCAACGCTGGCTTTTCCTGTCGCACAGTCGCAGCGGCTCCGAGCTGTTCTCAGCAGCTGCCGGGGCTGTTCCATCTTTCTTCCTCGGTCACTTCCATTCCTTCCCCGCAGTCAGTACTCAGACGGATGTCAGCCCCGGAGCTCAGAGCTGGGGAACCCAGACTCAGCACACGCTTATTAATGAGGCAGCAGTCACAGGAAACAGCGGGGACCGTGACCTGCAGCCCCTCTGAACCCAACCTGATTACAGCTACTTTCCTTGGATGCCTAATTTCCAAAAAGAAAAGCAGTTGTCCCTGAATGATTCTCAGAGAGCTCCTGCAAGGCAGATAACTCGTGACTTCTGCTGTCAGGGTTGATAAATTGGCTTAGTGTGGTTCACCCCAAGAACATAACGGTGAGACACACAATGGGCTCCTACAAGAAGGAATTTTCTGACTGCAGATTTGTCAAAGTAAAAGTAACCCCTAATACTGTTTTACTTGGCAGCTTTGTGACGGCTAAAACATGAAGCCATGACTACATTGTCGGTGGGAAGCTGTAAGTGGCATTCCTCTTTTTAAAAGTGGTGTTTTTTTCCCCAAATCACCAGCTGTCTACTTCATCCTCTTTTTATTTCTAACCTTGCATCCAGCAAGGGAAACTTTCCGTGAGTGTCCCTGGTAGTTAAATATTAGAGAAAAAGGCAAACGTGTCTAACAAAAGAGGTCACATCCAAGCAGGGGCCATGGCCACCCTGCCGGGCCTCTGGGATGAATCCTCTGCCCCTGAGCTGAAAGCAGCACTTTTTTTCTGGGCTCCAGGTGTGCTCGTTTTAACACTTGCTTGTGCCAAGTGAAAGTATCCTGCTAAAGGGCTTCTTTTCTCAATAATTCCCCAATTTTATTGCTTTGCCCTAGTCTCTCGTTGCTATATGTCAGTTCGATTAGCTGCTGTCCTGGCATATTTGGGGTAATTTATTAGACATATTAAAAAGTACCTTGTGATGAACTTGCCAAAATCTGTGCAAGAAACTGAGGCTTGTCTTTTTAACTGCAGACCGTGGGCTGTACGACATCTTCGATGTCATGAGCGACTACATGGCCCCGTTCAATGTTCTCTTCAGGGATGCTCCAGGGAATAAAGCTATTAAATAAGAAAGACAAAAATAGGCAAGGGGAAGGCAGAATTACCATGCCCTGGATTTCAAAGCTAGAGGAAGGGACACATCTCTCCGTTCACAACCAGGACCTTCCCTGCACCGTAATTAGCATGCAGTATGAGGGTTTGTCAATTTACTGTAAGACTTAGGTATTTGGAAGTTCATTTCTGATTTGAATTTGGCTTTGTGAGACAGATACTCATGGGATTTTTAGCACAGGACTAAAACCAGGCTGTGCATTGGGCTTTTCTTAGAAAATGAAACCACGATGTAGCACAGAACTGTTTCCAAGTAAAGTGAATGAAAGGTGGCCCGTGATGAGTCTAGACTGCATTTCTCATTGTTATGACAGAAATATGTGTGGATTTGTGCCTATATTATTGTTACCACAACATTTGAATTTTAAATCTAGGCAAGTTGTTCCCAGACGTTAATGGGCAAACAGAATCACCTTGACTATCAAGGGATGAGCGGATAAACAAATTGTGGTACAGTGTTACTTACAAGGGAACATTATTCAGTTGTAGAAGGGAACAAAAAGTACCGCTACCTGGTACAGCGTGGATGAAGCGTGAGACCACGAGGCTAGGTGAAAGGAGGCAGACACAAAGGCCACGTGTCACATGATTCCACCTACATGCAATGAACAGGACAGGCAAATCCATAAAGACAGAAAGCAGATTAGTGTTTGGCAGGGGCTGGAGAGAAGGGAAAATGAGGGGGACTACTTTATGCATTTGGGGTTTGAGGGTAAAGAAAACATTCTGAATTAGATGGTGGTGACAGTTACACAACATTGTGAATGGCTTAAAGGGTTGAGTTTTATGTTATGTAAATTTTATGTCAATTAAGCGAATCGCCTGGATGGCTTGTTAAAACACAGGTTGCCGGGCTGGCCCCTGCCCTGAGTTTTTCTGACTCAGTGGGTCTGGGTGGGGCCTGAGAATGTGCATTTCTAGTAAGTTGCTGGTGCTGCTGCTCCTGGGACCACACTTCGAGGATCACTGGTCTGGGGGTTTGTTGGATCATGGAATGATTTGTCCCCTGTATTTAAATCAGTACGGCAAGTGTTTGTTGATCACCTTCTGTGTTGCAGCAGTGCACTACAGGTAATCGGTGCTGAACTGGCGTCGGTAATAAAGAAAATGGTTCTTTCATGACTGAACTTGGAATCACAAGATTTAGTCACATCTGTTTTTCTGCCACTCCCTAACTGAACTCTCAAACGAGTAGCTTCACCTCATTTGTAAGTGGGATAATAATACCTGTCTCACTGGATTATTTTGAAATTTAAATTTAAAAAATATAAAAGACAAATTATTACTATGAGAAAGCACCACCATGTTGCCTAGCTTAAATCAGGTACTCAATAGTTATACAAAAACATATATTTTTTTTACCCAATTACTACTCTTGGGAATTTATAATTTTGTGGCCAGAATATGATAATATAGGAAAGGAACAATAACTTATGATAAAGCCTTGGACTGGAATTTTACTCAGTAGACTCCATTTATGCGGCGTAAAGAATAGTGCATCTGAGGGTTTGCAGTTGCTGGAGGAGTGGAGTCTCATCAGGGCCATGGGACGGGAGGGTGGGCTTGTCTGATAAGGAAGGAGCTTGGCAAGGGCCAAGGAAGGGGGCAGTGGGCCGGGCACAGGCCATCTTTGAATTATAATATCTTGGGATCCTCTTTAGCTTTGGATATAGTAGCCACTCAAACTGTTTCTCAAGTGAGTGAGTGAATAAATGAATAAATGAGGGGGTTGTGAATATACCACCCAAATAAGTGTGATTCTGCCATCATCAAAAGTTCAAGGGCAGAGTCAACACCTAGGAAGGAGGAGGATGCACCTGACCTTGCCCAGCATCCTCTCTCCCTGCCCTCTCCTGGGTGGCTGATTGGACCAGTGGCAGTCCTGTCAGTGCCAGACTCAGTCGTTGCATGGTGGCTAGTCTGCCGTCTTTAGGGAAACGTAGCAGCTTGTATTGGTTTGCCCAGTTGATTGAGTTCGAGTTATAACGTCATCCAATAAACATGCCCATGGGGAGAGGGCGCTCGGGCTTGCTGGGCAGCAGGCCCTGCTTCCTCACTAAGTGATAAAACGTTCTCAGTTTATAATCCTTGCTGCCTCAAGACATGGAAAAATGAATTTGTAAAAAAAAAAAAAGTTAGACACGCTGTATGTGTTGGGTAACACTAGCTGCTGTAGGAAACAAACCCCAAACTCTCAGTGGCTTACCATTTTAGAAGCGTGTTTTCCTTCCAGGTGACACTTTGAGGCTCTAGGCTGCAGGTGGTTTCCCTGCTTAGAGTAAGCCAGGACCAGATGCCATGTCTGGCTCCTCTATCTCCTAAAACCATGGAACTCGCTGATCTCAGCTAGCAGAAGGGGAAAGAAAGGACATGAAGAAGGATGGCATTTACTCTCTTAAATGCCATCAACAAAATGCGACCTACATTACTTGTGCTCATGTTCCATTGTCAAGATGTAGTCATGCAGCCCAGCCGGGTGTGCAGGGGCTGGGCTGCCCCTCTAGACAGTGGAAGGGGAGTGTAACTTTGCTGGGAAGTTGGCTGCCTCTGCCACACCCCCACGGAGCCCTGGGATTTGGAGGCGAGAGCAAGACCTGCATTTCCAGACTACCTCCACGCTCACGGCTGTGCTAGGGGAAGGCAGGGGTTTGATCTTCACAGACCTGACTGCCAGTGTCGGCCGGCCCTGACCTGTGGTGGAAGCTTGTGTCTCTGGAACCTTGGAGCTTATAAGCACAGTCGTTTGTACTGTTTCCTTCCAGTAAGGACAACGGTGTACATTCACATTACGAGCTACAGATCCTAAGAATTCACATCTGTTGTATCACTTCACCCAGAACTATTAATAGTGTCTGTAATGAGGCTGTCTAAACTTGCTGATTTGGAAACCATCAAACCATCATTTCTTTTTTGATAAAGCATTTCTTCATTGGGGCGTTAGTGTCACACAGGAGTGAATGTTGGGACGTAGCTGAATGTGCCTCATTTCACGCTGCGTGTTTGAGCCTTCGTGCGCTGGGACTGACAGTGGACACCCGGAAGATGCAGCCAGTGGGCACAAGGAGGAGAGGAAAGGCTGTGCTGCGCCCTGACAACTCCCTGTTTTGGACTCTCCCCTCTCAGGTACCCGTTTCCCATGGTGTTCAGCAGCTGCAGCCGGAAGGACTTGGAGAGCAGCCTGGAGAAAGGCATGGGGATGTGCCTCTTTAACCTGCCGGAAGTCAAGCAGTCTTTCGGGGGCCAGAAGTGTGGGAACGGATATGTGGAGGAAGGAGAGGAGTGTGACTGTGGGGAGCCCGAGGTAAGAGAGCCACGTCCCGGATGTCTGCAAGAACTTGGGGGAACTGTACAGCAGGATGAAAGTTCTAGAAACATGGGAGGGAAAATTCCCGTATGGGCACCTTGAATAAGCCCCACAAGCTAGGGTGGCTTTCTGGAATTTTGGCCATTGCATGGAATAAGTTGTTTTACTTGGTTTAAAAAGATAAAAAAGAAACCTTCTCTATTTAAGGGTGCAATATCCTTGGCAAGATGAGGATAAGAACAATAAAAAGCATTTAGCTTGGAGTTCGGCAGAGGAGAAAGCCTTGGAATTCTAGCTTCAAATAGCTAATAAGCACCATTTCTTTCTCTTTGCAAGGCGTGCGACTAGAGGGGAATTTGAATACGCAGCATTCATTTTTAACCAAGAGCTTCCTCCCAAGTGGAAATTCTGCCTCCGCTGCTGCAGCCGCCTCCGTGTGCACAACCTGAGCCTCAGAGGCGGCTGCTTCTCCCCCTCGCAGCTTTCAGAAGCAATGAGCGAAACCAGGGGACGGTTTTATCCAGCACAGGGCTTATCTCACCCTCTTTTCCAGCCCGTATCAGGAAATGTTCTTGTTTCTATTAGGCCCAAGATAAAGTTAATCAACATAAAAATTATAATGGCCACCCTTTAATCTCTGAATAATCTTGAGAAGGAAAAAGAGAGGACCCAGTGAGACCTCCTGGTAAAACAGGTGCCCCCTCGAAGTTTGGAGGGCATTGGTGTTTAGAATAAATCAAAGCGAGGAGTCTGTAGAGCAGGCAGTCTACACGTGGGATTCCTTCCCCGAGAACTTATGCAAGCTGAAATGGTAGACAGCAAGTTCAAGGCGGGCTTGGCTAAATTCACAGGTGGGCTTAATGAGGGCTTAGGAAGCGCATGTCTCAGAGGGCTGCTCTGAAAGAGGGATCCTAGGATGGAAGAGAAATTGTGCTGAGGCCCCGGAGCATCCCATATATGCCTGTGTTCATCAAAAAAACAGGTGGTTAATAGAACCCTCATCATATCCCCATCTCCAAGTCTCTGAGGTTTTCCATACCTGCAGGAATGATCTTCGTCTGACAGTTTCTGCAAGAATGTTGGAGGTACATAAATATTGGGTGGGGCTAGGAGAGTATAGAAGTGGTTTTATCAAACTTATCTGTGACAATGACATTGTCTGCAGAGGTGTTTAATTCTGCCACAATGAGCAGGGAGGGGTTTCTGTGTAAGGGTGAGTCCTAATTATAGGGTTACAGAAATTCTTTTTAAGAGTAGTGGAGGAACACTTAAAACCATCATAGATTGGGGTATGCAAAGGGAAAATTCCTTGGAGGCCTTGTTAATTAATTAAACAAAAAAATGAAATTAGTTTAAATTATCCATATTTCTCAGGAGAGGCCACATTGACTTAAAATGGTTTGTCTTTGATTTGAACTCCTTATAATTGTTTGTTAATCTAAATAAATTTGACAGCTCTTCATGGAGCCATGAACTAGCAGGTTTGGAATGACACCATTAGCTGTCATTTGCTCGGTATGCCACCATCACCACCACCATTGTTTAATGTTACCGTGGTTACCATCTCCACAATCATCACCACCACCTGGACCACCCACCACCATCACCACCACCACCATCACCACCACCCCATCATCACAACCGCCACCATCTCCATAGCTACCATCACCACTACCACTATGACCATTAACCCCATCATCGCCAGCATCAGTGTCAGAAAATGCTTGAGTGCCTAAAATTTGCCAGCCACTCATGTTCTGATCCTCTCTTGTATCTCTGTGAAGGAGTCATGAGGTCCTGACAGGGTACTTACTCTCTCCCTAGGTAGCACGTTGCGTTTGTAGGGTAGCCTTGATTATTACAAATGCCTGCCTTATGTAGAGCCAAATTCTACCTGCATGTAAGTCCCACCTTTGTACTTCCATGGTTGAAGTCCTCATCTCCTAGGATAAGTTCTTAATATTTGAAGAGAACTCTTATGCCCCTCATCTGGAGGTCTTCCTTCCAAGAAACCTTTCAAAGTCATGGACGAGCCTTTTTTTTCCCCTTCAATTACAACCCTTAGTCTACAGAATGGACAAGGCTTTTGCATCACTTTTCATTTTTTGCTGTTCAAAGTTCAAGCTCACATCGTGTCTGGCTGGTCTGACAGCCCATTTCCCATCTCCAGGCGGCTTTGAGCAGGACTCTCAGGCATACCTGCTAGTCTGGGCTCTTTATGCGCCTGCCTAGTGCTCAGGCCCTGGCGACATCTGCCACACCTCTGCATCAGATTGGTGCCTGCATGCCCTGACCCACAGAGGGACTCAACACGTCAGAGAGCAGTGTGCGCAGGGCGTCAGAACATCCGTGGTCAGCACCGGGCAGGATGCAGCTTCTCCCTCGCTCCCAGAAATCATCTGCGTTATTTTCAAGAAGATGCATTGTAGTTTCATCCCAGTTCATTGTGATTAGGAAGCTATGTCTACTACCTACAACATGAGAATGACAATTAGAGCTTTGCAGAGAATTCTGTAATGGTTTCATTATTCTTGCTGCTTTGGAGACTTAGTATTCATTGGCTCTGTCAGACTTCTCTATTGAGTACTAAAATAATAAATGGATCACCAGATGAAGAATAGGTCTCTTCCGAGAAATATGGCACTGCAGAAGAAAGAGACTCTGGGTAGTTTAAAGGCAAGTGATTGCTAAAGCCTCCCCGGACAGGGCAGTGAATTTATATCAACATAAGGATATCCTGACAACTCACTCATTCTTCTAGCTAACAGCATCGGGAAAGCAGCCTATCTCCTTGTTTAAAGTCAGTAGGATGCCAGTAGCTTGCAACTATCTTTTAAACTTAGTTATCTTCCTCACAGTATCAATTCCCTTTGAAGTCAAAGCCGTTCTGCTGGGCGGCATTTCCATTTGAGCTACTGCTTGTGTTAGTTGGTGGTTTGAGGGGGAAGGGGAGATAGTTCTTAAAGAATTTTAGGACCCAGATTTAGGATGTCTGATTGAACATAGATTTTCAAGGAAATCTTCAATTTGGCAAATGTGTCATTAGTAGAGCTATTTAGACCAAAAGGAGCAGGACAGCATTACTGTGCATTTGATGGCATTGATGAAAAATGCAATTAATGGGTTTTTTGAAAAAAACTGAAGTTCCTAAACTTTTTTAGAATTTGTAAGTCCATGAGTTAGAAACTCTTACTGTCCTGAAAGTTACAGCTATGACTTCTGGTTGGCAGTTTTATCGTATTGTATATGTTACACATTCCGGATGTTTATAAAGTCCTCAAACAATTCTAAAATGTAATGACTTTGGAAGTGTGTTTGATAGGAGCAAATGGTAAAGCAGATGAGAGCATAATTCACAGAGTTTTACACAGAACTCAGTTCAGGTATCTGGGTTTGCCGTAAATCTTCTGGATTGTTGCCAAAATTTTATTAATTGCGTTTATGATACATATAAATAAATTCAAAGTTTTTGAATGACAAAACCATTCAAAAAATATGGTTTTCAGAAGTAAAGTATTATGCTACTAACTTAGTATATGATTAGCTTCGCCATACCCAATAGCATATAAATTTTTCAGAGTACATCATATATTGAATAAAATAAAAGGACAGTAATAAATTAAGCCATATTAAAAACTCTATAAACCATTCCATCTTTCAGTCATTACAGTTTCTTCTAAAATGTGTAAACTCCAAGTTAGTGGAATGTTCTAAAGTATACGGACTTCATAAATTCACGAGATAAATGTGTGTGGGCCTTGCATTGAGAACTAAGCCGAAGATGTCAATCTCTCACTTCTTTTTGTTAGAAAAAATGGGTCCTTGCAAAGCGCATCGGCGTAATAAAGGAGTTAATTTTTCTCTCCCGGTTCTGTTTCAGAGATGGCAATCCATCTGAGGTTTGATCTGTTTAAGTCCCTTGCAAGTCAGCGGGCACAGCAGACCTCCTTCCGGCCACTTGGTCACTGCAGTGGCCATTTCCGATCCTCGGGGGCCTTGTCAGGCCAGACAGCCCACCCGTGCCAAGCAGGGGTCTCATCCACAGTGATTTAGTCAGACTGCAGGGAACTGTGGTTCAAACACAACTGATTTGACTTCATTTGCTAGATCAAAAGAGTTAGTTTTTGAAGAGTAAAGATAGTATGCATCTATGTATATATTTGAATAAGCAACTTCAAAGTCCTCCGGGGACCCTGATGCAGTTCGTTGCCATGAGACCTGCGTGGAGACCCCTCTGCTGCTGACCGAAGGCTCTTTCACAAAGGCTCGTGTGCTACCAGCTCTTCCCAGGGACCTGCAGGCCCAGTGGTTCATAAACACTCACCAGAAGCTTTGCTTTCTTACAGATGAAGATAGTCCTTAGGCACACAGGTGTTCAGTTCAGGAGCTGGGCCCTCTTGGTCTCTCTTCCCTTTTGCAGTCATTTAAGGTGTGACATTAGCATTCAGTAGTGGCTTTGTGTGACCCCGTCAAACGGATCCCGTTGCCTTCTCCAGGAATGTACGAATCGCTGCTGCAATGCCACCACCTGCGCCCTGAAGCCAGACGCTGTGTGTGCTCACGGGCTGTGCTGTGAAGACTGTCAGGTGAGGTCACCGGGGCTGTAACTTGACCCCAAGGTCACTGACAGGTGCAGGCAGTTCAAGTCTGATGCAGGGGAAGCAATATGGCAGGGCGAATTCACAGCACTCTCCCCCGTGCAAACCATCACTCCTCCTCACACAAGCTGGTATATCCACCCCTTATTTTTCATCTTCCAGTCTGCAGGTAAAATGCACATTTTAATTGCTAGTCATCTGTGATAAATTACTTATTTATGGGCTGAAAACTGATCCAACCGTAAAACTCTAGCTCAACATTAAAGGTTCCATTTCTGCTCTGGAGGCACGTGTAGTCCTACCGTGCTAAGTAGAAGAGCAACGTGTGAACAGTCCCCACCCACTGTCACTCGGCCTCACCCCAGTCCATCTTCTTGATCCGAGGAACCCCTGCCTGCTGGGCTGAGAAACCACACAGCTTGTTCCAGGGGTTTTGTATAAACAACTTGATCTTAATGTCTTCCCAAGAGGAGGTGCCGGCTGACCCAGCCCAGCCAAGAGTGGCAGTTTTATACTTTTGCCATTTCTGCAGCTGAGACTGCATTTGTTTTGGCAATTCTGTTTGTGTCTCATTATTCAGAGCTAATATCTGACAGAGTAGAAGCCTGAGCTTTTGATTCAAAGGTTCCAAGGGTAGAGTTTTATTTCTTTTTAATTAAGCAATTGATCTTGGCATTCTACTTACAGGAAACTCCCTCTTAGCTGCCCCATGCGAGCATGGTGATTTAGAAGTGCATTATAACGTTTTATGTTCAGCTTTAGAATACCCTCCTTCCCCTTCCTAGTGGTGATTAACTTATAGGGAGTGTTATAAGCAGCTGGCACTCCCTGGCACCCAGCAACTGGCAGTAGAAGGTGGCTGGAAGGGGGTCGAGGGAAGGTGGGAAGGATGTCTGAGCTTGTGATCAGGGGATGCCCACAGAGGTTCACCATGGAGGGGGGAGGGAGGACCACGTGGTAATGCCTGGGCATGATCCACTTTTATGTGATGACTTTCAAACAGTTCCTTTCAACTTCGAGACCTTCCAGAAGTCACAGGGTTCTTATCTCATTCCCTTGGAGGAGTATTCAGGGAACCAAGCCCAGGACGTGGGGAGGTCCCTGGCTGTATAGCCTCAGGGAAGCCACTCTGGGCCTTAATTTCTTCAGCCACCAGAAGCGGAGGTGTCGGTCAGATGACTTCTAACACCGTTTTCCTCTCCCTTGTTCTTCTTTAGTTCTCCCCACAAGTGCTAAAGAGAGGGTTCCAGTTCTGTGATTTGATGACAAAGTAAAATTTCTATTATGATTGTGCCCTCAAAATTATTTTTGTTAACTTCCCCCCAGAGACTAACACTGTGAGTACCCATGTCATCTTTGACCGTGTGATGGTGCCTTTTTCTTAAGGTCGGCCAGCCCAGCCATCAACGCTCCCTCATGCTCCTTCCTCTGGGGTGACAGGTGCCAGGGACCAGCCCGTCTGCTCCTCAGAAAACCCTCATGTTGCATGACGTTAAAAAGAGGCTGCTCTTGGTTGACCCCCCCGCCTCTTAGAGTAGAAAGGTGACCCTCAGAGCCCCTGAGCGCTCTCTGCTGTGACAGGGACTCCTTCGAAACCTTCCCCTAGGCAAGGCCTCCCTCGGGCGCGCTGCTGGGAGCTGCCGCTGCCTCTCCCGGGCGCACGTGTTGTAACCGGCCCTCTCCTTGCAGCTGAAGCCTGCGGGGACAGCGTGCAGGGGCTCCAGCAACTCCTGCGACCTCCCGGAGTTCTGCACGGGGGCCGGTCCCCACTGCCCAGCCAACGTGTACCTGCACGACGGGCACCCGTGTCAGGGGGTGGACGGCTACTGCTACAATGGCATCTGCCAGACCCACGAGCAGCAGTGCGTCACTCTCTGGGGACCAGGTATGTGGCTGCCACCTGCTCCACACTGGGAGAGGCACTGGCAGACTCGGGCGGTGGGACTGGGGGGGCACGCTCACCCCTGGGGGGCACTGTCCACACGGCATCCAGAGTGTTCAGTCAGGAGCGGTCGGCTGCCTGGGAGGGGCTGGGGCCCTGCTGGGCACAGGGCGGGTAGAAGTGGCTGCTGCCTGGAGCCTGCCCTTGAGGGGCTTGGAGCTGTCTAATGAGAGGCATGAGCACCTATTGTATGCCCCACGGGATGACACCGGTGAATCAGCCATGACACCTGCCCTCAGATAGCTTAGCGTGTAGTCAGACAGACAGATGGATGGAACTTCCCACCGCCACTTGGGCTGTGGTAATGCTCCTTTGTGCTCAAACAAGGACCCCAGCCAAGGACTAAGGGTGCCCAAGAGTCACTGCAGGTGGAAGGGCCAGGGGCTGCATGGGGAAGCCCCCGACTGCACTGGACACACGAGGAGAGGTCTGCTGCCGGGAGGGACTGGGAACAGCCAGTAGCTCTCAGGTGGGAAGGCAGGTGGCAGAGTCAACAAGAGACTGTCTGTTCACCACTTCAGCTCACACTGAGTGCCTGGCACGTTTTGTCTGTCCCACCCTCCAACAACCTCCCAGAGGTAGGGACGACTACGGTGTTATAGAAGGTAAAGCTCTAACTCCGAGACCAGAGTCAGTTTCCCAAGGTCTCCAGGCTGGGATTTGAACTCAGGTCCCCGTCACCCAGTGCCCGTGTGCACCTCCCACAGTGCACAGCCACCCCAGGAGTGAGGTCTCAAAGTTCCCCCAAAGCTCTAAAATTAGGTAGAAGCTCAGATGCAAAAGGGGAAGAACCAGCCCCGCCCATGAGCCTCCCCTCTGTGCCCCACCTTCTGGGGTCAGACCCCAGGGTCCGAGGCCTCGTCACCCCAGAGCCACTGGGATCTGATACCTGTCCCCAGCTCCCAGGCTTGCGGCTGAGAATCGTGGACAGTGTTTCCAAGAGTGTGGCCTCTGGCCTACTATCTAGGATGCTCTCTCCCTCGTGCCGAAGTGGCCGAGGCCTTTGCTCGCTCCCTCCTTCTGCTGGCTGCAGCGGGGACCTCAGTCCTGGCCAGAGCCCCCAGCCCTGGCAAGGCCAGGGTGGTAGCCAGGCCCAGGCAAGCGCAGGTGCGATCTCTGGGGGAGGGAGACCTGAAGCTGACCTTTGCCAGACTGTCGTTGCGAGGGTTTGGTTCTAGGAGTGAGGAGGGAGGTAAACTAGAGCCAAGAATGACAACTAAACTGTGAAGCTTGGGCTTGGGTTTGAAATGTGATGTGAAAGTGTCAGCCAACCCTGGAGGGCAGGACAGGCATTTCTTGGGGCTGGCTCTCCCTGGGGAGCCCCTCACCCCTGCCAGCCGATGATGCCCCTCTGCACGGGGAGCTTGCTGAGGGGAGGGAGCAGCCTGGTTGTGGGGAGCAGGGGCTGGCACAGCTCCGTGTGTCTGACTCTCTGAGTTCCTTCCGTCTCCTCAGATTCACGGGCGCACTTGGGCAGGTGGGATGAGGGGCCTTGAGGTCCTCTCGGCAAATCAGGGGGCAGAGGGACCCCGTTGCAATGACAAGCACTAAGTAGGCACTCACTGTACACATGTTAAATGTTGCACAGGCTCTGTATGGTTTAGTGACTTCAGACACCTTTCAGCCAAATGAGGTCACTTTGGGGGCGTGGCTACTGCTACAGGCCAGATCCTCATGGTTTCATGCATCCCTCGTGGCCGTCCCCCTGTTGGCCCTTCTCCGAAGGCAGTCATCTCCCCTTCTTGGGTTACAGGGGCCGTTACGATGCTCCTTTCCAAGGACGTTCCCCGGCCAGAGCACGCCCAGCGCTCGGAGCCTTTGGAGTGAGATGTGTCCGTTACTGCCCTGCTGTGTTAGAACATCTGGCCCCGTTTCCAAAGTGAGGTCAGATGGAACTTGGCAGTTCTGTCCGAGCCACCGGCACCGTGTGACTCAGCTGGCCGTGTGCCTCTGATTCATGGTGACCAAGGCTGGTGTTTATTATCTCATCGGACTAGTCTGCAAACTGCCTGACCAGAGAGCGAGCAGCAGACAGGCGGGCAGACTGGCAGCCCGGCCCAGACGGCGCTTTCCGAAAGCGGGAGCCACAGGAAGTCACCTGCTTTGAACTCTCATGATCCCTGTGACAGGCTGGAGGCCTGACCGCCCGGGAGCTACGTCCCCTTCCTGAGGAGTGGCCACCCCGGTAGCTCCTGGTTCAGCTCTTCTCTCTTCCACCCCTGCCCCGGAACAGGGAGGCCTTTGCCTGGGGAGTGGTGGTTTGTCACAGTGGGGAGTTGCACATGGCACCCCCGTGGCATCGGGACCGTGGGTAACGGTGTGCTTTGGTAAAGAGGGCTTTCCCTCAGGGAGGCTGCTCAGAGTCCCTGGAAGCCACAGCATGGGGACCAGCCTTGGGGGCCACCTCAGGCTTGTGACTCCCTGGCTTTCAGTCTGCCTCTGACAGTCCCTTCTCAGTCCTTCAAATCACCACACAGACTGCCTTGGGAGACAGGGGACACGGAAGGCCACAACCTGCTGGGCCCTCGAAGCCAGGAGGCTTCTTAGGGCTTTCACACCCCCTTTGCAGGTGCAGCGCACCCCTTCCCCTCCCTCCCACCTCCGTACCAGTGTGGCTGCCTGGTTTCCAGTTTGAGGGCACCGTATGAGTTTCCTGTGGTCGCTGTGACAAGTTACCACAGACTTAGTGGCATCGACAATGCAAATGTGTCATCTTACGGTTCTGGAGGCCATAAATCCTAAAATCAAGATGTTGGCAGGGCCACGCTGCTTTTGGAGGCTCAGGGTGGGGGGTGGGGGGTGTCTGTCTCCTGCCTGTTCCAACCTGCAGGGGCTGTCTACATCCCTCGGCGCCCTGCGCCTTCCTCTGTCTTCAAACCGCCGTCCCTCTCCAACTTCTGCTTCCGTAGTCACGTCGCCTCTGACCCTGACCCTCCTGCCTCCTCCTCATAAGGCCCCTGGAGGTAATGTTGGAACCACCTGGGTCATCCAGGATCCTCTCCCATCTCAAGATCCGTCACATAATTGTATCTTCAGAGTCCCTTTCACCACGTAAGACGGTGTGTTCACGGGTTCCAGATTAGGATGTGGACCTTTTTGGGGGGCCACAAGCGTTGAATTGACCACTTACTGTCCAGGCAAACTTCAGCAAGTTTCTTGACCCTGTTGTGCCTCATTTGTAAAATGGGGATGATAACCTGCCTGCCCCGGGGGCATATTGTCACCCTCTAATATAGCCTGTAATCTACACTATGTAATATATTAACAGGATGAGTAGTTCCATGCCAGGTGCACAGCACGAGTAAATCTAAACTCTGTAGGATGCAACCACACTCATGGAAGCTCAGCCTAGAGCAAGACACTCGCATGCTCAGGGTTTGTGCAGAGGGCTGTGAGATGGTCGAGGGCCGTGTGGGGCGGGGGGCAGGGGGTAGAGGGGAGCAGCCAGCCAGGAACCTTCGAGGAGGAGGCTGCCCCCTCTCCTTTTGCCAGGGGTGGGAGAGGAGGGACATGTCCAGCATATGGAACAGCATAGATCAAGGCAGATGGGGGCAGTGGGGCCAACCAAGGGATGTGCAGATGGTTCTGTTTGTGTCAAGCTTGGGCTGTGACTTGAAGAACAGAGACCCTCATCCACCACGCCATTCTCTCATTTATTAAGAATTTACTGACATCCTTCTATATGTAAGATACTGACTCCGGAGCCCTGATGATGCTGCCAGAGTGACACACTTCCCACAGCCCTGTACTCCTCCCCGGATCCGGAATGGAGTCAGGATGTGACTCCATCACAGTGTCCTCCTGGGAAGCATCGATCCGGGACAAACGCAGTCCTGGGGGCAGAGGCGGCTTCCTGGGC
The DNA here is from genome assembly GCA_028533085.1 of Varecia variegata. Lineage (NCBI taxonomy): Eukaryota > Metazoa > Chordata > Mammalia > Primates > Lemuridae > Varecia > Varecia variegata. The sequence goes on along the minus strand of CM052446.1, from coordinate 57,348,337 downwards.
CAGGCCCCCAGCCAGCCAGATGTACCGGCTTGAGAGCGTCCTAATGCTGGGTTACAGTGGTTGGTTTGAATTAGCTTTCATGACTCAGAGAAGGAAAACTTGCTGTCAAGGATGTGTTTGCAATATTTCATTTCCCCACCCGTCAGCAAACGCTCCGGGGTCCGGAGCACGTTTGCACTGGGGTCACCGCAGGCCTGCCGGGAAGCGCAGTACTCGGAGCCGTAGGAGGCATCAAGCGCCTCTGCCGGCTCTGGACATCTGCACCCCAGTGGCCGGGCTGTGCGTTGGGTCGTCCAGAATCCTCCAGTTACGATCAGGACGTCCGCTGCTCGCTCTCCAGATCTGGCTACCCAAACGCTGACCGGATGAAGCCCTTCCTTCCAACCAACTATTCCCTCCTGAAATGGGCTTTTCTCAATCCAGCATTATATTTCAATAAAATAATCCTGCTTCCAAATCTTTCTGCAAATAAAATGACAGAAAATTCAAAACATATGCCTGCAACTCCTCACTGGCAAAGTAATACACTGTCAGGATACCTTTTGGGGCTTTTGTTCATTTGTTTGTTTTTTTGATTGGTGTTGTGGTTGATAATATTCTTGTTGGCTGCGAGTACAATTTTTCTCTCACTGATCTTCTCCCACACTTCTTGAATCTCAAGACTTTATATTTGGATGCCAAACACATAACTGCTATCTGCAGTTCACACTGTGCAGCTGGCGCCCAGCTCTCTGTGTCCATTTCAGTGTTAATATCTGCAGGGATTTTCTGTCGATGTGACCTGGCCTTTACTCCTTCTGAAATGCAGCTGGCTGGGTTTCCTTGGGCAGCAGATTCACTTTTGCCCGTGTCGTTTGTCGGGACCACTGGCACAGTTACTGAAAACATTACTTGGCAATTAATCTTACTCATCTAAAGTCACAAACAATTTGCATCAGAAAAGTCCTGAAATATGTTCGTTTCATCTATTTTATCACTGTCTAGAATCTAGTGATCTACGCGGGGTGAGCCGGCCAGACCATTTTTACGGGCTGGTGAATACTCGGTGTTTATCTGCAAGGCTGGTTTAAATGAGCTTGGTTTATTGTGACCTGCATGGGACAATGCATTTACTAATCACCTACAACTGCTGTGGCCACAGAGGGGAAGAAAAGATACTGTTGCCAAGAGTCATATTGTTTAGAAGTCAAGGAAGTCTCCTCTTTGTCCCATCGAGTAAGGAGGAAATGATAAAATTTGTCCATTTGGACTTCATTTTCTGATGACTGCAAAGTTCCCCTGGAAGGAGAGAGATGGGGAGAACAGGAAGCCTCCGACCGCCTGTAAAACTGCCTTTGTCTGTGGACGTTAGTGACAGGGGTTGGGAAAATTAGTGACGGAGGGGGTGCGATCTGACTACACTGGAGAAGTTCATTTGCATAATGGAGTCATTTTAAGTAAAAGATTAGATTGAGTAAATTGCGGGCATAATTCAAGATGCCGTCATCTCTCTTTCAAAAGACATGATGACGTTGGGAACTTCCAAACTACAATTACAAGTATAAGTTATATCACTCTGAAGACGAAACTGGTAATTAAAATCCATCACTTCCTACATAATTATAAAATACGGTATGACGTCAAAATTCCCTCTGAAAGGCTAAATTTTATTTTTTTATAATGGCAAAACATCTAAGTGTTCCATTATTAAGAACTCAAAGATTAAATTAAATTGATGTAATATAGTGGTGATAAGAAACCTGTTGTCATTCTTTCCGAGTGGCATAAAATCTCTCGGTCTTCCTAAAGACATAAAGACAGAGATTTTTAAGTGCAACAACTTTGAATCCAGATCTGTGTGTTTATAATATCTCACAAGTGGGTAGAAGTCATTTACGCTTTTTAAATTATTGACCATTCTGTCTCTAAGAGAAATGCCAGATGGCAGCTCACACACACAAGCCACTTGAACACTTTCCTGGAGCCTCCTTCACAGTCCTCACCGGGGCCAGCAGGCGTCCGAAGCGCTGTGCGTGGGTTTGTGCCTTTGAGTCCTGGTCCTTTACTGAGTGTTCTACCCGGGGCAGCACTCGGCCCCCTTTGCTTTCCCTGCTTGTTGGTTTTCTTACTCTACCTAAACTTTGAGGCAATGGCGGTTTTTTTCTTTCCATGATGTAAAACATCTGTCTGTCTGTGACCTTAGGTAAGACAGCACAGCAGAAGTTCATTTGATGTAAATGAATAAGTGAAAATCCAGAGACACAGAGAAGAGAGGCTGGCGTTCGTTCACCCGAGCTGCTTGTCCTGCAGAACCGCAGTTGGCTTCCTCAGCGGGCACCTGAGGCGAGATGCTCATTCTTGGAGCACCTGCCGTGTCCAGGCCTGGGTACCGTCCCTGCCCGTGGGGGTCTTTACAGTCAGGAAGGAGGAGAAGGAGGGAAGGAGGGGCAATGAGAGACAGGAAGGACAGATAGAAGGATGATGGTTAGGAGGAAGACTGGCAATGCATAAATACTTTGGGTTTATGCAAAAACACTCAAGCAACTGCTGTATTGTCACTATTCTGGAAGCTGGTTTTTCCAAACTGCTTTGATCAATCGAATCCAAGTACTTTGATCGAAAGTACTATCAAACAAGATTAAATTAAGTACAAGGTGCAGATTCCACACTGAGACTCACCCTCCCCGTCCTGCCCCCCTCCAACAAGTAGACGGAAAACACAAGAAAGGAGTGTGGATGAACTGGGTCCATGGCAGACAGAAGCTGTGGCTGTCAGTGGCGTCATCATGCTGTGAGCAAAGATGTGGCAAATGAGATGGAATAAGGGAATGTGACACTAAAGAGCCAGGGACCTCGTCTTTTTCCTTGACAGAGACTTGTGTCCAGTTTGGGCTAGTGCCCCTGAGAAAGGGGTTTGGGGAGGCTTCTCTAAGATGGTTTAAAAAAAAAAAAAGAAGGGCCAGGCGCAGTGGCTCACACCTGTAATTCTAGCACTCTGGGAGGCCGAGGCGGGCGGATTGTTTGAGCTCAGGAGTTCGAGACCAGCCTGAGCAAGAGCGAGACCCTGTCTCTACTAAAAATAGAAATTATATGGACAGCTAAAAATGTATATATAGAAAAAATTAGCCAGGCGTGGTGGCGCATGCCTGTAGTCCCAGCTACTCAGGAGGCTGAAGCAGTAGGATTGCTTAAGCCCAGGAGTTTGAGGTTGCTGTGAGCTAGGCTGACGCCACGGCACTCACTCTAGCCCGGGCAACAAAGCGAGACTCTGTCTCAACAACAACAAAAAAAAAAAGAACGGGAAAATGAGAGGTGCAGAACCAGGCTGGCTCATCGCAGAGGTCAGTGGCGGAGCAGACCACTCCCCTAAAATGGTACAAGGGGGTGTCGTGTTTGTTGTATTAAAATGAGCACACCTGCTCAGGCACAGGTTAAAGAATGAGGGATGCTCTTAGTAATAAGAATGCCGTCTGTTCCCTGGGAGGAGGGAAGCCTTGCCCGTCGTCTGATGGGTATCTTAAATAAGGCCACTGTCACCTTGGAAGGTAAATGGAGCCCTCTGGAGTTGGGAGCAGAGAAGGGCAGGAGTCAGAGCCAGGGACTGGGGAGCTGGCATCCTGGCAGTTCAAAGTGACACGGGAGGAAGTGCCCAAGTAGGACGTCAATGTCAGGGAGAAGGAGGGCACGTTTTCCTGACTCGCTCAGGGTCTCCAGCAGATACCACTATGCCCAGGATTCCAGAGCCCTCCAAAGCTTTGGCACTGCAAACCCCAATTCTATCCCCTCTCTCTCTCTCCACGGCTGGAAAATGTGCTAAAAATGGCCATTTTCTGAGCTCTCCAGCTGCTGTGACCGTCTCTGCTGGGGACTTTCATTCTGTGTGCAGTGACCATCAGAGTTTATGACTCCATGGCCACTGAGAGCAATCTCTGCCTTGCGTTAACAGGCACTAACTGAAGCCAGTGCTTGCTCTTATAGGGAGTTTCATGGGACTGAAAGTGTTGTATAAGGTCTTTGCACTGCTCCTCTCTCCCTCTCTCTCATTGCTTCCCCACATCATTAGTCATCATTACTCTTTGGAGCTTGCCCTAGCTTGCATTTCCTCACCGGAATTATGTGGGATGTTGTTAAAGAGAGCAAGCTTCCCTTTCTCTGAAGCCAGCCAGCCAACTCCTTTCTGCCCTAGGTCGGGTCTGGTCCCACAGCCAGACCTTATCTCCGGAGAGGCTGCACATGCCACGGCCCCAGACAGCAGAACTAGAGAAGAGTAAGCTGTGAAATGCGTCAGCCCAGCCAAGAGAGGATGATGGCTGTGGACACCCCAGGCTTCCGCTGGCCAGCACCCATCGTGGGTCAGCGGAGACACTGGGTGTGATTTCTTTGAATACAGAACACATCTCTCCTTAACCTATTACAAAAGCCTCATGCCATTTAAAGGAAAACATTAAAAATGCTTGCAGGAGATGAAAGTGCTATTCTGCTTCTGTTTCAGGTGCTAAACCTGCCCCTGGGATCTGCTTTGAGAGAGTCAACTCTGCAGGTGATCCTTATGGAAACTGTGGCAAAGACTCCAAGAGTTCCTTTGCCAAGTGTGAGATGAGGTATGGACTCTGTACAGCCTGACGTCATTGCTTTGACCTTCCCACGTTGCTGAGGGTTGGTTCCAAACTGATTGTCTTTGGGAATTGTTTGTTCTTACCCTTCCAGGGATGCTAAATGTGGGAAAATCCAGTGTCAAGGAGGTGCCAGCCGGCCTGTCATTGGTACCAATGCTGTTTCCATAGAAACAAATATCCCACTGCAAGAAGGAGGCAGGATTCTGTGCCGGGGGACCCATGTGTACTTGGGCGATGACATGCCGGACCCAGGGCTGGTGCTTGCGGGCACAAAGTGTGCAGATGGAAAAGTAAGACCCAAATATTCACTTGCATCTTAAACATAAGTCTGGAACAGGGCCCATTGAAAAACATCCCATTTGAGAACTGGTTGGTTTGTTTTCCTAAATCCACTTCTCAGAACACTGTCTCTGGAATCCAGTTCTTTGCACCTAAAAGAAAAAGTCAATAAATCCCAGATCCTGGTCTGGCCATTGAAATGCAAATTTGGGGAAATCAAGCTTGTCTTCTCAGCCCTTTAGTGTTAATAAGTCATTTTTACACTCTGGGTGTCATGAGGGTTTCCAGCCAGGAAATTACTTTGGAAAGAAAGGCAATAGCATATTATATTGGTTTTGGATATGTGGCTTGGTTTTTGGCACAGAGTTCTCAGGGGCTTGTCCTCACCAGGACAGAACGGGAAGTCAGACGTATTTTCAGAGACCCTATATAGAGAAGAGTAGGAGACGGGAAGAGAGAGTAAATCCAAAAGGGAATCCTTTCAGAGAACAAGATGAAAGGTAGATAAAGATATTTTGAGGTTTAGAAATAAAGTCAAAAAAATTTTTTTAAAGAAAAAAAGAAAGAATTTGAGATTTTCATGTTTTATCACACTGATTTTTTTTCCAAAACTTTCTCATCAGACTAAATAGCAAGTTAATAAAATGTTTTAGGGAAACGCTGAATCAACCCCCAAATACTTTTTAGGACCCCATTTTCAGCCTGATCTTGAAATCACTCCCTAAAATGGGGGTCACAGAGAAGAAAAGATGGACAGGAATCTCCTCCACTCACTCTGCTCCACCCCACACACGCTCAGCCACAAACGCTTTTCCTTGAGGAAATAGGATAGTACGAGAAACATCTTATACATCCTGGATGTCTCCTCAACCACATTGGCTTATATGCAGGCCTTGACATTAGAATTATACTCATTTTTTAAACTGTAGCCTGAATAGCCAGGGCCAGGTGCATCTGAACGTTGAAATTCCAAGGACTCAATTTATCAAGTTTTTTCCCCACGTGCAAGAGGAAATGTGCTTTGATCTCTGTTTCCGAAGAACACTGGCTCTCTGAGGGCTCGGGAGGATGACAGCACCTTGTGCTGTGATTCCCTTAGGAGTCCTACTGTGTTCATTATAATCCTGGAAAATTTTGCTATCAGCTGGAATTTGACAGTCCCTGTGGCCAGCATTCCCACCACCCCCTCACAGCTGCGTGCATCTTGCCTTACGTGAGCTGTTGGGGTCAGATAATGACCTTCCCTTTAGGAAGGTTTCACCCGATTAAAAATGATGTTAGAGTCTGCAACCTAAACATCAGACTCTGCTTCCTTTGACTCTGCTAATTTGTAACATCTTATGGGAGAAAAAGGGCCTGATCCTTTGAGTCTGGAGTACATTATGCACCTTTGAAATGAGGCTGAAGTCTTTCCGCCAGCCCCGTGTCATTTAGCAAACCCCTGCCACTGTGGCAGCTTGATAAATCCAAGAGAGCCGTCTGTGTTCCTCTGCTGAGCATTTCAGCCCATGGTTTATGTCATTGATGATATTACTTGTCAGTCAGTATTTTGAAAAAGTTCCCATATTTCGGTATCTGCCTTGAAAGATTCTCAGAGCCTGGATGCGTGGAGCCTGTCAGTCTGCACAGGCCCTGGGTGAGGACAAATCCATCTCGCACTCTCCTGTATCTTTTAATGGAGGAAAAATATGCTGCAACACAGATTTTATTACACGCTCTAAACAGAAATCATGATAAAATCAGTTATAATTTCAGGCTCAACTGAAACCCTGTAAAATGCCATAAAGTACAAAAGAATTTAATAGTGTTCACATTGAACTTAAGTCTTGAGAAATGCTGAATTTGGAGTCAGACAATAGGATCTGTGTCTGTGCCTAAGTCAAATGAAAAATGCGTCATTATGCTGTAGCCATATCAACTGAAAGAAGGTGGAATCTTCTCCAACCCTTTCTTTGCTTTCTCTTTTTTAATGGGGGGCAGCTATATGGGGGTTACTGAAGAAGTACTAAGATATTTGCTTTGTTTTCCTCCCTCTGCAGATCTGCCTCAATCGTCAATGTCAAAATATTAGCATCTTTGGTGTTCACGAGTGTGCACTGCAATGCCACGGCAGAGGGGTGAGTACACTACACTGACGTTTTATAGCCAGCCCATAACAAGTTAAGCTATAAATAATTTGTTTGTAAAAGTTTTTGCAATCCATAGCTTTTTTTTTTTTGGATAGAGCAGTTAGTGTCTTCTCAATATTTTCTTCTAAAAACATTAATTTTCTTTGACCTTTACATAACAAGAAATGTGATTTTTGTTTAACAGAGAAAATCAGCTTGAGCAGTGATTATCTTTTAAAGTAACATCCTGCCATTTAAAAAATAATTTTGTTGTCTTCAAAGTAATTTTGAAACCAACCTTTCTTCGTGCAGAGTTTCACATTAACATTTCAAACAGCTCATCCCTCTTGCTACCAACACTCAGAATATGTGTCTGAACTGAAATTCTTCCAAAAGGAATTAAAACAAAGACAACAGATCCTACTAAACACATGTTCTTAAAATCACACACAATGGGTTTTAACTAAAAAAAAGCTGTTATTTAATATTTTAGTTCAGAAAACCTTTAGGGGAGAAGAAGACTTTAATTGTTTAAAACATAACTTATTTTTCCTGATGGGCTTAATTATTTCCAGTGGGATCCTATTAATCTTGATTGTCCATGCCAGTGGTTCATTTGTTTTTCTGAAATCTTTTCCATGGAAATCATGCTCCAAATTCTATTTTTAAAATTTGCAGACACATGCCAACAATCCTTATGTAGAATTATGGGGGTTCCCATAAAGTTACATTGTGCTGTAACCACAAAGGGACTGCAGGGCCACCTCAGATGGGTTTTGTCCACTGTGAGTTTAGCTGACTCCCAGTAGAAAACAAAATCTTTGTACATCTTCATTGGATCATAGATTTCTTGCTGATGGCTGCTAAGAGGCAGTCTAGTCCTGCCCTATTATTTTACTGACAAAGAAGCCAAGACCCAAGTTGGGGGACTGGTGTGTCCAAGGTAACATGACTTTGCAGCCACATGCTGGTTGAGGGCCTTGGACTCTTCACCTTCCAAGATCCCTGGGGCCTCATCCACACCTTGGAGGTGAGAGGCCCATTTTCCGGGTAGGTGGAGCGGCCAGCTGTGACTTGGCGACAAGTCCTTCCCTGATGAGACCGGGCTCACCAGCAGCACCTGCAAGTGGTTTGTTGAGGCTGCGGTCTCTGCTGCAACCTACAAAAGGGCACCTGGCTGCACATTGCAGGGAGAGGCTCCGCAGGGCAGGTGTGCATCTAGGGGCTGGCGGCTGCATCTTTAAGGAGATAGGCACAGGCTCTGCCACACACTAATTCATTCTGCTCAACGCTCACTTCACAGCAAGACACCTTCCAACTTACCAAAGGCTGTCTTGACTGTCGGCGTTCTTATCTGAAACAGTGGGGGCAGGTGGCTGATTCATCAAAATGAGTCAGTGGGCACAGAGAAGATCACAAGTGAGGCACATACTCCAAATATTTTATTTTGCCTTAAAATATTAAAATGTATATTTGGCATCAGTATTTTGATGCAGGGTGGAGGCCTTTAGGATTGGTTTTCTGACTATAGTTGTGCATTGACTTCCTTATATAAACCACCCCAAAATGCATCATCAACGACATGTAGCTTGTCTCTGTAAGTGGAGGGGAAATGCAGACTCCTCGCCCGTCACAGCTTTGCCCAGTCATTTTGCAGTTGCCCCGCCCAGTCCTAATTGGTCAGAGATTCCTTTCAGTGATTTGCCTTTCTTTATCCAATGTTCCCAAAGGATTCAACCTAATTCTCTTGTCCTCATGCTCATATTCCATTGGCTCGCATACTAGTCCTGCAAATGACGTGTGTGACAATAACGAGTCCAAGCAGCATAGACAGCTTGGGCAGCCACGACCGTCAGTGGCCCCTGGTAACCAGGTGGGCAGGAGCCCCTTGGCCACTCCATGGAGGACTCTGGTCTCCGAGTTAGGTCATTTACTCAGGGCCCAGCAAGGGCAAAGTGCACCCTCCTCCTGCTTGCCTGGCATCCCTTTCTTGCCACGGCAGAATCATTCTCCTATTTCACAAGGAAGAGAGTTTATTGCTGGCTCTGCCCACCATGCATGGGGGTCCTGGGAACGGCCACTGGGGAACTCTGCAAGAAGGAAGTGGGCATTTCAGGAACGAGGTGTCGGAGCAGGCTGCGAGGAAGTGTTGGTGGAAATCCCGTGTACTTCCGTGGGCACCAGGAGAAATACGAAGCCTGGCTGTGGGCCTGCCCTGCCACCCCAGCCTCTCTGAGCCTCCAGTCTGATGGATAGAGATGTGCCAAGAGGTTGTCAGGTCCCGTGATGACCGAGGGTCCCTCCTCGCTGCTGCAGGGGCTTCTAATCATGGTCAGATGCTGAGTTGCCTGGATTTAGAGAGGAGGAGAGGGAGGGCTAGAAGCAAGCTGGGGAGCCCTAATGACCTCCACTGTATTCACACATCTACAGCCTCTGGATTGGTGTCCCCTGTGTGGTGCTGTGTCTGGGGCTCATTCTCACAGTGACACGTACTAGTGTGGTGGTGTCAGTGCTGTGGGCAGGGGCCCTGGCTGCAGCACCCTCGCTTCTGCTGTGGGGCTACACAGAGGGCACGCCTGGATGCCACATCCTTCCTGATGTCCTTCTCTCTTGCTGCCCTGAAAGGTGTGCAACAACAGGAAGAACTGCCACTGTGAGGCCCACTGGGCACCTCCCTTCTGTGACAAGTTTGGCTTTGGAGGAAGCACAGACAGCGGCCCCATCCGGCAAGCAGGTGAGTGAGGCCCCTGTGTCCCTTGCGGGGGACACGGAGCTGCTGGGGGTGGGGGGAGCCGGGCGGGGTCAGCAGGTGAGTGTAGGTGCAGGTGTACCCCGTCAGCAGCAAACCTGGTGGGAAACCCACGTGGGTCTGACCCAGCCCGGGGCCTCGCCCAGTTTCCGGAGGCTCGTGTTCTTGTCCTCTCTGGTTGTTTCCAAGGCTCTTTGCTCTCTGCTTAGAATAAGTGGCTGAGTTTGTCAGTTATACTTTAGCCTGTGACACTTCTCTTAGCTTAGGTAATTTCTACAGCGAACTGCCAAATGGGTATGAGTTTCATCATCGTGTCAAAGGACTTTGTAAAAAGCCAACTTCTGTGCACTAGGGCCGAGGGGTGTGAAGTGTAATGCCTTTTAAAACTCATGCTAGACAGACACCCACCTGTTGATAAGGGTGATAGTCACAGTGGCCGCACTGGTGGCAGCCACAGCGTCTGTGTGTTGAACAGTGACGTGCTGTGCTGCGCTGAGTGTGTCATACTCGTCATCTCCTCCTCACATGACTCTGAAGTGGGTATTTCTATTCTTTTTTTTTTTTTTTTGAGACAGAGTCTCGCTTTGTTGCCCGGGCTAGAGTGAGTGCCGTGGCGTTAGCCTAGCTCACAGCAACCTCAAACTCCTGGGCTCAAGCGATCCTTCTGCCTCAGCCTCCCGAGTAGCTGGGACTACAGGCATGCGCCACTATGCCCGGCTAATTTTTTCTATATATTTTAGTTGGCCAGATAATTTCTTTCTCTTTTTAGTAGAGACGAGGTCTTGCTCTTGCTCAGGCTGGTCTCGAACTCCTGACCTCGAGCGATCCACCCGCCTCGGCCTCCCAGAGTGCTGGGATTACAGGCGTGAGTCACCACGCCCGGCCGGTATTTCTATTCTTTTTTCACGTATAAGGGACCTGAGGCTCAGAGAAGTTCAGTGACATGCCCAAAGCCATTCAGCTAAGAGTTAGACACAAGTGTGTCCCTCAGGAAGCTCTCAATAGCAGCTGTGCCTGAACCTTCGTTCCTTTCTCCTCGGATGACCTTTGGCAATGGTCTCTGGCTGTCTTCTGAGTTCTTTTCAGACAGTCAAGGGGCAAGTCTGAGTGATGTCCCTGTCACAGTGAAAGCAGCAAGGCAGGAAGGTGCAGGGAGCCAAAGGGGGCGCAGTGGGGAGCCAGCAGCAGGTGGGACTTCACGGCGTGTGCTTTCTCCTCGGCACTCGTCCAAGCCCCGTGACACTGGGACCGAGACCAGAGCTGCTGTGGGGAGGTCACACGTCCCCAAGGCCTGCTGTGACTGGCAGTGTGACTCTGTGGCTTTGCCACCATTTCCATGGCAACAGACACAACACTGCTCTGCAGGGCTCAGGAGGGGAGTCCCACCTACCAGGCACATCTGCAGAAACAGCGCCACGATGGCAGCGAGGTCCCGGTCCTGCCTCTGCTGAAACGTGGGCCCGCTTCCGCATGGCAGGCGGCTCCAGGTTCCCACTCCAGCAGCCCCGGCCCGCAGCAGGGGGCAAAGGGGCCAGGAAGGCTTGCCCTTCACTGGGCCTCCACTCGCAGTGCTGGGGCAGCCGGGGCTGGACTCAGGACCCCCTTTCCCTGGTGACATCTCAGCCTTGATGACTGGTCACTGACTACAACCCAGGCCTCTAATACGGCTTTACGTTTATTGCACAAAAATAGCAGGTTTTAGTTTTTAGTTCGTCAGAGACCCTGCTACCCATTCCATCTCCGTCCAAGTAAACCAGACGGTGCTGGAAAGGAAGCGGAGAGGCAGCAGCTCCGTGTCTCTTTGCAGTGTGGGTGCACGTGACCACTGGACTCGGGTTTGAAAGTTTCCAAAAAGTCAAGGATGCCACAGAGTCACCAACTAACTCTTCATTGTACCAAGCGAGAATGTTTAAAAAATGAAGACAACCAAATAGCCAAATCCACTCACTGAGGCCATCATTTCATAAAAGAGTGTATTGTAAACACCCCCATACACACACACATATACACATGAAATCCAGGCAGGCAGTGCAAGTGTGGCCTGGGCCGTGCTGTCCCCGTGGTCTGCTGCTCCTGGCCTGGCTGTGGCTCAGTTGCTCATCAAACAGGTATTTCTCACACGTCTGCCACATGCCAGCTGCTCTCCTGGGTCCTGGGCAGACGTCTGGCGGGTGCCGCAAGGCACTATGAGTGTGGGCTACAATGAGGATGTCAGGGAAGGAGACACCCTCCATGGACTCAGGAACAGCAGGGCAGTGTCAGGAGGGCTCCTGTGGACTCAACATGTCTGCTGAGGTTTGAAGGGAGCGAGGGAGACCCATGCTCTGTGGCAGAGATGGCCGTGCAAAGACCTAGACTGTGGCCCACGTGGGGCAGGAGGGTGGGTAGTGGCCAACAGGGGTAGGGGCTTCAGGTGGCCAGCTCTGCAGGACACAGTGCGGATGCTGGGCCTGGGGAAGAGGGGAATGGAGTCCCACACTGCCCACGTCACCACCTCTAGCAAGTGGTGGGATGGCGCTACAACCTAGGGAATGCAACAGGTTTCCTTTGGGCGCCCGTTAAATGTTCAATTTGATAAATTGATGAATTTAAAATTTATGGATCGATTTTTAAGGAACTAAAAATTACAGTTCAAGACTTTTGCTGCTCACTTTTTAATTAGCTCATTATGAGACACCAGAACTCTAGCCAGAGCCCCCGTGACTGCTGTTAAGAGTCTGAAAAGAATGACATTTTGGCCAGGAAACCCAAAGCAGTGCTTTTCAGTAATGCCGGCAAGTGAATCAAGACTGTCATATGTTGATTGTCTCATTTAGGCTAAGACACATCCCTGATAGGGCTTGTCAGCTGGGGACGAAGTCCAGAAACAGGGCGTGAAGACGTCCTTCCTGGCCTGGGTGCTGCTGCCACTCTGGTCCACAGCCAGCTGAGGTCACAGGGAGGCAGGCGGAGAGCCGGGTGATTGAAGTCACAGCTTCAGCAGCAGCCTGAAAGGACAGTTGTGCACCTACTATGTAAAGCACACCCTGATCCTTGCTGGTGGGAAAACAGAGACAAATAAATCGAGATCCACGTCCTCAAGGAATTCACAGTCCAGTTGAAATTGCAAATAATCCTCCTTGCAACCGTAGCATTTAGCGTCTTCCCCCAGCAGTCTTTGGCCGGGGCTGCTGTCAGAAACCGATCTGATGGTTTCCATCCTGTCCGCACCCTTGAGGAGTCTCTCCAATGTACTAAGCAAAATGGGAGCAAATCACAGAAAAGGTGATGTTTCATAAAGAAAATAAACAGCGCCCTCCCAGAAAAAGGGGTTTGCGCCCAAAGGCTGTATTTTTAAATCCCAAACGTAGCAAAACCTGTGGGTGTTTCATTTAAGCTATGAGTTTTCTTTATTCACTAATTTGAGATGTCCAGAAATAGTCCCATTAACACACACACACACACACACACACAAAGAATAAAGCAAATTCCAAAGCTACAGCGTGAGAGAAGTAGCACATCTGCGATGAGGGCTGGAAGTGTTTCGGTCTGGGGACGACTGTAATGCTGATGAGGCTTTAAGGGTGGCCCCGTGACCTTCTGTGGCTACCATGGCCCGCTCTGGTGCTGTCGTGCCTGGGGGAGCCTGTGTGGTCCAGGCTGGGTTCCTGTTTAGCAAGTTCCAGAGTTGTCAGAAATGAACGATGGCAACCTGGATCGAACCTCAAACGCGACCTCTGAAGTAGGACTAATTTATTAGTACATCTTTCCGGGATTTACTCACTTCATTTCTGTTTGTTCCTTCAAAGTTCGCTTTGCCATAAATGTCACGATTTGAAACCTCCCGTATTTCATTATAACTGCCTCCTTGTGCGAGTTGAACGTGTTTCGTTTCAGATAACCAAGGTTTAACTATAGGAATTCTGGTGACCATCCTGTGTCTTCTTGCTACCGGATTTGTGGTTTATCTCAAAAGGAAGACCTTGATACGACTGCTGTTTACAAATAAAAAAACCACCATTGAAAAGCTAAGGTACCCTGGGTTTGGGTCGTCATCTTTTCAAGAAATAGTTGAAAAAGTGTACAACAAACTGCTTCTCACTTCATTTTCCTTAGCAAAGAAAAGGTCAGGTTTTCTGGGTAGTAAGACTGGGGTTTGGGGGTAGGGGGTCTTTTTAATTTCTACCAGACCAGCTGCGTCTTTCACTTCCCCTCCGGACTATCTGCTGCTTGTTACATAGACAAGCAGGGTGTTGAGGAATTCCCTGGCTTATTTTCTTCCACCCTTACAGTAGTAATTTTTACAAGACTTGGAGACATTGAAATATTTTCATCAGATGTGGTAGCTTTTGATCCAAATGTATTCAAAGACATTACTGCTGACATGCCAGCTTCCTATAAAACATCTCCTGGGTGTCCCAAAGCTGCCTGTCTATGGATTGCAAAGAACAAGTATGCTAGAATCATGGCTTTAGGGGCAAAAAATATATATATATTTTTTAATCTTGCAATAGTGTTAGGTAATTTTTCCTTTGCATGTTTATCACATTGAGTTAAATAAGTGATTGTCACTATGAGCAAAATATAAAAAGCCAAGTTAAGGAGAAGGGGAAACATCCTCTGTCCGGGCTTGTGTTGCAGGTGTGTGCACCCTTCCCGGCCAGCCACTGGCTCCCATCCTGGCCAGTCTCACCTCACCCACCTTGGGAAAAGCCTGATGAGGACACCGGCAGATTCCAACCTCCCTAAGGTAAGTTTTGAACAAACCTGTGAACTTAGTACGTGTGTGGAGATGTGAGCTTTTCAATATGAGATTGAGTAGGCGCCTAGGGACTCTCCCCGTGAAACACTGACTCAGCATACTCAGGTCAGCAGGGCCTGAGTGAGGGTCCCTGGGTTGGTCAGAGCCTGGAGGGAGGCCCCACAGTGGCCCTGGGGAAGCCCTGCTACATCCCATTGGGGTGGTCGGTGTCCCCTGCACGATGTGGTGTGTGAAGATTGTGGGCCACGATCCCTCCACCTGCCCAGACCGGCCACGTTTGCGGGGGCCCACTGGATCTGTAGCCCAAGCAGGCTCCAGACACCGGGCCCCTCTGTGATGGGTTCATGGATGTAAACATAAGGTCAAAAATTATTAAGTTGTATACTATAAATATATACAATAAATTGTGTCAATTATATCTATCTCAATAAAGCTGTTTTTAAAAAGGGGGAAGGAAGGGGTCGTGGGGGGCATGAAGTACAAGGCCTGTGCTGCACCTGTTGTCTCTAAGCACGAGAGCACCATGTGGGGGAGAGGAGTATCCAGATCCGAGCCCCTGGCCTCTGGGAAGCGTGGCTGTCCTTCCCGTGGGACTTCTCTGGTTCTCACTGAGCCTTGCACGCATTAAGCTGTGTCTCGTTTTCATACCTCCGTTGCAATTTCCTTAAGATCGGGGTCTGTGTCTTCATATATGGAACTTTTTCAAGTGCCTTATTCTTATCTCATAATCAAACCAGTTTTTTTTTAATTAAAAATGGACCCCTCTATTCCAGATTTGGGGGGCGGGGTGCTTCTGTTAGATTTCCTCTTATATACAGCCTTGATTTCTTTCCCAACCCCCCACTCCACCGACAGTGTAGCCCTGCTCTCTCAAGAAATTGTCACTATTTTTGCAACCCGTTATAGCATGACTTTTTGCTTTGGCCGTGCAGAACAACGCCAGGAGATTGCCGCAGTGTCCGAACGTTGACATCAGCAGACCCCTCAAAGCCCTGGACCTCCCTCCACCCCAGTCACCTCAGCGAGTACTTCCTCCCCTGCACCAGGCTCCGCGTGTACCCAGCGTCCCCGCCAGACCCCTGCCAGCCAACCCTGCACTGCGGCAGGCCCAGGTATACCTTCAGTGCTGAGTTATTAGGATAGGGGTCAAATCCAGGTTCTGCACTACTTTGTGTGAACTTGGACAAGTTGCTTAACTTCGTGCGTTTATAAAATAGAGATAATTCAGCTACCCAATACAGTGCCTAGACTATAGTAAGGGTGCAATGTATTTTAAGGTACCCATACAACTTATGTAAACCATGACACTTTTGAGAATGGCAGGGGGCACTATTAATAATTAGGCCTGGACCATAAAACAGAGACAGAATAGTCACGATTATATTTTCTCACCAATTTTCACTTTCAAAATATTTACAAGAATTTTAGCACTGCAATGGATACTTTGTATGTATTCTCTCATTTTGGGGCTGTTTTGGGAAGTAAAAGTTTCTGTTTGTGACCGTGAATGTGATATTTCACAGTAGGAAACTTGAGGGGGGAAGGAAAAAACCAAGAGCCAATCACTGGTAATTTCTTACAGTTATCATTGTTACGTTTTCTTCTAGTAATTTTTGTAGGTTTCCAATTGTACATGTATTTTTAACAATTTAGATTATTCTTCATATACACAGCTTTATATGCTGCCTTTTTCCTTAAAATCATTCTAATTTACCATGGCCTTAAAAATTCTTAAAAATGTTATTTTAACAAATACTTTAATATAGAATGATTTTAAGTACTTGCCAATTATTGGGCATGTTTATATGTCTCTAATTTTTGCTATTACAAACAGCTCTGTTAACGAAGTTCTAGACAGATACATTTTGAACCTCCTCAATTATTTCCCTAGGAGAGGTTCTTAAAAGTACAATATTGGATTGAAAAATGGTATGACCATTTTAAGCATCATAATATGTACATTTATGTTCCTGCATTATTGAGTGCCTCTCTCAGCGTGACTTTGCTAGTATCCAGTTTTAACTTCTCAAAGCTTTGACAATTTGGTAAATATTTTTTCTGTGTAGTAATTCTATCAGTTACTGAAAGGGAATGTTGAAGTTTCCAACTGTAATTGTGTCTACTTTCAGTTCATCAGTTTTGCTTCATGTATTTTGAAGCTCTGTTTATGATATAGGTAGGATTGTTGTATCTTCTTTGTGAATTGACCCTTTTCTCATTATGTAATATTTCTTTGTTCTAAAGTCTATCATCTGATATTAGTATATCCACTACCGTTTTCTTTAGTTTACTGTTTGCAATGCACTATGTCTTTTCCCCTTGTTTCACTTTTAACCTACCTCCAGCATTACATTTGAAAATAGTTGCCTGTAGACAGCATGTGGTTGGCTCATACATTGTTTCATTCTTTCTGCCAGTCACCGTCTTTTAATAGGGGGGTTTAGACCATTTACATGTAATATATAATTGGTATGTTAGAATTGAAGTCTATCATGTTATTAGTTCCCTCTGGTTTTCCTGCATTCCTCTAGTTTCGTTCAACATTTTTTAGTATTTCATGTTGATTTAGCTATAGTGGTTTCGAATATGTATCTTTGTATAGTTTTTTGTGTGATTGCTCTAGGGCAGAGTTTCTCAACTTCAGCATTTTGACATTTTGTGGTGTATGATTCTATAGCAGCATCCCTGGCTTCTACAAACTAGAGGGCAACACACATGTAATTATGTCTTCAAATATTGCAAAACCACCCTGATTGAAAACCACTGCTTTAAAGGTTACAATATTTATACATAATTTATTATAGTCTACTAGTGTCTATTTTATCACTTCAGGTGGAATGTAGAAACTTTACCACCTTTTAGGTCCCTTTATCCTCCCCTCCTTTATGCATTGAGAACTGCTTCAGGTTTTTGCAATTTTTAAAACATAAGTACTATATTTACTCATGTTCTTTCTTTATGCCTCATGTTCTAAATTTCTTTGAAAATTTTCCTTTAGTTATTCTTCTAAAACAAAGCTGTTGGTGACAAATTCTCTTAATTTTCCTTTATCTGAGCATGTCTTTATTTTACCTTTATTCCTGAAGGATATTTTTACTGGATATCTATAATTCTGAGTTGACCGTTTTTAGCACTGAAAAATGTTGTTGCACTTCATTCTCGACTCCATGGTGTTGAGAAATCCACAGTCTCTGTTCCAGGGAAGGCATGTGGCCTGTTATTTCAAGAACTGAGGGAAAGCCAGAGATCTACCCCTCTGCAGGCCATGATGCTCAGTGAGCAGGGACTTTTTTCTCGTGTTGAGGGTCTGGTATGGTCAAAATGCTTGTCATTCTGGACTGCCCTTTCCAAGTCTTTTGGCTGAAGATAAAAAAGTCCCCAAGGAAAAGCCTGTTAATTTCAGCCTGGTGCCATTAGTTATTGCCAGGCTGTGGGCCTCTCCATAGCCCAGGCCAAGATATATAAAAGGAGAAACACACACATAAGAAGGCCCTGCTTGGTAGGTGAGTTTTGATGTCCCTAGCCAGTCTACTTTCTTTTCTCCAACTTTCTGAGTCTTCCTGCCAGTTGCTTTATGAATTTTGTCCAGATTTTTTTTGCTGTAATTAGCAGAAGGAATAGGGTGAACTGTGTTTATTATTCCATCTCGTCTAGACCTCATTTCTTTATGTCTTTGAGTGCTGATACACTTGAACTGCTTTTTATATATCTATTAGCCAGTACTGGTGTACACTGGCTCTTTTAAAAGAAAGAAACCTGCTTTACAGCTGATTTCTCTGCTGTAAAAACTTCTACCATGGCCAATTTCAAGTTATTAATGTGACATCACTGAACAAGGAGTAGGGTCTTGGCCATCATGAGCCAGCTCTGGCTATTAACTGTATTTGTTCTGTGAATTGTCTGCTCCTATCCTTTGCCTATTTTTTTTATACTTGAGAGGTAGAGCGTTTTTTTCCCCTGATTTATGAGAGTTTTGTTTCTCACAGATTAGAAACTATTTTATTTTGGCATAATTCTGGTTTTGAATACTAAATTTAGTAATCTTTTGTGAATTCTCCCATTCCTTTCCTAGTTGCAAAGATCTGTTTATTGCTGTCTGTCTTTTATACTTGATTTGTTATGGAAGGTGGGAGGTACAGCCTACACTTTTCTGGGCTGAGAACTTATGCACCAATCCTTAATATTTTGCATGTACATTTCAAGTATCCACAGAGCCCGTAAGCTCCTTCCCCTCAGCCTTATTATTTCTCCCCTTAAGCAACGTGCCTGTGCACCGTGTCACACTGGAACGGTCTCTAACAAACCACGTGATCAAAGATATTTCCACTGGCGGGTGTGTTTTTCTCCACCAGCAATGATTTCCTCCTGAAGTGACTCCCTTCAAGATTTCCTTAACATAGGCCCCCCAAAAGGCCTTCATTCTGTTTTATGAAACTCAGGAAATGTTACCCTGTAAACATTAGTCACTGAAAAATTCACATTTCTCACTCCAGGCTGGTGTCTGTCTGGAACTTTTCAGAGACATATGATATAGATTAAGTGCGTGATTTCTCTCCCATCACACACAGGGAACTGGAATTAATTCCCTGCAGGTGTGGGGACTAGTTGGAGGTGGCTCTTGTTTGGCACCACAAACTGAATGCACTGACATTGTGTACTTGAGTTCCCCACACCCGGCCCTGCACAACGTGACACACACAGCTAATCTCGCTTCACCTGTCCAAATGTACCATTCTAAACATTCCAGAAGAAAAGAAAACACTATCAAACACTCTAGTGGTCAACCTCACAGGTAAAGTGTAAGCTAGTTCTTTATAGAAAACATTTCATCTCCTATAAAAATGTTCTGTTTGATTTTTAAAAATCAAGGACAGTTGAATCAACTTACTCTTTTGTCCACAAACATACCTTTCCAATGTACCATTTCCTTCAAGGTACAATGACCCTTGAATTCAAGATTCTCATCCCTACTCCCGAGCCTTGATCAAGAAAACAAATTTCTTTTTCATGCCATCAGCTATTTTAGAGGAAAATTCAGTGTATTCCTCTAGCTGTCAGCTGGCTGCTGTCGAGCTGTCCTGAACCACAGCCTCAGCACGAGAGGCCAAGTAGGCTACAGAAAAGAGTTGTAAAAGGGTTTTTTAAAAAATAAGAACTTAAAGGGACGTCTGCTCACTTGCCATTTTCTGCATAGACAGGAAGCATTGATAGAACATCTCTGTGCTTCTCTAAGCTTGGCATTGAATTTGCCCCTGCCCTGACTTGTGTATTAGATTTGCAATCCACCAGGAACATGCACTTACCATAGGAAGATAAGTCAGCATACATTTGCATATTACAAGCCACTTTGGAAGCACCAGGGGAGTTTTTCTGTACCTTCTGCTGCTTGGTAATTCATCTCAGACTCCGGAAGGAAAGAAAAATGGGGGAAGTTACAGGAGGGGCTGAGGATGGATCTGCGAGGGCTTTGACAGACTTTTTGTAAATCTCAAGATATGTTTTCCTCTGATTACAAAAGTCTTAAAAATCGTTGAACTTTGCACCCTAAAGAGTCAATTTTACTATATAATTTTTTACATAGAGGAGAAAATCCAAGGGCGTACTGAGCACATGCCTTGAGCAGAATTCTGGAAGGGGCTTTTCTTGGGAAGCACCTCGAGCTTTGACATCACCTTCGTGGCGGGGGAAGAGACAGGACCTTGCACAGTTCAAGAGCTGAGCACATCGAGGAAGGTCACCTTCCTTTACACTTCAGATATTATTTGTGAAGTCCACTGACTTGACTTCTGGAAGGGAAGGGGGGGACCCAGGGACGCCAGGAGGAATGACATCTGATTCCTTCAACAGAGTCTGTCAGCCACAGCAGCCTAGTGTCCGTCCCACACTGGTGAGAGACTGATGGAGAAGCTACATTCGCACGTGGGGCAAGTGTGCAGAGAGGACCAAGAGCGCAGCTGGAGAAGCAGGCCAGGGCCGGGAGGTGGCAGGCAGAGACACCACCCAAGACCCTCAGAAAGGTTTGAGTGCAGACCGAGTGTCCTACCATCAACCTACCAGAGAGGGACTCACACTGCTAAATTTGAATTAAATGTGACCCTCGAAAGACTAGAAAACACGAGGACACTTAAGTGCCAAATGCCAGTGTGTATAACTTTATCCCTGGGGGAGGATGTGCGAAAAAGCTCAGGAACAAACCCTGTGGGGGGGCGGGTTGTTAAATTTCTAGGACACACCCAACTGAAACCAGTTGTGCAACTTATTCTGAGTAATTGGATTCATTCATTCAAACAAAAAGACGTTCAATGTGAGATTTCTCAGCTCACAGAAAATTATGTCTCAAGAAGGCTATGCTGGAACGTAGCAGGTGGAAAGGCAATTTTCTGCTGTCAAACTCAAATGTGCCATGATCCTAAAGAGTTTAAGTGGTACCTTTAGTTCATAGATGGGCCAATTCTTCTAACAGAACTTCACACAAGTGTCACTCAGCATTTTTTAAGGTTTGCCCCCCAAAATGGTATTTACACCTGATGATATGTGGTCATACTCAGTTTGGTGGTGGTTTTTCATTTTTTGTTAAGCCCTTAGTTTCTTAGGAAGGGGTCTTCCTCAGTGCATTAGAATACTGAACTGGCTAAAATTGTTCTTCCAGTTAGAATAAAAATTTCTATTTTTATTCTTATAACCAAATGGTATATATATGGGGGGAGGTCGGGTGTTAAATTTTTTGGTACAAGGAGCTCCTAGTTGTGTTTTGAATTCTTATAAAATATGGCTGGGCATGGTGGGCAATTGGGAAGCCAATGCGGGAAGGTTGCTTGAGGCTAGGAGTTCAAGAGCAGCCTGAGACCCT
>CM052446.1:57296488-57320146 GCA_028533085.1 Varecia variegata | reverse complement strand
TCATACTAAAAACAAGCACAATAAATGCTCAAAACTTACCCTTCCAAATTTTTCACTACATTAGGCTGTCATTACCTGTGCTCTTGAGGTTGCATGCATCTGTTATTTCCACATGGCAGAAACCCTACATCGCGTGGCTGCTTGCCTTTCACGTTCAGTTGAGGACATAGCTTGAAATCAGCCATGTTGGGAGTATTTACACCACGGAAATTGGCAGACATTACAGATCAGTCTCTCCTTCCCCCCAGCGGGTTGTTAAACATTTACCACCAGCACACAGATGAGTTAAACCCGCAGCCAAAGCACTCTTCTGACTCACGTGCCCTCTTGGCAGGAAGCTTGCTTTATGAGCTCCAAAGAACCACAAAGGCACCATGTCGGCCAGGCCCTGGGTTCAATAATTCAGTATCTCTGAAGGGGAAGATACACTGTAGTGACTTCATTACAGCTCTTGGGAAGAATGCTTGGCCTGTGAAAGAAATAGCTGCCTAATAAATCTCAGAGATAAAACCGGTCAAAGGGTCAGGACAGTGGTTTAATTCCCGACTGCATAAATACAGAAAAATTGCATAGCATCCTAATTATTTCATTGTGGTTTGTATGTTGATCTTAAAGTTACTTTTCTTGTTCTTTTGGAAGAGAAAACAATACTTTACATGGACATGAGGAGGGAAAGTCCCTCTTTTCTTTTAAATGTCCTCAAGCAGTGGCCTGTCTTCCCTCTCTGCCAGTTGCTGACACCACGGCTGGCTGATTTTGGCCCCATCCTGTCCAAGGGGTCCCCTGTTCTCTAGAACAGTGCTGTGGAACACAGGGGCCACCAGGCCCGTGGGAGCTGGGGAAAGTCAGGATACACTCTAACTGCCAACACCACACTGGATTTTGTAGACCTAGTACACAAGAAATGTCAACTATCAAATTTTTTTATTGATGACATGTTGAAATGTTACTATTCTAGATATATTGAGTTAAGAGAAACGTAGTGCTCAAATTAATTTCGCCTTTTTACTTTTTTCCTGTGGCCACTAGAAAATTTAATATGGGGCTCACAGTTTTTTCCAATGGACAGCATTGTTCTAGAGTCAACTTGGGGATGGGACATGTGGCTTTGGAGAGGGCAGTCTGTCATACACCACTGGACATCCTGCAGCCCTGAGCAAGGCCCGAAGAGTGGTCTCCAGCCCCCAGTACGAGGGGCTGTGGGATCTGACCCAGGAAACCCTCAGAGTGCAGGAGGACATCTCCACCAAACCATGCTCAAGGCCTCTAACTATACTTTTATTTTCTCCTCCCAATTCAGACCTGCTCCTAAGTATCCACACCAAGTGCCCAGATCTGCCCACACCGCCTATATTAAGTGAGAAGCTGACACCTTTTTCAACAGTGAAGACAGAAGTTTGCACTATCTTTCAACTCCAGTTGGAGTTATTTTTTTGTACCAACTTTAAAACACCATTACTTTAAGAACTTCGAGCTACTGCCGTCGGTGCTGTGCTATGCTATGGTGCTCTGTATACTTGCTCAGGTACTTGTAAATTATTAATTTATGCAGAATGTTTATTACAGTGCAGTGTGCTGTAGTAGACATTTTTACCATCACTGAGTTTTCCATGGAAGGAAGGCTTGTGCTTTTAATGTTTTAGTGAACTTGAAATATCCTGCTTGATGGGATTCTGGACAGGATGTTTACTTTCTGATCAAGGCTTTATTGGAAAGCAGTTCCCCAACTACCCGGGGCTGTGGTTACGGTACCAGACACAGCTCAAGAGACCCCAGGCAGAACGGCAAGTGGTTTTCTGGAATCCCTATCTCAGGCCAGAGCTGAGGGGCTTTAGGTCCAGGCTGTGCTTGGCTCTCAGGGAGGCTCCAGGTCCCTTCACAGCTGACAGGCAGAGCCCGGGGGGCTGCCCCTTGAAGTGTGGGGCCAGCAGGGAAAAAGCTGGTTCCTGGCCAGGAAGCTTTGGAGAGAAGCTGAATTGCCGACAGGCATTTTAAGGTGTAGCCACACCAGGTTAGAGGCTGGAACACTAGGGCGAGCAGAGACTTGACCTGGAGCTGAGCACGGTTGAAGGGCAGGCAGAGAAGAGAGCTGTAGTATTGCTCAAGGTTTTACTTTATAGAAACACCAAGCTCTCCTTTTTCTGGCTGCCCTTTACAGAGTGCTGGCATCAGCACATTATTTGGATTGGGAAAGGTGGTGTTTCTACAAGTAAAGCTACTGCCCAGGCACTGCAAACCTCCATCTCCCTGTCCTCTTGGAGCTAAGCAAATTACCACATTGTCTTCTCAGCTGTAATGCAATGATCCTGCATTCAGATCGATAGATGAGGCTTTCCATGGGACTGTAACTATTTTCAGATGTGAACCAGAAACCAGATCTAGTCAATCAATTCTGTAAATAAAAATCTCCTTTTACTGCAAGGTTCAACTTATTAAAAATTAGGCAGAATCCCTATGCTTGCAAAAATTACAACCAAATGGTATGCTATGTTCCTTGGTACAGCCTATGTCTGCTACCCTTATTAATCTATATTGAAAAAGAACCATAAGTCACTACCAAGTTCACTTTGGGGCATCCTCTTTTCCCATGTTGGCTGCAGTAATCTTTAGAATATGTTTTTTAGCAGAGTTGCAACCTGTTTCTTAAACACTGGCAATCTAGCTGTTGAGCATCACAGAATAGGATAAGGAAATCAATTCCCTAATCCTAAATATTCATGAAATGCTGACTTAGGAAGCAGCCCCTTCAACCTTTTACTCTTCAGGTGTCTGACTGGGGAGCCATTTTCCTAGGAATATCTTTAAGATGCCTATATCCAATGGCATGAAAAGCACAAAAATACTCAGATAAGGACAATGCCATCATGCCTCTTACTGTCTTCTCCTGGGGTCACGTATGACTAGTTTTCACAATAGAAGACAATTGACAGCAGTTCCATAATTGACTCTGAGCAGTTTATGCTAAGGACTTACTTCTGGGGTCATTTCAACGGTTTTCCTATGCCTTGAAGCAGAAAGAAAAATACGTACCAAGAATCTTGGTTTGCCTTCCAGAAAACAAAACTGCATTTAACTTTACCCATGTTCTCCACTGTATCTAGGCAACATAGTATTCACGACTATGGATAAACTAAGTAAATTCATGCCACAAACACACACAAAAGGGAACCCAGCTCTAATACATTCCAACTCTTATAACATGCAGCTGTTTACTATATAATTGTTAATTTCTTAAAAATATAAAGCCATGCTAGAAAATATTACTGCTGATGAGACACATACAGAATTACTGTAACTGATATTACGTTTGGTAATTGTATTAAGGCCAAAACATACTATTGAAAAGGTTTACAGAACTTCATGGTGCATTATGTGGGCATTGTCTTTATACATGTCCAAATCCTTAGATCTGGCATTTTAGCCCCTCCTCCTATTGTGAGTAAGAGGATATGAACTGATTTTCTTTTTTCTTCTTTCTTAGCTATAATTCCTGTGCTTCTGTTTCAGGGAGCCAGTGTATTAGAGGAGGTTAAAACTGTGATCTTAGGCCATGTCATCAGTGACCACTTAGGGGCTGGGGCTGATGACACATTCCTATCTCTACAGTACTCATTCGCTTTATAGAGCCATGCAACTTATTTCTGAATAAGAACATATTTAAAACTAATACTCCCTTACAATACAGATATTATTAAAGGAATAATATCTCTAAGATGCAATATTTATCAAATGAAGCATATTTAGCAATAATTTCCATTTTAATATAACTTAGGAAAGGAACCAATTAACCAGGGTGGTTTTTTTAGGGGGGAGGGGGATGGAGGGTATTCCACTCCTTTTTTAAATCCTTACAAATGATGGAAACAAAAACCAATACTTGTATGTCAATGGCAATCTAGTATTTTTTAAAAATTTCATAGGCATGAATAATAGAGTTGGTTTCAGTTCTATGAGGCCATCACTGGGACAGCCAATGTAACCAGACACAAAGTAGGTCCGGAGGTTACTTTTCTTCCTACATCTTATTATGGTTGTAGGTTATATCACCCCACTTTACGAGTTCCAGGCAATTCCATTTAAAAGTTTATCTCCTGAAATTTTTTTAATAGTTTGTTTTCCCGACACATGGAATCAGATGTGTAGCAACCATGAGAAACAATGCATAACATTTTCCATTGTCCAAATATGCACACGGAGGTTACACTTCCCAGTGTGGATTTTTCCGGCTTACACATGTGGGATGACATCACAGAAACCACAAAAGCAACAAATTAAACTATATGAGAACGAGTACTCCTGACTACTCTCAGAGGGGACATTTTTATGCCTTCTTAACTTTATGAGGAATTCTCAGGCTGAAACTATAAGCCATTGTTCCCCAGCAAATCAATACAACACATCAATGCAGCTCCTAGAAGAAAAACTGCTCAAACTCTAGTCTGTGTCAGGATATTCCTAGGAGCCTGTGATCTCCCATGGTGCTAAAGATAGCCTGGAGCCGGGCCAACTGGAATGCCCGAGAACCCTCCCTGCTGATGTTTACTGAGCACTCTGAGCCAACCAGACCCCCGACAACCAGGAGGGCATGACTCGATGCCTGGGCAGCCCGGCTGGGTCTTTCCCCTCTGCAGGCACCACCCTTTCTCCTCCCACCCATGCTGGGGGCCAGCCTGAAGCTGCCACAGGTACTCCCACAACTCAGCGGCAGGTTCGTGACACCTCTGGACCTAAGAAGCCAGAGGCTCATGTGGTCTGTGTCTCTAGACACGGTCCCTTCTCAGGCCAAACCCAATACTGATGCCTCTCCAACCGACAGTCAAATCTCTACTTTTGTCACTACTTCAGGCCAGCCAAAGTGGTGACTACTGCCGGGTGGCTACCCCTGCAAGACCCACCCAGGAGATGCCCAGAGCCCAACCGCTCCAGGGTGGCAGCGCAGGGCAGCCCCTCCCATGGGGACATTGACCCACAGTCGCCTCCCGCCTGATGCCCTGTTCTGATTAAAAGGGGAGCTGACCATAGAAGCCCAGCTTTTCTATGATTGCAACATTCTCTTAACTCACTCTAGAAGTTCCGATGGACGTCCACTGTTTCAAACCTATTTGATAGTGAAACAAGCAATGCTCAAAGAAAGATTGGTGAACCCCATGCTGAGAACCATTTCTGTGCAGTGAGGATGTTTCTGGAAGCCATGTACCTGCACGTGAAGGTGCCATTTCCCTGCCTTTTGTAGAGGAGACAGTAATGGCAGCGTGGAGTCCAGCTGTTACAAGCTTGTTTCACACGAGAAAAACTAGGAAAAGAAACACTGCATGTTAAACTGTTAAACATTCAGT
Source organism: Varecia variegata (assembly GCA_028533085.1). NCBI lineage: Eukaryota > Metazoa > Chordata > Mammalia > Primates > Lemuridae > Varecia > Varecia variegata. The sequence continues at coordinate 57,314,810 of CM052446.1, read as the reverse complement.
AACAGATAGTGACAGAAGATTTAACACACAATTAAAATCTCAGTTTAAAGTGATTCGACTCTTCCAGGTTGAATGCCCAGTAACCCACCCTGCTTGTCCACATCATCTTCAAAAACATTGTCTATATTCCCTGTGATTCTCCTATAAAGTAACATTCCAGTCAATTTAGCACATTTTAAATCCAGACAAAAGAACGAATATCACATGATTATTTTAGTTTTATAAAAAAGTTGAATGACGTTTGATGTTTATGGCCTATGAGCAGGCACGTACCTCTGTAGGGCAGTGGCAAGAAAAACAGAAAAAAATCCGTAAGACACCAAGGAAGTAGTGGCAGAGCTAATAATTCTCTCGTATCTTCTGTTAGGTCAAATTGATAGGTCGTAGGGAAGGCCCGTTGTTTGAAAGTATGTGGCAACTGTCAGTATAACTCTAAAACTTGGCTACAGACTGTTTAGTGCAGTACAGATTAAAGTTACAGCTACGTAAACCAGCACAGAAATTTTATAGTGCTTCATCCACTTATAATGCTTTGGTTTGCTCATTTTTTCACGTACCTTTTTATGTTACAGTCTGTTCCTTTTGTACACGTTTCTCATACTGGGGTTCGACAGGTAAACACAACCTGCTATTTCAGTAGAAAAAGTTATTGTTAAGAATATTGTATGCAATAAATGGTATACAGGTAAAAATAAAGACGTGTCTCATTTGTTACTGAAAATGTTACAAAAATAGAGGGGAGAGTGCTCATGTAGAAAAATGTGTCTGTATCCTCATTCACTTACAGATGCATAAGGAAATTTCAGAACAGTACATAAGAAACTAAAAAGAATGGTTGGAGGGTGGTCAGAGGAACATGCTACCAATCCTCATGAAATGGGTCTGGGACAAGGAGGGAAGATGTTCACACACATCATAAGGGGAGGGGACACCTGGTACTTTTTTTTTTTTTGAACATGAATTTATAAACCTATCACAAGAAAATTTTTAAACTCTCCTTATTTACATAATTCAAACAGACAGTAAACAGCAGTAGAGACATTTACATCAGACTCATCTCAAATGAAAATGTAAGTGTAATGTTATCTATTTACAAAAAAAGCATCCAACTTCATAAAGATCTGCAGAATATACAAAGAAAAATATATATAATGGTAACAAAAATAAAAGGGTCTTTATTCTTACCGCTCTCACCCATGGCAAAAGTTAAATACATAGAATACTCCAATCAAACATAATTGGTGTATATCAAATAAGATACTCCAAACACAGAACATACCTTCTTTCCAAGTGCCTCTGAGAAGGAAAGATAAATTCTCAAAAAAATGATTCTGTGCCCTAGAAATATGACTATTCAGTCAAAGATGAATTGCAGATTATCTAGAAAATAACAAATGAAAATGTTTGTAATAGAACATGCTATGGCAGTGTTTCTCAAACTCCTTGAATTGTAAGAACTCACTTGTGATGCTTGTTAAAATCCATTGCTTATGCCCTTTCCCTGGAGATTCCAATTCAGAGGGTCCGAGATTGGGTCAAGAAATTGAATCTTCAGAGAAGTTTAGAAAACTTCCTCTGGTAATACAACTAAAGCAGTGCTGAGGGGAAAATTCATAGCCCTAAATATATATGTCAATTAAAAATATGAAAATAAATGAATTTGGCCGGGCACAGTGGCTCACGCCTGTAATCCCAGCACTTGGGAGGCTGAGGCAGGCGGATCATTTGAGCTCAGGAGTTCGAGACCAGCCTGAGCAAGAGCAAGACCCCGTCTCTACTAAAAATAGAAAGAAATGATCTGGCCAACTAAAAATATATATAGAAAAAAAAAATTAGCCGGGCATGGTGGCGCATGCCTGTAGTCCCAGTTACTCGGGAGGCTGAGGCAGGAGGATCGCTTGAGCCCAGGAGTTTGAGGTTGCTGTGAGCTAGGCTGATGCCACAGCACTCACTCTAGCCCGGGCAACAAAGCGAGACTGTCTCAAAAAAAAAAAAAAAAAAAAAAGAAATGAATTTAATATCTCTAAGGGAAAATAGAAGAATTTGTAGAAATAAAAAGTATAAATTAATTAGAAAAAATAGGACTAATGAAACCATGAGTTGCTCTTTAGGACAATTAGAACAGTGTATAAAACACCTTCTCATCGCATTAAGCAGGAAGAGAAAGAGCAAGTGGATATAGCACATGAGCATATAGAGTCCAGCATAATCCAATGAGATTTTCTGAGGACTATATTAATTCAGGAGGGTGGACAATATTGCCAAGCTTGATGTCAACAAAAAGTAAGTGTGGAATGTGCACTCCTTCCACAGAGGGGCTAGTGAAAACAATCTATAACAGACCAAAAAATAAAACCGAAGCGAACGTCAACATTGATCACAGAAAAAAAGGTGCTTCGGAAAGTTGTGAATATGCTCTGATTTTTGGAGACCTAGCAAATCTAAAGGAATATGCATTTGTGCAAAACATAAAACACTAGTATTATCTAAGGACAGGACTATATATGGCCCATATATCCGATTCCTAAGGTGGCCTGTTCTATGAACTATATGGAATAAAGCTAAGGATTGCCAACATCAATAAAATTGATTGTGTGCTTTCTCTCTATGTCCCTTCCCGCAAATGCTTTGGAGATTTAACTACCTTTTATTGGTCTTGCCCCACAGAGAAAATTCCACTTCTGTGCAGACCTTTGTAGTTGGTTTTCTCATGGGGCTGAGTTAACCAGCTCGTCTCTGAAGATGAAAAATGCATGTGGTCTGCCAGCTAACTTCTTTGCTGATTTTAAGGTTTGTTTTGGAATTAAAGCTCCACCACATTTGTGTCTTTAAAGCTCCCATCCCAACCAGCAGACTTGGTTGCAGTTAATTCCTACTTGTCTAGGAACTGCATGATCAGCATCAAAAACCCTTCTGCTCTGAAGACTAAACTTAATATACTACTCTTTGGCAAAGTTGTCGGGCGGCCAGCAGGCTGGGTCTCTCATTGTCGGGCGCGAGTATATGCAAACACAGTCACAGACAGGTCTGTTCTAAGAACACTGACCCTCAACCAGACACCCCTTATAGAACAGAATCAGAGTCTTGAAATATGTATTTTGAGCTTTGATGTGAGGCCAAAGCTGAGGAGAAAACTCCTGGGCTTTTAGGAGGCGTGCCACTCCCGGAGGGAGCAGCAGCCTGGAAGGCCGTAAGTTGGGAAGGGAGGCTCTAATTGAAAACATATGAGGCCAAGAATTCCAACAAGGGCCTGGAGTGGCTCGGAGGACCCCTTAGGGGGCAGGAGCCAGGAGTGGGAGTCCCATATATGTTTGTGTAGCCCCGGTGCATAAATATTTTGTTTCATGTCTAACTCCAAAAGGCACGAGTGCAAGAAAACATCCCAGTTCTGCAGACGCCCAGTGATGACACCACATACACACGTGCTTAGGTAAAAAGATGTATTTTAAAGTGGGAACAGTTGTATGTCACACAAAAGTCACCGTGAATCTCCAACTAAATAAATAAATGTACAGCCCTCAAGGAGGCAGAATTTCATCTCTGTAGTTCAACAGAGATTTTGTTCCGTGTTACGTGGATTTTGTAGATTAGCGGTGCCCTGGTCAGCAGACAGAAGACTTCTTCGGCATATGTTTTTTCCTTTCTTCTAATAAGGAGACTACGTTCTAAATAAACAAAACAGACAGGTGAATGTAATCCAAGGTTTTGGTGGTTTTTCCCAATTTTAGCAGTACTACAAAATTAGCCTTCGTAGGCAGAAAGAACATCCCAACCTGTCTGTCAAAAACTCTGGCCATTTCTAGGACACCTTTGCCGAACTGGAATAAGAAACAACAAAAATTATATTTTATATATATGTGTACATACATACTCCTTCTTCCCCTACAAGAAAAATCTTTAGATGAAGAGTTATTTACCTCATTTTTTATACTTGCATCTGCCCCTTTGTCAAGAAGTAACTGGACTAACTCTTCGTGATTATTTAACACAGCCACCTAAAAAACAAACATTGGTGCAGTGCGCATGAGCTGTCCCCTCCCAAGTGGGCACAGGGCAGGGGGGCGAGCCTGGCACCCACAGGGTCCCGTCAGCCCACCGGCAGCATCTGAGCTGCCAGGGCTGCCGTGGCTTTGCACTGTGCAGGCCTGCGGGTGCTTGCCCTGCAGACACAGCAACTGCAAGGAAAACGGAAACGGAACGTCCCTCTCTCCGCACAAAATGACAGGAGAAATGCGAGGCCAGACCAGTACCGAAAGCAGCATGTTCTTTGATTCACCAGATCTGTTTTGATCCCAGAATGGCCCTGGGCACGAGGGTTGGTAATCATTAAAGAAATGGTTGTTTAAAATGTATACATATCATGGTGACATTCTCATGCCTTTATTAACAATGACAGGGAACACACACAATCAAAACCCAGGGCTCGTATGAGGCTGAGCTCACAAGGGTTTTCTAATTGTAGAATAAGCTCCGACCTTAATTCCACACACACAGCCAGGCTGTTCCAGGGACAGGCGGGTGTACCATACCATGAGAGGCGTCTTTCCGTCTTTGTCCTTCACGTTCACATCGGCCCCGGCCTCAATTAGGAGGGAGGCCACCCGCTGGTTTCCCGACACCGCAGAGACCCTCATGAGCGGGGTCCACCCCGATCCAGTGTCCACAACATCCACCTGTTGTGCCAGAGAGAGAGCTGAGTTTAGCCCAGTTTCTGTTCCTTAAAATGCTTCAAACTTATAAAAGGAGTATTTACTTGCCCAAACTCCCCTGAGCTAGCAGGCTCTCTGGCCTTGGTAGGAGTTAACTGCACTGTGCTAATCCGTGCTTCTATGCAGTAAGGGGATGTGTTAGGATCACATTCGAGGTGGCCGAGTGGCCCCAGGGACATCCCAGTGGCAGCTTCATCTACATTCTTTAAAACAGAAAAAAGATGGGCTAGAAAAATGACCCGAACTTCACCAGTAGAGGAATTCGGCCACTGGTGAATTCCCTTATTGTCTCTTGCCTAACTTTCCTCACCTGTTTTTGTTTTTTTTTTTTTTAAATAGCATATATTTTATGCATCTTTGCAAGCAGCTTTAAATCCTTTCTGGAACAAGGCACTAATATTGTAATATATGCACGTACACTTATACCTACAAATACTGATCAATTTTAGGCAGAAGACCTACAGGTGGAATGAACACAAAGCAGCCAGATCCGTGACATAAACTCCGCTCTGCAAAGTTAGCTAACCTGATGCCTTCTCCAAAACCATAGGGTGCCCAGTAATCACACAGCTATTTCTGATAACCTCCTCTACATTGAAATCTCTCAGTCAGTTTAGTGTTTTAAAAGAAATATATTTTAGAATAAGAAAATATAAATGTTGCCTCTTTCAATTCTAATGAAGACCTCACCACCAATCCATGAAGAGTGACACTGACATTCAGATGTGTGTGTGCACACGTGTTCACACACACACAAATGCCGCTGCAGAAGAACTACTCAAAGATGACTGCAGCTTCAGTGAAACACCAGAATGGAACAACAGGCAAGGAAGTGCCGGGAGAACACCTTGGGCATTCCAGGTTATTCGCATGTCTGAGATCATCCCTGCAGCAGCGTTAGGACTTGCAGCCCTTCCTCATACACATAAACAACCTGTGGGCAGCAAGCTCCGTCATGTTTAAGTCATAATAAAATAAGCACTTCATACATGATACGTTATACAGTTCCACACACATTTTCTCTTTTGGCACTCAGGGTTAACCAAGGGTAGACATTTTTATTCCTGGTTTACAAGTGATCAAAACAAATCTCAGAGAAGTCAAGTGGCTCTGACCTCCCTGAGGTCATGTGGCTCATTAAATGTAGAAATGGTTCCCCATTCGAGTAAATAAGTCAGTCTTAGTATAAAAGCGTTACATTTGGGAAGAGGGTGGCAATGCCCCACTTGACTCCCGAACTCTTCCCCCAGTCTTCAGAAGCACTAGGTGAGCCACCTACCAAGAACGTGGAGACTCAAGCTGACATCGTCTCCCTGCGACTAGGCCAGCCACACAGAAAGCATGACACATCCACGCTTATTGTTCTGTCCCCTGCAAGATGGCTCCAGTGCTACAAAGAAAGATGGAATTCATCCCAAGTAAGTATGTTCATATCTGAAGCCCAGAAAGCCTATATTTCAAAAACTCCAGTATTTAAGTGGCTACAGCAGAGACTTGCCCTATTCTGGATCCTTTGCTTCTTTCAGCAAAGGTTGACCTTCATTTTCAACTACAGACTTTTACTGGGTGCAAAGCCTGAGCAGAGCTCATCAGGAACCAAGCAAGGGGAATGTGGCTGTCACCACCACACATAGCAAGTGGAGCCTGGCTCTACCACCGAGGCCCACAGGCTAAGCCTTCTTGACCTCTGTGCATGTCTCTAAAACAAAGAAAACAAGAAATGTAACAAGAAGTTCTCAATGAAAGATTTTTCCTATAAGAGGGCACATTTTCTCACTTCTCCAAAATCAACAAGAACCAGCGAGATCACACAACCTCAGCCTCACTTTCCCTCAATCACACCTCAGAGACAAACTGCAACAAATCTACTAACATCCTGGAGACATGACTTTTCTCCATTTGAGCCTATTTTGCAGGTCCTAAGATTTGATTTCTCAGTGCCTGACACCGTCTGGCAAACACAGCACAGCATTGTGTCCATCACTCTTTATTTCCATGCCTATGACGTTTTTAGCTAATTTCTTCAAAGCCTTGAACTAAAGTTTTCAAAGTTATCAGCAGTTTCCATACTTGATCTAATTGCCCATCTTCAAATACCTATAGAAGCCCAAACGACTCTACTTCTAATTCTTAAATCAAATTTGTCCTTCCTGACGAGACGAAACCCAAAGCAGACAAACATGCCTGCTTCCAGGTAAACACACTAAGAGCTGAAATGCTCCATTCTTGATAGAGCCAGTTTACTCTTTGGAAATTTTTGTAATGACTAATCTTTAAAGCAAACCAAGAATAAAAGCATCCCCTTTTAAAAGCAACAGGAAGCACTGTAGCTATACAAGCTCTTAACATCCTTGTGTCTCCAGCACATGAAACAATACCTGGCCCGGTATGTGACGGATGCTCTGTAAATCTTTGGTGACAGACTAAATGAAGAAACAAGTAAACAAAGGAATAAACAAGCCACGTATTAATAGAAGCATCAGGCCTAGCTCAGGATTCAGCCATTTCTTTTTCCTACAGGAGACGAATGCCCGTGGCAACCTAACGCCTCACCATCATATCAGCTCTGCAATCTCTTTTCCAAGGCCTCCGGGCTTTCTAGCTGGTAAAGTCAGAGCAGCCTAAATTTGACTGATCAAAGGCTCTGCTTCTCCTAGACCCCAGGGAGCAGCATTTTAGGTTCTTAACAATATGGGCATGGTTAACAAGGCAGGTCCCGTACCTCACAGCCATCCTTTATCATCCACTGAATCACTTTGCAGTGGCCTCCGTCCGCAGCCCAGTGCAGAGCTGTACAGCCTCCCAGGTCTCTAGCCTCCCAAGAGCCACCGTGTCTTCGCAGATATTTCACAACATCTAGGTGGCCCGCGTAGCATGCGAGCATTAGACTGCAACATGTAGAAGAAGAAGCATTTGGCTATAAGTGCAGCCACCAAACACAGGTCCATGTTTTAGCCTACCTGGCTTAAACCAAGAAATCCTAATTTTAGTAAAAAGGCCATGTGACTTGTTCATATAAAATGTACATGTGTCCATCAACTGATAAAGTGTGGTATATCCATACCATGGAATAGTATTCAGCCATAAAAAGGAAATGAAGTGCCACAATATGGATGAACCTTAAAGTGTTATCTAAATAAAAGATGCCAGACACAAAAAGCCACATGCTGTCCGATTCCATTTATATGAGCTGTCCAGAATAGGCAACTCTGTAAGACAGAACGAGCAGGTCAGTGGTTACCTGGGACTCAAGGGAAGGAGAAATGAACAGTGAGTGCTAATGAATACAGGGGTTCTTCCTGGGATGACGAAAATGTTCTGGAATCGGACAGTAGTGGTGGTTGCACACTTTTGTAAATATATTTTAAAATTCTGAAGTGTATATTTTAAAAGGTGAATGTTATGGTGTGTGAAGTACATTTCAGTAAAAAAGTGAATAGTGACTGTAAATGAGTATAAAATATTGGATTTAAAAACATTCATGAGTCCATGATACTCAGAAAAAAAAAAGGAAAAAAGACTCACTTGACTATTAGCGATAACTATTTAAACTAATTCCTCACTCTAAAAATTGATATTTAAGGAAAAAAATTAACCATTTACTTAGCTTTTATAAGAGGAAATATAGTCCCCATCCACAATTGATAGGAGGAAGCTTTTTTTTTTTTTTTTTTTAGAGAAGACTGCCAGCTATTAATAAATAAATACAGAAGGAGTCTTGGAATTAGAAAATCCCTTACTTGCAACTCCTAATTAAATAATTGAATCATCAGTAGATGCTAAAATTATTAGATAAAATTTAATGGGGAATGATATTCATACAGCGTTGAATTGTTACCCCATAGATTTTCTAACTGCAATGGGAAGACTATATCTTTACAAAAGGAGAGAATTAGCTGTCATCGCCCTAACAAATAATCAAACCTAGAATCACTAACTGCGGAACAACCTGCATCACAGGCGTCCTGAGAGATGGAACATGAGGTCACAACACCAGCTCTAAAATGTTCTTGCTAAAAATGTTAACCTGAGTGTCATCAAGCCTTTAAACCCATCTTTGCTTTATTGGAAATAAAAGGGTAGATGAGCCAGTGCAATGCCAGCCCCGGGAGTGGGAGACAGTTAGGCAAAATCCAGAACATAGAACATTCTGTAAGATGATGGGGGTGGGGGAGAGAACCAGTCTAGAATCAGACAGACTAAAAGGAATAAGCAGATGCAATGTGTAAGCCTTGAGTGGATCCCTCGTCTCGCCCCCCCAGCCCCACATAAAGCTGCGGAAGACCTTTCCAGGGCATGTGGGGAGCCTTGCGTGGGTGGTTGTGTAGCAGTGACATTAGGGAATTAGCGTGAAGTGTCCTAGGTGTGACGCTGTGGTGGTTATGCAGGTTACTGTCCTTGTTTGTAGGAGACATGTACTGAAACATTGAGGGGTGAAAGGTTATGATGCATACTACTTACTTTGAAATAGTTCAGGGGGAAAAAGAGCAAATAAAAATGTAGACAGAGAAGGAAATACGGCCAAATGTCAACAACAGGCAAGCCTAGGTGACGAGTACACGTGTTTGTGGATTTGTGGTACTATCTTCACCTTTTCTAAATGTTTGAAATTTTTCAAAATAAAGAGTTAGAAAATACAACAGAAGGTCTTCCCAATGGGGAAACTGTGCACAGCATTTCTCCGAGCGGTAACTGGAACATCCGGCACCGAGGCAGAGCCTGGCTGAGCTAGGGCCGGACGGCTGCAGCCTCGAGTCCCGGCTCAGGCCCTCGCCGCTGGGAGACCCCCCAGAAGACAGTAGCGCGTTGCTTCACCTGCCCAGGGGGGTTGGGGCGCTCTACTCCCTCCCAACACTCTGGGGTCTTTAGAACAATCTTTGCTGAGGAAAGAAAATTTCATTTTTAGTATTATATTCAAACAGAACTCTAGGTATCTGGATGCTGTTTTTAAGTAGTGCTTCTTTTCTTTTAAAGGAAGGCATGCTACTTAGAAACAGTCCCCGCATCAGAGGCACCCATAACCTCACCTCAAACTCCTAAGACTTTGCTGAATGTGCTCTGGGGACAGGAGCATCATCTGATAACTGACCCCAGGACCTCTGGCCTGCCCAGAAATGAGCTAACCAGGACCAGGGGCTTTTCTTTCCCAGGGACAGGCGCAGCCCCTGAACTTAACTTCCCACCAGCAGAAAGCCACCAACGTCCTCCAAGTACTGAGCAGCTGGAGTCCGCCATTGTCCCTCTAACCAACCGTCATCTGAACCCAAAGCGCCTGGCACCCAAGCAGTCTGTCATCCTCTGCTTTACAAGACCCCTCTCTGGGTTTGCCCCGCGGGGGAGGACAGCAGCGAGGGCACAGTGGGGGCACAGCCTCGCAGGGCAGCCAGCTGTGCCCAGGGCACCCTGCCCCCGCAGCCCTGGCACACTCCTCAGCCCCTTTTCTCTCTTGTTCTTCCTCCGTCTCTATGACGCTTCTCCCTTTTTAACATATTAATCTTTCATTTTCTTATTATTATTTCATGTACTTCCCTCGTTACTTAAACCCTGAAAACAGTATTTACATGCTAGATATTCCATCATATGAATGTATCATAACTTAAATCAGTCCACTATTGTTGGACATTTAAGTTGTTTCTAGTTTTTCAGAATTTTAAATAAGGCTACAACAAACACCCTTATTATGTAAAATCTTATTTACATTTGATTGTTTCCCAAAATGGAATCACTATGTCAATGGACGTGGCTGACTTTGGATGCATATTTCCAAATTGCTTTCTAGAAAGTTCATATCAATTTACATTTCTGTCAACTACATTTGAAAGTATTTTACTCTGCACCTTTACCAACACTATCATTTTTAATTACCAATTTGATAGGTGGAAATTTTTATTACTAGCAAGGCTAAACATTTTTCATATGAATTGCTTATATTAATTCTGCTATAAATTGTATGAACTGTTTCCTACTGTGTATGGAGGGTTTTTTGAAATATGTATATGGATATGACTCTTCTATACATTAAAAATGCCAGTCATTTGTCTGTAATACATTTTAAAATATTCCCAAATTATCCCTAACTTTATAGTTATTTTTTTAAAATGCATAACGTACTCAATCTTTTCCTTAGTGATTTTTTTCCCCCAGTGTTCTTATGCCTTTCACATTATAAGATCAGTTAGTATCTTATTAATTCATCTGGAATTTATTTTGGTATGTGCTTTAACACCAGGATTTAACTTGTTTTCCTCAAATACAGTATTTTTCCAATACCTTCCTCATTGGCTTCTGTTGTTTCCATCATCATATACTAAGTTCTATGTACATAGGGATCTATCTGAAGATTTCTATTCCATTCTATTCATCTTTTTTCCAACCATCTGTACCAGTATTGCACTTTACCAAATTGATCAGCCTTCCAAAATACTGTCTAATCACAAAATATAACCTGTATGTACTATGTATCAGGCACCGGTTTATGCATTTTTCACAGAACTCATTAAATGCTCGTGACACCCCGTAAGTACTTCTATTATTCCCATCTTATAGATGGTGAAACTGAGGTACAGAGAGGTTAGTAGCCTGCCCGAGGTCACGCACCATTGTCCACAGAGGGGTCAGTATTTGACGCCAAGCTCTCTGGGTCTGCCTGTGCTCTCAACTACTCTCACGGGCTTCACTACTGATTTTGAAAAGAATTCTAATACTAAGAGTGGCACTGGCTGATCGTCTGGGACAATCAAAGAAATTGCGTATGCTGCCATCAAAGGGATCACTCATGCAACAGACACTTTCTGCCTCCCGTGTACCAGACACTGTCCAAAGGCTGAAAGTATCTTTCACTTTAAAAAATAAGGTACTTTTTAACTAGTAAAATTCTGAGTTACACCCAATTTTTGTTTTGCAACTAACACACATGCAGGTTTCACCTTTAATCTATGGATGGGAAATTTAAGAAATGTCTTAATGTGAGACAACCTTACCCTCCCCTTTATGCCCCTCTGAATTGGGCTGGAAGAGATTTATAAATACCCACATACATACAAATATACTAATAACTTTTCTGTCTCTTAGGATCATATTTTTGCAATAAGGTTGTCCTCTGTAGCTCTCCAGCTTCCTCACTGCTCTGGAAAAGTTCAAGGTTATTATCAGGACTAGAAAATCTGAACAAGCTCACTGATAGAACAGTCAAGCCACAGAGTCTATATTGGAGGTAATTTTAAAATAAATTTTCTAATTTCTTGCATGGATATTTGTTGTTTCAGATTTCCTGCTTGTTGGGTTGATTTTAGTGGTTTAAACATTCTCAGATACAGTATCATCAAATCTATTATAGATAACAAACACACCATTTTCTTTTCATGTTCAGATTTTCTCTATAACCATTGTTATTGTCTTCTTTCAAATTTCTAGGTTTTTTCCTTAGATTTATAAGAGATTGGTCTATTGTATTACACAGATTTCTGTTTAAGAGGCAACTCTTACATTCCTCAATAATCTATTTTTTAATTAATCAAGTTCTACTTTTAATTCTTTCATTTTTCCTACTCTCCTTACATTTTCTTCCTTTTCAAATTGGTATTATTTTCAGACTTCTTGAGTTGATAAGCTTATTTCCAAGATTAAGAATTATTTAGAAACATGCTTTTTAAATTTATAAGTGATTTTTAAAATGTTATTTTAAATCTATTACTGCAGTGTATCCAGACACCGGAGTAGGTAGGCTTTCTGATGTGAGAAATTAATTGGTGTTCTCTGCCGTGTGTGATCAGGGTTTCGGAGCTGGTCTGCAGGACCCAGCCCTCCATCTGTGTGTGTCACGGGGCCGTGAGCTCCCCGAGCCAAGGCTTTGCATTTTGCTCACTGCTCCACCCAAGAACCAAGCACAGTGCCTGGCGTGTGGCAATCATTCAGTAAATACGGGTTAGTTTGAATTAAACTAATTAGATCTAATTACTAGATTAGCAAGTATTTTTAAGTCTTTCAAAAACACTCTTTCATCTATCCTTTCTAAGTACCATGTTTTTTCCATGACCTTTTCCTGTACTGCACTCAGCCCGCCACGTGTACATGCGCCCTTTCACCTTAGCAAGATTCTGCAGGCGTAGCTTTGGTAGGGATTTGCTTGTTTCTTTAGAAACACCCGAGATTCTCAGCAAACAGAGTAAGGCTGAAGTGCAGCGAGGGCCCTAAGAGGGGTAACGAAGTGCCAGGGGCAGAAACTTTCAACCAGATGCCCAGCACACCGCTGGCGGGAGCTATTTTATTAATAACTATCATTTCCTGAGCACTCAGTGTGCGCTATGCCCGGAGCTAGAGACATTATCGTAGATTGTAACAGATGCCCCGTAAAGACCCCGATGGGTGAGAGAACAAATGAACAAGGGAACAGCCAGCTGCTGTCATCTCCGTCTTTCCTTCAGGACCTACTACTCTCCTCTCAGTGCCGTCAGAAGAAACTCAAGGAAATACTTGGGTTAAGTGAGAAACACTCTGGGCACAAGCCTCCTCGCACAATGATGAAAACACCACACGAGTTAGGCCATATCCCACCTCCTACCTGTCCTTGCCACTCCCGTTCTTCAGATTCACGTCTGTGCCATTAGAAACCAGGATTTCCACCAGCCTGAAGGAAACAAATTTAACTGTAGCTAAATAAGTCACTTGGATGACTCGGAACCCACAATAACCAGAAAAAAGAAATAACACTACATTCAAAACGTCTTTGCAACACTCCTCTCCAGCTTCCGAAGCCAGCCGGTTGTAAAACAGGGCATTTTATTGAACCGAAAAACTCTCTCCACACCAAAAACATGGGCTTTTACCCTTTGCATGGATTATTCATTAAAATCGAACTAAAACACATGAAACAAGTTGGACTATTGAAATAACTCACTGTCCTTTTAACAGCCATTTCTAATATATCTCAAATGGCAACATCTAATGAAAACACAGTTCTATTTCTTTGAATGGCATTTGAGTAATTAAAATATAGATGACTGAAAATAAGATATTAGTATTAATTATATCTCTGTGTGGAATAGATAATAGAGGATATCAGTGAAATGATGTCTTAGCAACCTAGCAGGGAAGTTTTACAGAATTAATATCCCTCCTCCAACCTTTTTTTTTTTTTTTTTTAAGAATTTCAAATTCCAATAACCAGTTTTCCCCAGGACCTATAAAATATATTGCCTGTGATTAAATGGCTACCTCTCTTCCTTAACATGTGATTATACATTTTACGTTCTCTCCTGCATATTGTGTAACTTTAGGACGGAAACAGCTGCATTTGTAGCCATAATACGGCAGAGCTGTGAAGAGAGAGAAGAGTTGGGTTCCTCTACAGCCCTTTTCCCTCCATGCCTATCCTGACCAGAATTTTTGAAGAAAGTAAAAAGTTCAACCACTCGCTCAGGGAGATAAGAAGAGCTGTACCTGGTGTATCCTTTCTGGGCAGCAACCATCAGAGCAGTGAAGCCAAACTTATTGGGAACATCAACCTTAACGTGGCTGGGGAAAACAGAGAGAAAAGAGATTAACGTGCCCAGCACAGCTCCCTGTAGACTTGTAAGCTGACAGCTCTTGCAGGGCACAGGTGGCTAAAATGGCTCATTTTACTGAAAATTCCAATTTCTTCTGGGCCATTAAGTTTTTGTTGTCCCAGACTGCCCTGCCTAATATTTTAAAGGATTCAAATTTACAGGAAGAGAAAATTGCTATAATTTCACTTAAAATAAGCACTCCCTTCGACTCAAAACCATTATGCCATCTGATAAAGCACTCTGCCGAGCACAGCTCAAGCTAGTTTATGACGGCGTCTTCGCTGCAGACTTGCTCAGCCCCACCGAACACCAGTCTACACTGGTGGAGCCCCAGGTTTTACCCCAACCCCCCCGCCGTCCCACCTCACCCACTGAGCATACGCGATGCTGCTCAAGGAAGCAAGCAGGTCTCAGTGTCAGCTCAGAAGCTCTGACTTTCTGTGGGAACCGTCTCTGTTCCCAAATTACAGAGCCCCAATTCCCAAAGGACTTGTCTTCCAGGGCACTGAAAACCACTGATTAAGAAAGAATCCAGATATCATCGTCTACTTTTCATTGAGGCGTCAGCTTCAAACATCTCATCTGCAGCAGCTACGTTCACCATTTTTCTTCTAGTGTTTTTATCAGCCTTTTAAATTAGGAAACAGCTGATTTAGTGATTCCCTAAATTCATCACGAATTAGATGTGAGCATTTGGGGATGAAATTTGCCTAAAGGCTGTGGCATATAATCAAGGGGCAGAAATTATTTGTGGGAAGAAAACATGACACCTGGGCTTATAATTTCCCTTTACAATTTTCATTAAATAATTGCCAAATCTAACATTTAACATGAGGCCTCTGAGCATCTTTCTTGCACACCAGCCACCTGAGATCAATTTTGGAGGCAATTTCATAGGCATGGGAATTTTTAGGAAAACAAAATAAAGCTACATTATGTATCTCCATGCACTTTATGGGCATTAAAAAAAAAAAAACTGGCAGAGTTCTCTCACCCTCCTTGAAGTATTCGAACAAGCAAATCTTCATCATTCACATTGACAGCTCGATGAAGGTGCTCACTGCTTATGGGCTCTCCTGAAGAAATTAGATGGAAAGCAGTCATCCAAAATATAACGGAAGGAGACTCATTCCAGCCATGTTCCTCCTGTGGCCTTGAGTGGATGAATGTTCATCTCCAGGAAGGCTCTTGGCTTTTCTTATTAAGTATATCCTTACATTTCCTACCCAACTGCTGCTTTTACTGAAAAAGACCTTGTTTTCACATATTAAGAGAACATTTAGACTGACCTAGAGGCTTGGGACATTTTCAAGTCATAAAGTATTGCTTTGTGAATGTTACTTTGATACTTGAAAATAATCCTTTCAGATTTCATAAGACTTAATAAATGTCTCTTACAAGCAAGGAAAACCTCAGCAATTGTCACAACGTGCTAGTTGCATTTGCCAAAGAGTCGTTAAACTACTTGAACAAACAAGAACAAAGTGCTTTAAACATTTGAAACTGAAATTTTCAGTTCTTCCCAGGAATATGACACACACATTGGCCTCGTCTCCTGGCTCGCAGGAGGTGGGGGGCGTTGGGAGAAAACCCAATCAGGGAGAGATCTTGCCAAGGAGAGAAGAGCAAGAAGGAGGGTCTGAGAAAGATGAAAAGAAAAAACGAGAAATAGTGGGTGTGCTTTGTGCAGGGGAACATTGACTCCACGGGGAAGAAAACCAGGCAACTCCTCCCAAGCAGAGTGCAAGAAGAAAGGGCCACAGAAGGCAGCCCATCTTTCTAGGCATTTATCTTATGGTTTCATTTGTTGCATATTCCATGCCTTACAAATTTTTCAAATTATTGTGATTAAGCTTAAATAATACAAGTGAAGCACTTAGAATAGCACCTGGCACGTCGTAAACATCCAACACACACCTGTTGTGGTGCTAACAGTGATGGGAGTAGCAGCTGCTTGATACAGCCCACCCCCGTCCACACCTGACAGGCACTGGAGTGTGTAATCCCAGGTCTAAATTATCTCAGAGGTCTCATTCATTCATTCAACGAATGTTTATTGAGTCACTTACATGCCAAGTCTTGTGCTAGGTGCTGGTGGTCCCAGAAAGTGAGGCAAACATCACTGACACTGACACTGAAGCTGCCTGCTTCAACCTGTTTTTATTCTAAACCCTAAAAGAAAACATCCAGCCCCACCCCCATCTGCCCCTCACAGCCCCCCAGACTGCCTCCTGGGTTCACCCCACAGCCTCCCTCTTACAGTCTGGCCTGCAGAGCTCTGTCAACCTCCCTGTCCCCGCTCCTTGTGGTGGAAAAGCTCTCTGGGACGTCAGTTCCAGGGCACAGGAGACACACTTCTCTGTGGGTTTGCTCAGTGTTTTAAGCGAAGTGAAATGGGCAAGGTACAAACTGGGAGGAGAGTGGGTCAGAAAAACAAAGGGGTCCTCTATCAGAACGACCTTTAGCTGACACCCTTTTTCTAGTAAAAACAAATTTATGCCAAATTTAAATTGTTTTGAAATAACAATTTTATCTGCTAGAGCTCATCAATCTATTAAAGAATTTTTTAGCCACATTATATTTCCTTTTCATCACTCCACACATATTTTTAGACCAAAAGCTTCAAATAGAAGTATCATGATAAGCCGCCAAAGGCCAAGGACACAGCTGTCCCTGCCTTCAAAGAGGTCAAGCCCAGTCCAGTGGCTTCACTCGGGCACTAAGCAAGGAGGCAGGGTTTAAGACCCCAGAGATCCACTTGGCGATGTCCAGTGGCATTTTTGGATGTCACAACTTAGGGTATGGTGCTACTGGCCTCTAGCAGACAAAGGACAGCACACACACCCGCCCCCAAAGAACTATCCAGTTCCAAAATGTCAATAGTACCAAAGTTGAGAACCCTGAGCTAGATTAATACGGCCTTAAAATTATCATGTGACCCATCCACACTTTAGGTGGGTGGACTAAACCCACAGGCTGCTTCCCCCTTCCCCTTGCTTCCCAGAAAGGAGCGGGGAGCCGTGTGCCTACCGAAGGCTCTGTTGGGCCAAACAGCCCCATTTCTGTGACTCTCAAACTTCACTTGCCACCAAAAATACAAAAACAAGTCCTTTGGATAGAATCACCCATGACAGCATATAAAGCTCATCCTATTTCTATGAAATTTTATGACATGTGGCATCCTAAATCAAATCCTATTAATTAAGCTGCATATAGGACTTTACAGAATGCTTTCTAAATTCTCTAAACCACAGGACGAGCATCAGAAAGGCTAAGCCAGTCCAAGGTCAGCCAGTTAGGGGCAGGCAGCGTCAGAGTCAAGGCCGGGTGTTCCGCAAGGCCCCACTCCTTCCCGGTAGTATTAGTAAGTGCTGAGGCATCTGACTGATTCACTATATGCTTCCATTCTTACGAAATTTTGAATGCAGGCAGACGTCGTAAATAAACGATACTCCTCCAAAAGTTAAATGAAAGGAGATGCCTAAAAATCTTCGGAGAAGTGCTAACTTCTTGGAGTCTTAAGGAAAGTTCTGAAAGCACACACCCCGCTGCAGCCCTGCACTGCACACCTCCAATTCCACACCTCCCCCCACCCGAACAGCAAGACTCTCCCGGCTGGGGGAACTTCCTAGTAACCCTCACCAGGAAGCTCTGCAGCCTGCGAGCATTGGAAAATGAAATAAGTTAATTTTGTGCTGATTAGCTTGAGGACTGTTTGTAGCAAAGACCAGGGTTTTTGATATTGTGATATAATTAACATAAATGTATTACCTTTTCCAGCACATGCAAGAGGTAATCAGCACCTTGCAACTCACTCTGAGAACAAAGGGATACCTCATGGAAGGAAAACAATTGCTCATCACTTGCTGAGTTTCAGCACCAGGAAGCAATAACATCATTCAGGGTATGAGAGCCCTTTCCCAGCATCAAACTCATTAGCCTTCCTCACACCAGCCCAGGAGGAAGAGGAGGGACCCAAGGGTCACCACTGGAACCCACAGGAATCAGTCAAGGCACAGAAAAGTCTCAAGTTTACAAGAATTTGACAAAGAGACAGAAAAGAAATGA
>CM052446.1:57185991-57295988 GCA_028533085.1 Varecia variegata | reverse complement strand
CCCCACGAGGCTGAGACGGCATCCTGGCAGCAGGCACTTACGCTAGTCCTTGGCAGCAAAACCATCAAGAAACCCCAGCACACCTGGTCATCACCAGCACGCTCTCATCCCTGCAGGAGGTCTTGTCTAATTACCCATGGAAGCCACGGGACAAGGAAGGACAAACCCCTGGACCAGCTCTGCATGGCACCTCTCTGAGGCCAGCCCAGCAAGGAGAGGGCACACCTGCCCCACAGGCACAACCCTTGTCAGCTGGTAGGCAGAGAGCTAGGACGGTTTCTGCCTTCCTAAAAGAGCTCCACGTGGCACAGTGACACCATGTAAACTCCAGCCAGGAGGTCTACAAGCCCCTGCCCTGGCTTTAATGTGTTACTGAGAGAACACACTGTTGGACACCTGAAGCCCCCACGGTTGGCTGCAGGACGTGTTCACCCTCCCCTGGCAGGTCCAGGTAGACTCTCCCTGGCCGGTGGGAAACCAGTCTACCTCCCCGCAGACAGTGCAAGCTGAGAAAGTGAGCGTCTCTCTTCACACACTAATGCTGCCCCCCAGGCCTTAATTCATCACCACCCACCCCTTTATTAAGGAATTTCCACGTGCTAGAGATGGCCGATTCATCTCCCCCACCCTTCAAGGAGCCCACAAGGTAGGTGGGAAACAAAAAGGTAAACAAATAAGTGAGATACAAGTAGTGTTATTGGAGGTGGCGAGACACTGCCGTGTCGCTGGGAGGCGGCAAAGCGTGCGGCAGAGAAGGGGAAAGCTACACGCAGAATCGCCTCCCAGCCGAGCTCTGCCTGCGGGGTGACTCGGGCTCCCTTTGCCGCCTTCTCCCGCCCCTCCCCCCCAGCACACAGAGCCAGCTCACCTGCCCCTGGTCGCCCCCTCCTTCTTCCCCCAGGAACTCCAGGAGCTAAATATCTTTCAAATAAAAGCAAATACTTTCAACATTGCCTCTTTCCTGACCTACATCTCCATAATTGACCATTTCATTTCAAAAATCTCCTCTGAAATTTTATTTTTTCACGGGTAGCTGAGCATCAACTGGGAACATAATACAGAGTCGCCACTCTCAGCATTAACTAAACTCTGTTTGCTAAACTCAGATCCAATTCCCTAATGCCATGTTTACAACCAAAGGTTTTATAGGCTAACTCAAAATCTGAATTATCTTTAGTCCACACAAAAATTGTCATGAATAATTGAAAGCCATAGAAAATATATGTGTACCCACCCAAATGCTATATTGAATAAAACTGAAAAATAACTTTACTCACAAAAGGAAGATTTTCTTTGTGCAATGAAAAAAACTTGCCCATGTGTGTCTTCAGTGGGTGGGCCACAGAGAACATTCCTCCTAGCCACTGTAATCTTTACAACATTCTCGTTCAAAGATGGCCCTGGACGTGGCATCTTTAAAACATTTTAAAACGCCGGTCTCAGAAAGCATCTTGGAGCTCAACAGGGACAAGGATGAGTGATCAGAGGCACTGTAGCTGGCCTCTTTTGCACCACCTGTGTGGGGGTCCCTCCCGTGGCTCTCCATGGACAGAGACAGCACTGCGCATTCACCCCCACTCACAGCACCTCCAGGGTCTGCGTGGCCAGGCAAGACTCACACACTGAGGTCGTCCAGAGTGGGCACAGCGCTGAATGGGGACACGCGAGCAGACAGCCTGTCTCACCGCGTGGGGACACTCGCGCAGCCCACACCCCCTGGCCCACTTCCTAAGAAAGGTGACTCCACCCTTTTGTGCAAATGTCTACTGACAGGACAGTCCTGGCACAAAAACAGCTCTGCTGATTTCTGAAATCAGACTGCCCTTATGTCATGTTACCGCCAGGCCCAGCCAGTAAACATTATCACGGTCTTTTTAAATGAATCGTTTCTGCTCCTGGCAAGGCCAAACCAAAGGCAGAATGTGTTTTACCTCCCAGGTGTTTGTCCTCTCTGCTTATCTGCAGGTTAGCGGCGCAGGGCGGTGGTATACTCACTGGTCGTGGACACCGCGATGGCTGGGCTGTACTCGTACTCCCCAGAGGGGCTGGTGACCTTCAGTCGAAACCTGTACAGTGTCCTTGGCTCCAGACCTTCGACCACGTGCGTCGTTGCGTATCCCCTAGAAAGGAGGGGACACGTGCTGATAACACCAGGTCATCTAACCCGTGCTACATCAGGAGAGGAGCAGGTGGAAGTGATTTTTGAGTACCATCTATTTCCAGGGCAGATCTTTTCCAAACTTAAGAATGAAGACACTCACATATGGCACCTCTGTCCCTAACCCTGGCCCATAGGGCCTAGCCCAGGGCTTGACACACAGCTGGCATGCAATTTTGTACTCTGTAGAAACAATCACATTAACACACGACATCTGTCCTCAGTGACAAATTTTCACATTTGGAAGGTAAGACGGGCAGTCAAAGTGTACATATGTGATTTTCAAGTGGGGCCTTTGGGTGGGCAAGGCAGTCTACACAGCTGTTCCTTCTGCGTTCGCCCCCTTGGAAGCTAGCCACCATGTGAGTCACTTCTCTGGAGAGAGGCCACCCGGTAAGACAGAGTCAGCAGAAGATGCCGGTCAATGAAGGGAGACAGCAAAGCCCAGCCAGCCTCCCACTGTCCCAGCCATCCCAACTGAGGCATCAGTTGGTTCCATCATTGGTTTCTTCAGCCCTGGCACAGCTATACCAGCCAAGACTACGCAAGGCAGAGACAACCCAAAGGCCTGCCCAAATTCTCGATGGGCAGCAACACACAACCGTTTTGGCTTCACACCACTGAGTTTCTGGGTAGTTTGTTATGCAGCAATCAATGACTGATGTATCAGGCATAAACAAAAAAGAAACTAAAAGAAAGACAAAGAAGAAATTGTACCAATGGCATTAAGAAAAACATTTGAGTCAAGACACCAAGAAAGTAGATAAATGCTAAAAATAGACATGAATACATTTACCATAAAAGTGAAAGCTCTGAAACCAAGATATTCAGAAAAACTGCATGGGCTAAAAGATGATAATTTTTTTAGAAACTAAAATACATCTGTCTGGCACAAAGCAGCCTTATGAGCAGGTACATTTTATGGCTAAGCGAAGGTCCATGGATGCTTAGATATTTGAGTCATAGAAACTGAGCCCTGAACAATTTGTGGCATCTGAAAAGACCTGAGAAGTTCAACGAGAAGATAATATCCAAGCCTCAATAGATTTCAATGCAAGGTGTCAAAGACTTAACATAGTTTTAGACCAAAATAAAACCCAAAGTGCTCTCGATAAAATCCAATATTGCTAAATATCATAAGATCACTCTGAAGCAAATAGCAACTTTGTAACCCCTGGAAAGGGAAATAAAACTGTTTTAGAAAACAGCTGTTACACTTAAGGCAGGCTGGAGACTCTCACATCATCAGTAGAGATGGCCCCAAAGAGAGTACCCGAGACAGCAGATCCCCGGGACGCAAGTGCCGTAGGGCACCCCAGTGCCATAGGGCACCCCATGATGGTTATGACACAGACATGGGGTGACACGCAGAAGCAGCTCGTCAAACCTCTGGAGAAGTGCGACTTCACATCGCCTACGTGGCAACGTAAAGAATAAAAAAGTCTTAGAGCTATTTCCACAAGAGGAAAATATGCAAAAATATACAGCATACCCTTATTTTTGTTATTAATATTGGTCAATGAGCAAATATCTGAAGCAAGGGCTGAGCAAACATGAAACCTAAGCAGCTAAATTTTGCAAAGCCTCAGGACTAGTCAACCAGACTCCTCTTTTCTGTCTACACTCTGCCCCTTCCCCAGAATCCCAATCCAGTTTCATGGTGATGACTCTTAAATTTGTCCCTGCACAGCCCAGACCCTTTTCCTGGTCTGTCCTTTTCCAGCGGTCTCCTTGATGGGTAGGCTTGGATGTCTGATAGTCTGAACAGCTTCTGTTCCTCCCACAGTCCCCATTATTCTAGTTGCTCAGGCCAACTATCTCGGTGCCACCTACGGAAGACTGGATTATTGTTCACAGGTGTGTGCTGCCCTCCCAAGGACGCTACTTCCCCACCCCGTTAGACATGGCCACATGTCTTGCTTTGAGCAACAAAGTATAAGCAGAAATGAAGTGTGTCATTTGGTGGAAGATTCAGGAAACAGCGTACTATGCTCCCTCCACGGTGACCAACAGTGTTCGGGCAGAGGCTGCTCCACCAGCCTGGGCTGCGGCAGGAAGACGATGCAGGATGGAGCCGCGGCTGACCCACAGCAGGTACTTTGTAAGGGAAATTGACTGCGGCTGTCACAAGCCACTGAGATTTTGAAGCTGACGCTTCCTGCAGCATGACTTGGCCTATGCTGGACGTTATACATCCCTTGACTGCCCTCTTGCTCACATCCCACATCTGGTCCCACCAGCAAGTTTTTAAGATCTCTTTAAAATATATCCTGCATTCACCCATTTCTCACACTGTTCTGGGGTCTCCCACCTAAATTATTGCAGGAGCTTCCTAGTAAGTCCCCCTGCTGCTCACCACTTGCCTTCCCACAGCCCGTCCAGCTCTGCAGCCAGAGGGATCCTCCAAACACCCAAGCCAGACTGTGCGCCCCTTTCTCAGTGCCATGGCCTCCTCCGAGTAACAGCCAAAGTCCCCCGACAACCCCCAAGACCCGAGGGGTAAACTCTCCCCCCCCTTCACTCTACTCCTCACTGTTCTAGAACATGCCAGCCACACTTCCACCTCAAGGCTCTCTTCACTTGCTATTGCTCTGTCTGGAATGTTCTTCCCCCAGGTATTTGCAAGGCTCCAGGTATCAGGCATGTGCTTCAGATCTTTACACAGAAGTCACCTTCTTGGTGAAGATGTCCCCAACTCTACCCTAAACCCCCAACTTTCCTATACTTTTTCTCCTTAGCACTTACCACCTTCTGACATATTATCTGTTTTTACTTACATACCTTATCTATTATTGTTTGCCTACCCCATGATGAGGGAGGAATTTTTGTCTCTGTCCCCAGTGCCACATCCCCAGTACCCAGAACAGTGTCCGACACCCCGTGGGCACTCAGTAGCACACGCTGATGGGAGGAGGGAAATGCATGGCGTGGGCACCCATCGTGGGGATTCAGAGGCCAGACAACAGGATCGTAAGGGGAACCTCTCAGTGGAGGTAAAATCTGACCTGGGCAGAAGCAAGGAGAGGGCGATGGGGGCGGTTTGTCTGAACAGGGAAACAGTTCAACACACACGCAGAAAAAGGCAAGGCACATTCAAAGGGCAGAAGTAGATCTGATTGGAGGGTTCTGTGCTCAGAAACAAGAGGCCGCAGGAAAGGCAGGTTGTGGGCGAACCAGAGGGCACCAACGTTAGTCTAAGGAGTTTGACCTTCATCCTTCAAGCAACAGAGACCCACCCAAGATAATTTGACAAAAGGAAGATTAAGAAGAAAATTAACCCAGCAAGATAGAATGAAGGGCTAGAAGGCAAAGAGGATGGGTGAGGCCAACTCATGCGCCAAACCTGCGCGGCAGGTTCAGGACCTGGGGTCGCATCAGGGAGCTAGACAGGCGACAGAGCTTGCATCCCGTGGGGTGACGTGCCCTGCCTAACGAGGGGAGTCTGCAAAGGGAGAACTCACAAAGCTCAACACCGATTGGCCAGTGGAGGAGAGCCCAAGTCCAGGACAGGGCCACCGATTCAAAATACTGACAAGGACAGGAAGTGACGAGTCAGCATCAGATATTCTAGGTAATTGCTTCGTTAAAGAAAGGCATTTGCTAGTTTTAACGCTATCTAGAGAAAGTGAAATAAGGAAGCAAAAGAGGTCAGGATTAATACAGCCTCATTCTGCCACCTAGCGTCAAGGCTGGGACTGTCTCGCTCTCCGAGGGAACACGGGCGTTTCAGCACCGTGCTCGGGGACGCCGGGCCAGCTTGCGAGCGCATCCTCCCGCCCGACAGCAACCGGGTCGTCGGGAGAACGTGTCACACAGACACACGCATCGGGCTGGAAGCCAGTGCACGCGGGCGAGGCGTCTCCCTGGACACCCGGCAAAGGAGAAAAGCCAGAAAAGGGGCACCGAGGACGGCCCCGCCGTCTGTCCAAGCACGGCCCGTGGCACGAGGGGGACGAGGGGAAGGAAAGACGTCTTTTTCTTTCTCCCTAGAGAAACTTATCATAACTCACACTTTTAGATAGAAATTACCTTCAAAGAATAATACATGACACAAATAAAATAATATTTGAGTAGTCAGGCCAGGAATTATTTTCACATTGTAACTACATTTCAGATAATGCATTTTGGGGGTATAGAGAAATTTCCCAAACATCAGGTGTATCACTGCTCAGGTGACAGCTGAAGCCTTCCTGTCTGTATGGACACCCTCACCATCAGTACCCTCAGCACAATGCCACCTCGGGAAAAGACCAGAAAAGCGATAGAACTGCTCTACATCTTGCCTGCAGAGTGCCAGCATCCCGATGGTGACACTGCACGACAGTTTTCAGCGATGTCACCATAGGGGGCAAATGGGAAAAGGTTCACAGGATCTGTTATTTCTTATGACTGGATAGGAATCTACAATGATCTCAAAATTAAAAGTTTCATTAAAAACCATATTTGTGTCTCATTTGGGGTATTCTTGAATCACAGCAATAGCCATTTTGCGAGTGGTAAATCCGTCAAAGGGAAGAAATCAGTCCGAGTTGATATGAAGACTAAGGAAAAATGGCTTGTTGATTACTCCTGCTGCATTCGTTCATTCACATGACAAATAGTTTGAGGGCCTGCCACAAGCCAGGCAGCCCTGCCTAGGAGCTGGGGATAGAGCACCACGCAAGCAGGAATCTTACCTTTCTATGAGTTTAAATGCTGGTGGGGAGGTAAAAACATGAACAAGTAGACAAGATACTCCCAGCAGAGCCGAGTCCTGTGAGGCTGTGGAACACAGCTCTGAGACACAGGGTGCCGGGTGGCAGGACGGCCCACTCAGAGGGCCTTTGAGGAGCGAGTGTTTGACCTGAGACTTGCAGGGGGTAAAGCAATCAGCCATACAGAAAAGGGAACCCATTCAGGGAAAGGCAACGAGCAAGGCCCTGATATGGGAAGCAGCTTGGCTTGGTTGAGGCCGAGAGAGGGGGGACCAGTTTGGTGTGAGACAGCTGACAAGGGGACAGTGGTGTGACATGAGACCAGAGGGTTGGCCGGGGTAGACCACATGGGGACCCATCCCACATCTGTGAGCACAACAGCCTGACAGGAACCTCAACTAATTTCATCAAACTCCCTTTTGTTTCTGTGTCTTCATTTTGGATTTTAAAAATATACCATTAGAACATTTCAGAAGTCAAAGAAGCTCTCAAAGGTATAGGCTTAATTTCAAAGTTACCACGAATGCTTATTTTCTAAAAATTATAATTCATAAAAGAGCATGAATGCAAATGATGCTGACTCATTCTTTAATTTCAAAATAAGCAGTGGCTTTTTAGAATAGAAATCATTCTAGCTAATCAGGAAATCAAAAGCAAAAGCAAAATGGTAAGCAAGTCAACGTTGCACCTACGTATAAATGATACCATAAGTGTGCATTTTGGGGTCTTCTTCTTCAACTGAGAACCTGAACCACTGCTCCTGAGGTCCTTGCCGTTTAGCTTTCTTTTCCAGATCCCAGTATAATTCGATGCTGTGATGAGTCACTTTGCCCACAACAGGTGGATGAGGCTTTGAGGATGGCGTGACTTCTAAAAAAAGAATGATACAAGATTTCAGAACCCCATTTCCATAAGGAAGGGAGATCAGTGAGTGGTTTATAGCTGCTCAGTGATCAAACTGTTTTTCTGCACATCACACATACACACATATCTCCCTGTTGCTTGAAGAACACCTGAAAAGCTGAAGAGATACAAAAGCCAGCTGATGCAGTGAGCTACCACATCCTTCAACAAGCAGACTGTACCACACCCATCAGTATCTACTTTACCTGTGGACCTTTCCAAAAAGGTTGGTTAACATATCAAACTCATTAAATTCTTCTTTGAGCTGATGAAACTCAGTTTGCTGCTACAATCCTTCAGTGAACTTGCTCATAAAGAAAGCCAGGAGACAAAGGCTATATCTGGCCCAAATATTTATAACATAGATGACAAAGAGTTGACATCTCTTCTATATAAACAGCTGTTATAAACCAACCGAGAAAAAAACCCCAAAGGTTAATAACAAACCAGGCAAAATATAAGCAGTGCACAAAACAGCAAAAATAAATAACCGACATAACAGACAAAAAGATGTTCGGATCACCTCATGTTCACAGAGATTGATAACAATGGCATGGCATCTTTGTATCTCGTTAGAAACTTAAGAAGAAATATCATAACTATTGGAAGCAACAATGTAGGGAGAAGATAATCTCATGCTGGTTGTGGGGAAATATGAATTATGGCATTTTTAGCAAGCAACATGGCAGCATTTATTAAAATTAAAAATACACATAACCCTTCTATCCAGCCATCCACCACTGATAACCTTTTCTGCAGAAACCAGAGCACCAGTACACACAGGCACACACACACACAAAGGCATTACAATTTTTAGCAGTTTATAGAAAAAAAAAAAAGATCTAATTCATAAGGGAATGGGCAAATTATGATATAACTATAACATGGAATATTATACAGCCTTTAATAAATTAGTTCTACACCAGATGCTGTGAAAGGATCTCTATGGGTATTGTTGAATGAGAAATCAAAGTGCAGAGAAGAACACAGAATCTCCCATTTTTGTAAAAGTTAACAAGGGGTACAATATAGTGTATACCAAGTTGTTCAGCATGCAGTCATTCTGTTTAATGTTAGTTTTGTTTCCCTTGCTACATTTTTAAGTTTCTTAAGGGTTGGGTCCATGTCTTACACTTTAAAAACAAAAAAACTTTCCCCTGTATCTCAGCACCTTTCAGGCCTCAAATATATCACTGATTTACGTACTGGTGACTCAAAAAGAAATGATCATGTATTTCCCTTGAGCCAATGCCTCAAGTAGCTGACGGGCAGCCCCCTCTGCAGACCCTGGGGTCTTCCTGCAGTGCAGCCCCACTGAGGAAGACCAGGCTGCCCCGTCCTACCTGCAACCAACAATTTCCTTTGCATTGAGATCCCAGAGACACGCTAGGGGGCAGCCTACAAGCTCATTTTTCCCCAACTGTATTTTCCAAATATTTATGGAAAGCGTGATAGAATTGGATAAACCTGAATTTTAATATCTGCTCTGAAACTGAACCAGAGATACTTACTTCAAAGTGTTTAATGATAATTAAATAACATATATGAAGCACCTAAATAAATCATGGCATAGTTCCTGCAGTGAAGCCCCACGCAGCAGCTAAGAGGAACTAGTTCCACATGCATCAACATAAATCTCAAAACGAGTACACAAAAAACACAGTTGTAAAAGGATATGCTACATTACTATACTGCTTGTGTAAACTTTTATAACAAACACCACAACACTATATTTTATTTATGAATACACAGATATGTAGTAAAAGTTAAGAACAATGATAGGAGGAATGTCTACCACTTCAGAGACATAGGGAAGGGACAGAGACATGAGGGCAGGAGAGGTGCCTCACCGCTGCATTTCCAAGCTTTTGTATCTTTATGAAAAGAACTTAGGATGGACATGGCAATATGTTAACATTTCAAATTTGTATGGTACCTTGAGGACATTATTATTTGCAATAATTTTGATATGTTTGAAATATTTTTTTAAAAATAGCTATGAAAATAATTATATACATTACTCTTTTGGGGCTCTTGCTCTTCTTAGAGAAACAAATTTCAATGTTTTAGATACTAATTGATCCATGCAGGGAAAGGAACTAATGAGCCAGACACTGACCTTTTAACACAGTCATCTCGTTTGAACCCAGCAGTTCTGGCTGCTAAACATGACGACTCCTCACATACTCACATCCTCAGCTCATGACACATCATGGTTGAGCAACTCATTTTTTTCCCACAGCCCTCCAAAGCCAAAGGCCAAGATTGCTAGACTGTTAGGGATTACCCCCAGAATAACCAGGAGCCAACAACTATTTCAATTCCAAAGACATCTGGCCTAGAGTCCCACTAGAAGTCAGAATAGGCAAGAAATTCTAAATTAATGTCAAATTTCACAAGGGTCAAGCCAAATGGCTCATTATGAATTTATATGAGAGGTAAAAAGACAATATTCCCAGATATGCAAGAGTTTCTCACTCCTTGCTGTTTACTAGTCATCAGGAGACCCTCCATCAGCAAGCTTGGCACTGGCCACAGGACCCGTGGCCACCAGAGCAGCCACGGGCCCATGTCCAGCAGCCAGCTCACTGCTATCATCACCCCTCCAGATCTGGTACAGAGCCCAGAAAAGGTGTGGTGCTGGAAAGTTGATTTATTATTACTCACTCTTTTTTTTGGAATGATTCAAGTGTAACAGCACAACGGCCTCTCCAAGGTCGTGCTCAGCGTGAGTGTGCACACGTGGTAGCAGGTCAGCTGCTACTGAGCCACACAACTGCGCCAGGCTTTCCTCCCCCGGGAACGCTGATGGCCGGTGCACCAGCCATGCCCGAGAGCCTACATGGTCTTCAGTTTGATGCAAAACTTGCCAGGATATCAATCTCCACTTAGGCAAGAGTTGCTTTTCGCAGAAAGCCAGGAACACCAGATAGGACCTGGACAGTCAGGACATGAATGTCCTCATCAGGTAAGAGCCAATTTTTTTTTTTTTTTTTAGGTTACCAAAGAATAAATCATGGATAAGACCAAATTTGTTTTGCCTTCCTAGTCAACCTAATTTGGCAGGTGTGATTTAATTCTTACAACATTATACCCATGTAGTTTATGTTTTTTCTTTGATAAAAAGTCTGGGTTTTCTAGTCATAACCTGCTAATACACATATTTGAGGATGTTAGTTTTAGGATCCTAAAATATATATACTACCAGGTCACCAGCCACAGTGCAAACATCACTGTGACAAGGGATCAGAGGCCTGGGGTAGCACTGAGCCTTGGTAAGAGCTGGCAGAAATGACAAGTCACAGGCCCAACTACTGAGAATAGCGACAGCAACACTCATAGGATGCTGAAACTGTGTCAGGTACTAGTGTAGACGCTTTACATGTGTTCATTCAATTAAACCTTCACCAACTATATATGGTGTAAGGATTTTTAGTAACTCCACTATAAACAATCTGAGGCCCAGAGAGGTTAAGCAACTTGCCCAAGGTCACACACGAGTAACGGCAGAACCAGGATTACAATGCAGACAGCATGGCTCAGGAGTCCCTAACGTCTAGCCCTGTGTCACACTGCCTCTTACGAGTAGAGAGATCAAATGTAGACCTAGGGTGAAAAAGCTACTGTTTATGAGTTTGTTCTCCAGGGTTCCACGAACTATTCATTTTAAATCGGGTTTAACCTATGAACCAGCTTGAAACCCAAGGAAATTTTTAAGTGATCAAGAACACGAGACCCAAAAAAGGGAGACAGCGTTGGCATGAAGTACAGGGCCGTGCCCTGCGGGACGAAGCAGAGGCAGCTCCTCACAGCGCTGCCCCCGCCGTGAAGAGGAAGACAGTCCACAAAGCCACAGCAGCCAGGAGGGGAGGCCGAGAGGGCAGAGAGGTTTGGTTGGGGGCAGAGACGTTCACTTTCGGACACCGTGAGCACCAGTAGGAAGCAGATGGTGCCCCCTTGGGTGCAGCGTGAAGTATGACGGAGAAAAAGAATCGCAGTCATGGGTAAGGAAAAGGCCATAGAATGTGGGTGAAACAAGTAGAGAGATAGTTCACACATAAATCTGAAAAGATCATTTGTATGTACCTAGGGCAGAGAGCACACATCATATTGGGAAAGTACTCTACACATTGAATTTACTGCCAAGATAAGGACAAGTCCCTCTCTTTGTAAATGTCACGGTCCCTAAGTTTTATAGCAAAGCTGAAATCACAAGGAGAGAGGTGAGCATGTCTGTACTACAGCCCTGGCTACGCCAGCCCGGGATGGAATCCACCGCTGCCTAACACCAGCACGCCTTCCCCAAGTGACCCAAAGTCAACATTTTGAAAAACACAAAAGCTAACTTTTTGTTATTAGTTTATTTAACAGGATATTTAATATCTACATTTGTATTTGTCTTTTACCAGTACAAACACTCTTAGGAATTGTTTTCATAAATTTTGTAAGTTTCATAAAATATATACAACACATCCACAAATACACATCCACAGACACAACTCACACGCTACTTTTCATACGAAAGTTTTAGAACTCTTTTCTGGTATAAGAATCAGATCTTTCAAAAGGTGCTTGTTGAAGTCTGATAACCAGCATCCAAGTTTAACCAATCACATAATCTCACGTCACAAACTCAGGCTTAAAATTTATTTTAACTTTTCTAAAGATTACTAGAAGAAAAACAAGACCTTACGTTCTATTTCGCATGATTCCTTTAAAAAACTGGTAGGACCACTCCATCATGGCAAATTTTCTTTATCTTAAAAGTTTCCCAAATAATGAAAAAGGAAAAATAACAACAACAAAACAAGTAGTTCCTCAAAAGGACAACTATATGAGGATTTATGGATGTGGTATGTACCATAACAGCTTTTTGTAAGAAAGTTCTCGTGCAAATCTGAGAAATAAAACAATTTTATGCCCCCGGTGCCATTTGCCAAGTAATAAATAACACGAATATGAAATAATGAAGGGCTTCACACACTGTCACCATTCAGTCCCTATGTTTATACTCAGTAGATGGCATAAAACATGGCTCTCAAGTCCATCCGAAATCACATTACAAAGCTATTACTTACAAATTATAGATTTAAACACAGAAAACTATAACGTTTAGGTAAACCGCTATATAATAAGAGGCCTTAGCATCCTGATTTTTTAAGAAAAGGATTGAAGTATAATAAATACAGCATAAATGTGCCAATCCTAAAAGAGAAGACTCAAGAGATTAGTTAAAAAACAATCAACATTATTTGGCATCCTTGTGATAAACTGGTGACCATATTTCAGAAGCTGCAGAGTGAACCGGTGATCATATTCTGTGTTGGAATTAGCAATTGTGAGTAGTATCATGAAAAGTGGGAAATGATGAAGAAAAAAGCAAATATGAGCACATTCGTCATATAAACATAGAACACCACAAAGCAGGATTGTAGTTTCCCTGTCCTTCACAAAAACACCTGAGAATTTACTGAGGTCAGATTTCACTGACAAGGGACATCTGCAGCCCGGCCTCCGGTGGCAGATGGTCTGTGATGAAGAGGACAGCACACCGAGCAGAATGCTGCATGAACAGTGGTGGCTGTCACCTCAGAGCAGTTCGTCATGGCTGGAACGTGTATTTACAGCAACCATTAATCAAAAACATTCTAAGTAAATATGTCATGGAGATCATAATCATTCCTACATTTGGGATTTTAAAAGTATCAAAAATGTTTGCCAGGAATACAGATTGAAGAAGTAGTTTTTAAATCAAGTATCAAAATAGCCTCATAGTGATGACAGTTTCTCCTTTCACTTAAAGACAGCTGAAATAAGTTTAATTCCAAACTACTATATTGCTCATAAAATGGGGCCCTATAGAACCCTAATAGAGGAAAAGACCAAGCACAGAATCAGTTGAAAAATTTAAAAATAGTAACCATCAGTAAACAAACTAAGAAAATGTTCAAAGTTTCTAGGCATAAAAAAAAGGGGAAATTAACTGCGAAGTAGGTACCATTTATAAAATTGGATGAAAACATGGAATGTTAATACTCAGTGCCATTTACAACTGATAAAACTGATTTACTCACAGACTGCGGACCACACTGCACATTGCACAATTCTTTACTAAAACAATTGGTTCTTTTTTTTTTTTGTTATTTCAGAATATTACAGGGTACAAATGTTTTGGTTACATAAATTGCTTTTATACTATCTGAGTCAAAGTTATAAGTGTGCCCATCACGCAGATAGTGTTCATTGTACGTTAGGTGTGAATTTGTCCATCCTCTGCTCCCACCCCTACCTGCTTGATTTCCAGTGAATGTTATTTCCTTCCATATGTGCAAATAAGTGTTGATTGATTAGTGCCAATTTAATGATGAGTACATGTGGTGCTTGTTTTTCCATTCTTGTGATACTTCACTTAGAAGAATAGTTTCCAGTTCCACCCAGGTTAATACAAGAGTTATTAAGAGTTCACCATTTTTATGGCCAAGTAGTACTCCATGGTATACATATACCACATTTTATTAATCCACTCATATATGGATGGGCACTTGAGTAGTTTCCAACATCTTTGCAATTGTGAATTGTGCTGCTATAAATATTCAAGTGTAGGCATCTTTTTTATAGAATGTCTTTTTCTCCTTTGCGTAAATACCCAGCAGTGGGATTGCTGGATCAAATGGCAGTTCTACTTTTAGTTCTTTGAGGTATCTCCGCAGTTGGCCATATTTAACAACAACAAGATATCCCCACCTGGTGATCCCATGCCTAGAAGTATATCTAAAGAAAAAAATTCAGGAATCAAAAAATAAATGTAAAAAGCTAAAATGTTTATATACTGTGTGTGCTTTCACTTTCTATTTTTTTTTAAATTTCTGACACAGAGTGAATTGTTGTAGTGAGAATCCCCTTCAGCCTGCTTCATCAGCATGATCACGGCCAATCTTATTTCAACTATGCTTCCTATCCTCCACCTCCAGCCCTCCTCAAACTTGGATTATTTAGCAGCTAAATTTTAAGGAAACTTCACTTTGTATCAGACAGTGTTCTAAGCTCTTTACAAAAATTACTTAAAGAACAGAATTTCCCCCTATTCTATAGGCGAGACTGTAGACACACAGAGGTCACACAATTTGCCAGGGAGGTCATGCAATAAACAGCAGGGCCAGCAGGACTGGAACCCGGAGAACATGACACCAGAGCCATGCCCTCAACCTGTGTGCTGTCTACTCCATATGTTTAATACATACACACATAAACAACAAAATAAAAGCCAAAGAGAATCACTTTAACACCACTGATAGCAAATAAAGATGCAAACCAGCTGAATGTCTAAGAATATGGAATTTGTTATATATGCTTTGGTACATTATTTAAACACAAGAATATTTAACTACTACAAGCATGGAAACGTGTTTGATATGCTAAGGGAAGAATATGAAATTACATTAACACTGATTATAATGATATAAGATGTACAGATGCAAACAGAAGAAATGAATTTAGAAAAAAGACAAAGTAGTGGCATTGTGGCTGAAATTTTTTTTTCGTAAATTTTAATGTGATTATAGCATTAAGAAAAAAACAAAAAATAGGGCATATCTACTTAATCTTAATGGAAAAAAGATTCAGCTAAGGCAAACTACAAGCCTAGATTCTTCCTTCCTGATTACATGGATATGACAGCAACAAGTCTGATAAAAACAAACCAAGAATAAGTCAATGTAGATGCTTCATAGCATGAGACATGTTCAATTACACTCTCACTCAATTTATTGACCATTTGGAGTCAAGCAGATATTCTGCATCACGTTTATTTCCAAGGAACAAGTTTACTTAGACCCACTCATTCAGCACATTTATGGGACACCTTCTCTGTGTCCTGAGGACACAGGTGCAACAAGATGGCCTGGAGGAGGCCTGAGCGAGGAGCAAGAAGGCCTCACCCAAACAAATACACACCAGGGGCATGCAACTAGGAACAGGAGGTGGCAGGTGTACAGGGAACCTATAAGGAAGGCCTTTGTTCAAAATATGTCTGATTAACTTACTTACATTCTAATCTGGGGGGAGGTGCCCTTAAGTGAGGTCTGAAGGGTCAGGGGACAAGTCTGGCAGAGCCTGCAGGTGAAGAATACACCATCTATCTAGAACACTTTAATATAAAAGAAAGTCTTTCTTATATTTTTATCCCCAAGCATGCCTTGTCCTTTAAAAGAAAATATAAAATACAGAGTGCCCACAAGCTGTTTCCCTCTACTTTGCTAGTAAGCTCTTCAAGAGCAAAAATCAGTTCAGACATCAAAAACCAAACCACAGCAACAAAAACTCCCTAGAAGGATCAAGAAACCTGCTTCCTCTCTTCTGGCTCTCCCACAGATTTTCCACATCAGGAAAATGGGGATAAATAAGGGCCCCCTCTCTGATTAACTGCAAAGAAAACATAACAGGACAAAATATATTTTAGAAGTGATTAGAAATGCATAAGGGGCTTCTCAAACACTTCATATAAAGTAGTGGTAATGCGATCAAAAAGTGTAACAATACTCATCTATTTCACACTTTTGCTACATGGTAACTCTGCTTAGAATTCTATATGGACAATAGGTAGTAGGCAAAGTAAAAGTGTGTTTCCAAGATAATTCTTTTACTTAATTATAATAAATTCAATTTACTGTGAGCTCACTCTAAGCAAGGCACTGTGCAGGACACTCGACCAACAGCCTATCTGACCTCACAATGACACGGTGTTCTCAATGTGTCAATGAGGAGACCAAGGCTCAAAGTGGTACACAAGCAGCTTGCTCAAGACTACAAAACTGGAAAGTAGAGATTCAGGGGCTTCCACCCAGCTCTGACTCCCAAATCTGTGCCCTTCCCCCCACAGGCTGTGCCTGGGATGGTGCCTCCAAGCTTTTCTATGCAAATAAACAATGAATCTGTAAAATGACAAAGTCTTTCACAATCAGGTAAGTTAAATTGCTGTATATATTCTTTTGACACAGAGTATGTCTCTGAAGTTCAAAATATATTTATAGTGAGACATGGTAGGATATTTTAACAGTAGCAATAGGTAAGTGTTCAAAATGCATATAATTAGCATTGGTCCTTAAAAAAAAAAAAAATGGGCCGGGCGCGATAGCTCACGCCTGTAATCCTAGCACTCTGGGAGGCCGAGGCGGGCGGATTGTTTGAGCTCAGGAGTTCGAGACCAGCCTGAGCAAGAGCGAGACCCCGTCTCTACTACAAATAGAAAGAAATTATCTGGCCAACTAAAAATATATATAGAAAAAATTAGCCGGGCATGGTGGCGCATGCCTGTAGTCCCAGCTACTCGGGAGGCTGAGGCAGAAGGATTGCTTAAGCCCAGGAGTTTGAGGTAGCTGTGAGCTAGGCTGATGCCACGGCACTCACTCTAGCCCGGGCAACAGAGTGAGACTGTCTCAAAAAAAAAAAAAAATGTGCTACCAAAGGATATGACCAAGCAATTCATCAGAGGAAGAATGCCAATAAAATATACTCAACCTCAACTGGTAATCAGAACATTGCAGTCAAAACGAAGGTGTTTCATATTCAAATTTATTAAAATTGAAACCTGCCTACATAGCAGTGGAGAGTAGGAACACTCCCAAACTGCCAACAGAACATAAATTGGGAAATCTCTTGGGAGAACAGCACGGCAAGGCTAAGTTTGGGATGTGCATTCTCTACCCTCCAGCAATTCCACTCCTACTTACAGTCCCTTACATGTGCAAGAATGTTCATGGCAACTTCACATTTAGGAAAAATTGAAAACTACCTAAATGGCCAGCCTAAGATTGGACAAATTATGAATAATATTAGAATACTATTAGTATGTGGCAGTTAATTGGGTCCAAAGATATCTACATGAATAATTGAGGGAGGTTGAATCACAAAAGAAATTTTAAAATGATATATAGAGAATGATATAATCTACATAAAGTTTGATTTTAAAAAACTGTATCGGAGAAGGAAATAGGGAAAGGAATGGGATAGCAGAAAATAATCGGCAATGTTTTGTTTCTTAAGCTGGTGGTGGCACGTGACTCTTATTAAATAGCTCAGATATAAAATAAAGAACAAGGTACTGCATATGTATGGATATAATTCTAGTTTCATTCGTATCTTACTCATCTCCCAAATGAGTATCCAGCTAAGTTGTACCACAAAATTATCTTAAAATGTTATATAAAGGTGGCTTTGTTTCAAATTCAGAAGTCTATGAGTATTATGTCTTTAAAATTTTCTAAGTTCCAATGACACTTTTAGCCCTATTAATACATTCGTCCCTCGGTATCCATAAGAGATTAGTGGTTCCAGGACTCCCGAGGACACCAAAACCCTAGGATGTTCGAGTCCCTGACATAAAATGGTGTAGTCTTTGCATGTAACCCACACATTCTCCCACATACTCTAAATCAGCTCTACATTACTCATGACACCTACTATACTGCAAATGCTATGTAAGTAGTTGTTATACTGTACTTTTTATCGCTGTATTGTTAATTTTCATTGTTTTCTTTTTTTCTTCAATCTACAGTTGGTTGAATGCACCGAGCAGATGTGAAGAGCCAATCGCAGAGACCAGTCTCCCCGAGAGTGAGCTGAGGCTCATTTACTCTCAACCGCACATCCCCACCCCACCCCCGATCAATACATGTTTGATGAGCTGATCTGATATTATTCAAATATCCATGAGATTCTGTTTTATAATTCCTGAAAATATGTTGCCTTTAATTTAACCATGACGGATAAAGAAAGTCTTAACACACAATATATAACTTATCACATTTTATTCTATAGTTGTCTGTGCTTATCCATATTTAGGCTGTATTTTACCAATAGGTGTGAAAAAATAGATACCAACTAACTTCATGCAGTGAGAGGCTTCCGACACTCCTGTCACGTGAGCTCCCATCTCCTAGTTCCTGCGTGTCATCCCATAGACTGTGACACTTTGTCCCTCGACTCTGAGGTTTGTCAAGTTGCCTTCCACGGAGCCCTATTAAAACTCTTAATCCAGCTACTAACAAATCAGTTATATTGCTATGACCCTCTCTTATTCACACAAATAAGATGGAATGATGCACATTGACACAAAAATCTTTGGAACCCTACCTTTTCAGTACATAATGCAGCACTAAAGAGTGATTGTGATTCCATCAGGGATCATCGTCTTAAATTTCCCTCAACTGCCGTTTCCTTTCTCTGTCCCCTATCCCGCCAATACCCTTTTGTCCACCCATTCTCTGGTTCCTTTGTCTCAGTATATTTTTGAATGTTACTATGTGGTAGGCGCTCTTGCTAGACACCGAGAACAGAAAGGACAGGACAATCAGTTTCAGCCCTCATCGAGTCTACAGTCTTGCAGGAGATATAAACACTAAACAGAGACACTGCCCCCCAAAAAAGTTATCACAATTGTGATCATTATTTTAAAGGACAGACTGAGATGGTGAGAGACATTTGAGCTCACTCCTCAAAGATACAGCCCAGAAAGGGCAATGAAGAACACATTATAGCAAGAAAAGGAAGGATTTGTTCTTCCACTTAAGTTGACGGTAATGTGCTTTGAAAACTTGCCTGATGCAAATCTAAACCTAAAAATGAATCCAATCATTTTAATAGCAATGGAGCTGTCCAACTAATATTAAGCTCTCTGGAGAAAAATCCAACCCTCATCATCAACATATTGAGATAAATAGGAATCTTTAAGGACTGTAATCTATTAATGAAAAGATTACGATTTTGTGTTTATACATCAATCCATAATATTTGCCACACACTGTGGCTCTTCCAAGTGAGGTTTCTTTATAATCTAAAACCACATCCCTGCTTCTCCAACAGCTTTTTACAATGATTTACAATCAAAAGAAAAGAATAAACAGAGGGTTGGATGAACTTACCATATAAAGACAAATTTCGTACCATAAATCTCTCCGAACACCCTCATTCTAAATAGGTTTCCAGGGTACACGCAGAAAAATAAATTGTATTTTTGCAGCCAGAATAAAAAGAACCAAGATCATAAATTGGATATTAATTATAAATAATGGTCATTGTTCTTTGCATTTGTCAGAATGTCTTATATAAGAAATCCCCTGCCTCTACTATAGGACTGTTTTCATGTTCATCTGATTGTCTCCAAGCATGTCTTAACCACCAAGATTCATGTACAGACCCTTCATTGCAAACAGTAACTAAACCTGCTCAGCAAACAAAATTCAAAGGCAGCTATGTATCATAGTTGTCCTTCCAAAAACTCTCCTCCTATATAAAAAACTGTTTGCAAATAGATTTACCTCCCTGTCTCTGTACTAGTTACAAATGTACTGCATTGATCTCAGCTTGAATACAGATAAATCTTTTTAATTTTCCCTTTTCTACCCTCTCTAACCTCCTTCCTTCCTCAACCTCTCACTTTTCTCACTCTTAGCACATACTTCAACTCTTGCATTAAATTTCCCAAAAATGTTTGGGACTTCTACTTGAAAGTATCTATAAACCACCAAATGTTTTTTCATTCACATTGTCTTACTATAGTATATAAACATATATCCCTTTCAAAATTCAAATTTACAAAATAGCCCTACAAATGAAAACTGGCTCATGTAAGGCATTTAGGCATAACCTCAATTAATAAGGAATGTAGTAAACACTATGCAATCAGACAAGTTCTAAAAAGTATGCTGTATTGTCTCAAAAACAAAAATAAATATTGAGATATTGGAAA
Source organism: Varecia variegata (assembly GCA_028533085.1). Classification (NCBI taxonomy): domain Eukaryota; kingdom Metazoa; phylum Chordata; class Mammalia; order Primates; family Lemuridae; genus Varecia; species Varecia variegata. The sequence continues at coordinate 57,275,488 of CM052446.1, read as the reverse complement.
CTTTAAAAAAATACTTCTCCCAAAATGGTGATGCTATGTTCTTTTCTGATATGAAAGGAATACCTAGCCATTTTAAAAAAAATAAAAAAAAATCAATACAAAAATATTGAAGCAGAAAATAAAAGTTCTCTCATACCCACCCAGAGATGACCACCAGCAATAGCCTGAACATTCTTTCAACAATTTCTTTAGTATGGACACATAAAATTATACAAAAAGTCATATTCAAGGTACTGTTTTACAGCATGCCTTTTTAAATTAACAGGCTACTGGTAGATATTTTTGCATGTTAGTACATATGACAAACTCAATTATATAAAACAAAGTATTCTATATATAGTAATTACAGACAAAACAATAAAAATTGCGTGTTTACATAGTGATGCAAATATTTTTAGATAATATTTTTATGGAAAATTCATAGAATTACTGAGTCTTTGGATATGTTTAATTTTGACACCTATTGCCAAAATGCCCTTTAAAAAGACCATATATATCAATGTACCAATTTTGAGAGATCTGTTTTCTCATACCTGGACAAACATATCATCAACCCCCTGCTACCAGGTATAAGGTAGAGATACATTCACACGTGTGTACAAGATGACCTAGTCAAGAGTGATCATTGTAGCATTAGTAATGAAAAATTGTAAATACCTTTCTCAAAAGAACAGATAAATTGAGGTATATTTATATCATAAGATATATCCACATTTTGGTCAATCTGTTAGATAAGTTCATTATCTGCTATTTAGAGTCTACCTAGAACCACTGTGCCCCTTCAGCTCATAGTCAATGTAAGTATGCAAAATAATCTTATGTGTTATTCATAGATATATACATATGTAGGATAATTATGAAAACATTTATTCAATCAAGTATTTACTTAGAGCAAAGTGAATGTTAGGAGAAAATCTTCACAGTCAGACAACACGGATTTCTTATACAGGATACAAAAAAACATTAACCACAAAAGGAAATAATTTGATAAATTAAGTTTCAATAAATCAAAAACTTCTGCCCTTTGAAAATCACCACTAAGAAAATAAAACCACAATCCACAGAGTAGCAGAAAATATTGGTGATACGTATATCTCACAAAACACTTGTGGTCCAGAGTACATTAAAAACACAACTCAGTAATAGGAAGACACATAGCCCAATTTAAAAATAGGCAGAAAATTTAAAATGATATTGCACAAAAGATTGATAAATGGCCAGTAAGGACATGTACAATAAGATTACTAGTGATCAAGGAAATGCTAATTAAAGTAACAATGAGACGCCTAAAATTTTAAAAGGATGAAAATATAAATGCTGGTGAATATGCAGAACAAGTGGAACTCTCATACACTGTGGTTGGAAATCTAAAATGGTACAATCACTTTAGACAACTGGTAGTTTATTGTCTAATAAAGTTAAATGTAGACCTGCTCAATAAACCAGCAATTCCACTAAGTATTTACCCAAAATCAATGAAACATGTCCATACAAACGCTTGTACAGGAACGTTCAAGAGTAGCTTTACTCATAATCACCAAAATCTAAAAGCATACCAAATGCCAATCAGCAGATAAATGGATAAACAGCATTATATCTATATAATGAAATATTATTCAGCAATAAAAATGAACTATTGATCCATGCAATAGCATAAAGCTCAAAAACATTATGGAAAGCAATCGGAGGTTCTGAGCAGAGGAATGACATGATCTGATTTAGGTTTTACCAGGACCCCTCAAGCTACCACAGTGAAAACAGACATAAGTGGGTCAGGGCAGCAGCAGAGAGATCAGTCAGGAGGTAAATGCAGAAATCTGGGTGGAAATATGATGGAGCAAGGGCCGGGGTCATGAAAAGCGATCAGTTTCAGTCATCAAAAACTATCAAGACTCTCTGAAGGATCCTCTCCTATACGACAGTTACACTTGGACTGGGGCACGCCCTTTGAGGCATTGAGGCATTGAAGGTAGAAGAACCATCCAGGTACAGCCTACTCTTTTTCTCCCCTCCAAATAAAAATTTAAAATATGAACAGGGCTCAGATCATCAGAAGCCAGAGAGAACAGAAACCAGTGTCTCAATGTTCCAAAGCCATTGTGGGAACATGCAGAAGACAGGAATGATGGAATCGACAGAGAACCCAGACCCAAGCAGCAGGGAGCAGGAGCTGTGTAGAGTCAGAGGATGGCCTGATGTGCACAGAGGAGGAGGAATAAGGTTATCATGAGACCGGATTATTATAGCAACCATGTTGTGGGGATAATTGAACTTGGAAAGCAGCAAGAAGTAGAAGCTGAGCCTGATACGCCTGCTCTGAACAAAAGTCTCCAGGGGATCCAAAATGTGGTCGTGGTTTAAGGAAGCCCCTTGACTACCTCCACAGGCAGAGGCAAATGCTCTCTGAAAGATGCAGCAAGTTGTCCACATAGTTTAAGATTAAACAAAGATCAGCAAACACAAAGGCGGGCAAGCAACCACGCAGAGTCAGAGATGCAGACCCTCCAAGAATGGAAAGGTTAGAACTGTCGGATTTAGAATATCCAAGAGCTATGTACAAAAGTTTAAAGAAACAGAAGATGTAATTACAAATTGAATATACCAAAAAAAAAAAAAAAAAACATTAAGAATTACCAGAAATATTTGAGAAAACAAATGGAAATTCTAAAATGAAAAAATACTTGTTGAAATAAAAAACTAAATGAGTGAGTTAAATGGCAAATTAGACAGAAATGAAAAGATAATTATACATCTGAAGAATTTACCAAATTTATCCAGAATAAAAAAATTGAAAATACAACATAGAAGAAAACAGAATAAGAAGATATAGCATATGTTTATCATCAGAGAGCCAGAAAGGAAAAATAAAGGGAATAGAAGGGAGGCAATATTTAAAGGAAAATGTATCATAATTAAAAATATGAATTCACAACTCCAGGAAGTAAAAACATATCCCGAGCAGGATAAATAAAAAGGAAAACATGCCTAGACATAAAAATGAAACAGAACAAAGGCAATGACATGATTCCAAAAGCAACTAGAGAGAAAACACATATCATCTGCAAAGGAATGTGAGAAAGACAATAGAATTCTCAATGACAATGGACAGTACAGTAATATCTTCAGAAGGAAGAGAAAATTAGATGTCCACCTAAAACTTCATACTCAGCAAAAATTCCCTTCAGGAACAAGAATTAAATAAACACATTTACCAATTTAAAAAAGTGAAGGCATTTTGCAAGTATTTGCAAAACATATCTGATGAAAGACCTATATACAAAGATATACAAAGAATTTTTAAAACTCAATAAGAAAATCCAATTAAGAAATTAAGATCAAACAGACACCTCACCAAAGAAAACATACAGATGGCAAATAAGCACATAGAAAGATTCAACATATTAATAATGTGTCATTAGGGAATTGCAAATTAAAATAACATGACACCACTGTACATGTTAAAATGACTAAAATTCAAAAGCCTGATGATACCAAATGCCAGCAAAGATTGGGAACAACACGAACTCTCTACTCGTTGCTAGCAGGAATGCAAAATGGTACAGCTACTTTGGAAGACAGTTTGGGAGCTTCTTACAAAATTGAACATAGTCCTACCATAGGATCCAGCAATTGTTCACCTAGGTCATCACCCAGTTGATTTAAAAACTTGTACATGAATGTTTATGACACCTTTATTATTTATAACTGCCCCAAACTGGAAACAATAGGTCCCTTCAGTAGGTGAATGGAGAAACTGTTATATCCTTACAATGGGATATTTGTTATTCATTGATAAAAAGAAATGAGCTCTCAAACCATGAAAAGTCATGGAAGAAATATAAATTCATATTGTTAAGTGAAAGAAGCTGGTCTGAAAAAGATACATTTGTACAATCCCAACTATATAACATTTTGGAAAAGGTAAGACTATGGAAACAGTAAAAAGATCAGTGGTTACCAGGGGATTCAGGAGAGGAAAGAAGGGTTAAATAGGTGAAACACGGGAGACTTTATTAGGGCAGTAAAACTATTCCTTATGTTACTGTAATGGTGGATACGTGGCATTGTATTTGTCAAAACCCATAAAACTTTACAGCACAAACAGTGAAGTTTAATGTCGCAACATTTACAGAATCATTTAGGAAACTGGGGAATCCTGAGATGAAAGTCAGAATATGAAAACAATCTAGCTGTATTACAAATGTGCAAAACAACCTCATTGAAAGGGTGGGGAGAAAGGGTATTGCTCTAAGTAAGTTTGGAAATACGTACAGTCTCTAAGACTAAAAGCAAAAGAAACGGGACATAAGCACTGTATCCTAGTTAGTAATGTTTCCCACAGAGGTACAAGTTAACAATTCTGAAACTGCCGTGTATGGACACTGGAACTGAACAATTAAGTAAACGAATGGCAGGTGGTGGGAGCCAGATCTCACTGATGGAGGAGTTTACATGTAAGCAAGGCAAGGAGACTAGGAAGATCCATGCAGTAATAAATCATAGTTGGAGACATCAGGTTGAAATCACATTTAGCTTAACTTACATATATGAACATTTATAGGTATATTTATATACATAGATTAGTGGACACTCATATATTTCCTTGTTTTGTCAGCTGAGAGGGCTTAAAAGCAATGGCATCCCAGTAACAATGAGCATCTCTAGCATCCAGATCTTGTTTTCTAATACCATTCTTCAGTTAAAGAAACCAGAACTCCTTGGAGAAAAAGCTGACTCCACACTGGGGTAGGAAGTAGTACAAAATGAGCCTGGAGCCTCACATGATGCTAAAAAGTAAGTTAATGTTTAAGGAAAAAAATGCCCATTACCTACTATGGTGGGGATTCACAAAAGAGACACAGGAGAAACTGAAAAAGCTTCCAATGGCTGAAACTGGAACATTTTAACAAATAAATAGCATTGGATTATTAATTGACAGTATAAAAAATGTATGAGTCCATACTGATATAAACATGGGAGAAGAGACAAATTTATGCAAGAGAATTCCAAATAATTTCTATAATCTACCCTCAAGGATCTGTGGCATAACTCCCTACTCCTTACCTGTGGGCCGCACATAGGACTTCCTTCCAAAGAGTACAGGACGGAAAGGAAGGGGGCGAATTGTAACTTCACAATGGAAAAACCTGAAGGAAAAAGCCACGTCAGCCAGGGGTGGTTAACATCAACAGTGATAAACCACGTGGATAGTATGTATCCTTAATTTGATGTCATGAAAATGGCATCTTTGCCTTTGTGGTCTTACTCCCCCAAACCTGTAAAATGAATCCATGAGAAAAAACAGAAAAATTCCAATTGAGAGGCATTTACAAAATACCTGACCAGCACTTCTTAAAATTATCAAAGTTATGGAAAACAGGAAGAAACTGTCATAGCCAGGAAGAACTTAAGGAGACATCACAACTAAATGTGGTATTCTGGAGGCATCATGAAATAGAAAAACAACATCAGGTAAAAACTAAGGAAATCTGAATACATTATGGACTTTAGTTAATAATAATGTAACTCTATTGATTCATTATTTGTAACAAATGTAACATTCATAGATGTTAATAATAGGGTAAACTGGGCATAGGTTATATGGGAACCCCAAGAACTATAGTTTCATTTATAAAACTAAAGACTATTATTAAACTAAACTTGATTAAAAATCACCAACATGCAAAGCAGCAGAAAATATGACCAATAATGAGGGAAAAAAGTCGAGAAATAAACCCAGAAATGACATCAATGATAAAATTAGTAAACAAATACCAATATATCATCCTACTGCAGGCATGCTGTGTGTGTTCAAGAAGAAAAACATGAAGGAGCAGGGGAAGACGGTGGGCTAGAGGCAGACCGTGTGAGCCACTCTCAAGAAGATGGAAAGTTGCAGGCAGATGCCTACCTACTGATGGCTCTTCTTAGAAAGAACATTGTAAAACTCCAGAGAAGCAAATGGCGTCTGGGGGGCATTCAGAGTGAAAGTTGTCAGGGCTATTCATTCGGCAAGATCAAAGTGATCTGTAGGGAGGCACATGCAGGTGGGGAAGGTCAGGAGGAGAGAGCCCTGGGGCTCTATGCTCACCCTGCAGGCACCGCAGCCCTAGCCGAGGTGGGCTGCTCCCCCACCTGCTTGGAGTCTATGCAGGGACATTGCACTGGAGAGCAGGTACAGCAGGGATCAGGTGGCTGTCGATCCTGGGTTTCTGCAGCTGACACCATCCAGAGCTCTCAGGTGCATGGCACCAGGTCTGCACAGGACTTAGCTTTGCAGCAGCAGCCTTCACATCACCCCTGCTGGGCTGGGGAGGGAGCGGACAGAGCCGGAGCTCCCCAGTGCTATGCCTGTGACTGGGACCCGAGCACCCCTCCCCGCCCAGCACCAGATCTGAGCAGAGGCACCACCTGGGAAGCCTTGGGCCTCAGTAGGACCCAGGCAGGCAGCCCTAACCTGCCTCTGCAGTCCCTGGGCCACTGAAACCGACTCCCACCCATGCAGCTCTGCATCTGCAGTCCCCCTGCTGCTACAACAGTCCCCCACCTGAGCAGCTCTGCCTCCATGGTCCCCAGTTCCAGCTCTGAGGCTCTAGCTCAGGCCTGGGACACTGCCCCTGAGATTCCAACATTGTGCCTAGACCCAAGGCCCCAAACCCAAGTCTCCACCACTGCCACTGGGCCTGCAGAACACCCCTGAGGTCCAACACTTCATCAGGGAACCCCTAGCCTCCAGCCACCATTACGCCTGGACCTGGTTTGAGCAAACACCCATAGGCCAGATACCCACCACCACTGCCTGGATGGCCTCACCCAGCTGCCACTGACACCTCCATGAGGAGACCCCCACAGGGCCAGCCTCCATGGAGAGGGTCTCACCTAGCCTCCAACTTGAACTTCCAACAGCAATCTGGGAAACAACCCACCACCCCACACAAAGATCCTCCAGCACTGGATTGAACTGTTACAATCACAGAGTTATGGGACAAAACAAAACAGCTGCACTACAGGATCTCACTGCACCTGCCCCTCCCCTGCCAGGTCAACATTCCAGAGTAGAACACTAAAGCACCATCTATGGGCCACCCCTTCTCCCTACTAAGTAGCAGAGTTCCTAGCAAAAGGGAACAGGTACACTTCAAACCTATTAGCCCTGAGCTAAGAGAAAGGGATTCAAACAAGAAGAAACCAGTAAAAGAACCCTGGCAACATGGAAGAAAAAAAAAATTTTTTGACGTTTCCAGCAGATCACAATGGAACTATAGTAGGGGACTCCAACCAAAAGGAAATTGTCAAAATGACAGAAACGGAATTCAGAATATGGGTGGTAAATGAGATGGACAGAATTGAAGAGAAAATTGGAAGCCAACAAAAAGCAGCCAAAATATATTTCAGGAAATCAATGAAAAAAATGAAAATGTCACTAAAGATGTAGGCAACTTAAAAAAGAATATAACTTAAAGAAATGAAAGAGTCATTTAGGAAATTTCAAAACAGCAAAAAGCTTCAACAGATTAAACCAAGCAAAAGAAAGAATCTCAGACTTCGAAGACAGGCTCTCAAGCTAACCCAGTCATTCACAGAACTCGAAGACAGGCTCTCAAGCTAACCCAGTCACATTCAAAGATGCAGAAAAGAGAACAAAGAGGACTGGACAATCACTTAGAGAAATATGGGACTATGCAAAGCGACCTAATATACAAATTATAGGTATCCCTGAGGGAGAAGCATGGAAAAATCTATTCAAGGGAACTGAGGAAAACTTCCCTGTTGTCACCATTCAGGCATCCAGATACAAGGTAGCCATTGAACACCAGGAAGATTCAGAGCAAACAGGACATTTCCAAGACACAGTAATCAACCTGTGCAAAGTTAAAATGAAGGAAAAAAATTCTACAAGCAGCAAGATGAAAGCAACAACTAACCTACAAAGGGAAACCCATCAGGCTAACTGAAGACTTCTCAGCAGAGACCTTATAAGCCAGGAAGGATTGGGTCCCCCAGCTTCAGTCTTCTTAAACAGAACTGCCAGCCTAAAATTTTGTATCCTGCAAAACTAAATTTCATAATTGACATAGAAATGAAGACTTTTCCTGACAAGCAAACACTGAGAGAATTTGTCACAACCAGACCTGCCTTGCAGGTCAGAACTATATTACATGTGAATCAACACAATGGATACCCACCAGTGCAAGACCACCCAATACCCAAAGCTCACAGCTCACATAAAATAATAGCACAAGAGGAAAACAAAGCAATAAAGTACTACCCAACATAATGAACAGAACAGCATCCCACATATGGATATTATCACTCAACATTAACCATCTGAGTGCTCCACTCAAAAGACATTGGCTGGCTGAATGGATGAAAAAACTCAACCCAAGTATCTACTATCTCCGGGAAACACATCTAACTCACAAGGACTCACACAGACCCAAGGTGAAGGGATGAAAAAATATTCCATGCAAACAGAAACCAAAAGAGAGCAGGTGTAGCCATTCTCCTATCAGATAAAACTGACTTTAAATCAACAATGGTAAAGACAAGAGATGGCCATTATATAATGGTAAAGGGAGCAATTCAATAAGATGACATATCATAAACATAAATGCATCTAACACAGGAGCTCCCAGACTCATAAAGGAAATTCTATTAGATCTAAGCAAAAAGATAAACAGTAGCATTGTAATTGCCAGTGACTTCAACACCCCACTGACAGAATTGGACAGATCATCAAATCAGAAAATAAAGAAACACTGGAATTAAATGGGACTCTAGAACAGACATTTACAGAACATTCTACCCAGAAACTACTGAATTTACATTCTCATCAGCACTTGGGACAGTCTCCAAGACTGATCATATCTTAGGCCATAAAACATGTCTCAACAAATTCAAAAAAATTGAAATCATACCATGTATCTTCTCAGACCACAGTAGCATAAAATGAGAAATCAATTCCAAGAGAAACACTCAAATCTACATGAAGTCATGGAAATTGAACAACCTGCTGCTGAACAATTGGGTCAATGATGAAATTAAGATGGAAGTGAAAAGATTCCTCAAACTGAGCAACAAAGGGGACATAAGCTATCAAAATCTATGGGATTCAGCAAAACCGGTCCTAAGGGAAAATTCATGGCCTTAAGTGCTCACATCAAAAAGACAGAAAGATGACAAATTAACCACTTAATGTCACACATCCCAGGGAACTAGGAAAAGAACAAACCCAAAGCCAGCAGAAAAGAAAGCTCAGAGCAGAACTAAATGAAATGGAATCCAAAAAATATAAAGGAATCCAAAAAACAAAGTTGGTTCTTTGAAAAGATAAACAAAAATAGATCTTTTGCTAGATTAATCAGGAATAGGAGAGAAGGGACCCAAATAAGCTGAATCAGAAATGAAAAAGGAGATATTAAAACTGATACCACAGAAATACAAAATTTCATCCATGAATACTATATAAATCTTTATGTACCTAAACTAAAAAACAGAGGAAATGGACAAATTCCTAGAAACACACAACATTCCAAGACTCAATCAGGAAGAAACAGAACTCCTGAACAGACCAATAACAAGCAGTGATATTGCAGCAGTAATAAACCTCTCCCCACCAAAAAAAGGCCCAGACCAGATGGATTCACAGCCGAATTCTACCCAGACCTACAAAGAAGAGCTGGTACTCATCCTACAGAAATTATTCCATAACATCAAGAAGAAGGGGATCCTCCCTAACTCATTCTTATGTAGCCAGTATCACCTTGATACCAAATCCAGGAAGGGACACAACAAAAAAAGAAAACTACAGACCGATATCCCTCATGAACATAAATGCAAAAATACTCAACAAAATACTAGCAAACCAAACTCAACTGCACATAAAAAAAAAAAAATCCACCACGATTAAGTGCTCTTCATCCCAGGGATGCTAGAATGGTTTGACTTATGTAAATCCATAAATGTGATTCACCACATAAACAGAAGCAAAAACAAAGATTATATGATCATCTCAATAGATACAGAAAAAGCATTCAACAAAATCCAGCACCATTTCATGATAAAAAAAAAAAAAACCTCAACAAGCTAGGCATAAGAAGAAACATATTTCAAAATCACAAAAGCCATATATGACAAATTCACAGCTAATATCATACTGATTGGAGAAAGGTTGAAAGCATTCCCCCCGCTAAGAACTGGAACAAGACAAGGGTGTCCACTTTCATTTAATACCACTTCATTTAACACAGTAGTGGAAGTCCTAGCCAGAGCAATCAGGCAAGAGAAAGAAATAAAGGGTATCCAAATCAGGAAAGGAAATTTGTCAGCTTTTTGCTGACAAAAAGCAATAATTTTGATCGCTTTTGATCTTGTATCTAGAAGAGATATTCATTGCACATTACAAGCCTGTACTACCCAAGACCCACCCTTGTAAAAGTTTACAACAAGTTCATGTTTCTCCTACTTAATTGTTTATCAAAGCTGTCTTTGGCTGAGCACAGTGGCTCATGCCTGTAATCCCAGCACTTTGGGAGGCTGAGGCAGGGAGGGTAGCTTGAGCTCAGGAGTTCAAGGCTGCAGTGAGCTATGCTAGTGCCACTGCACTCCAGTCTGGGCAACAGAGCAAGACCTTGTCTCAGATAGCTGGACAGATAGACCTTCCCTCTAGTTTGTCAGGTATGTTCCTAAAGAGCCGGAGCAAGTCCCTTCGTGGTCACCAAAATTACTAAATAAACACAGATATGTTACCACATGTTTAACTCAAAATTATTCCACTATAATTTTAAATTTATTTAAAATTGTCTAACTTTAAAATTATTACTTTAATCACTTTACACCATTACAAACATATACAATAAATATATTACTTTTCATGTACCTGTGCTATGTTTTTTGCAAACCCAACAAGAGCCTTTGGTCAAAAGTTAAAAATTCCAACTTGATCTGAAGTGGGAAAGCAATAACAATATAAAATATTCATGCTCATATGTAACAATAAATCTGCTTGCTCCTTCCCATTTTCTATACCAGTGTAACCTGTATCATATTTAGAGGCTTAATGTTAGAGCTTACAGACAAGAGACATCTGCAATAAATCACATTTTCTGCACAATCTTTTAAAAAGGCCTTTATTTTTTTTGCTTTTCTAGAGTCAAGTCCACAATAAACATCCCTTTGAATCTCCTTTCAAATATATTCAATCCTCATCTTGGCAGTGGCCCCCTCCACCCCAAAGAAAGGCACCATAAAAGTATTGGCGTAAGCTTCAAGCAGATACTCTGTGTAAAATATATGCACATTCTTGCTAGGTAGAACAGAAACCTTCTAGCCAAACTGTGATAAAGCAAAATTCTTTATCTCAATCTCCATTTTCCTCCTGATTCTTTCAGATCTGAAAAAATGGGCTTACACAGCACCCCTGCTGTAGCCAGGATAACTGATCATAGTTCATTTCACTAGAAACCTTTCAAAACCTTAAATGCTTTTAATTTGCCTTGAGCATGATATATGCTCTCCCATTCCTTAGAACATATATTCTTTTGTACTTGGATGAAACTTGATTTGCTTTGGAGCTAAATAATCACTTGAGATGAAACATACTGTAACCGAGTTATTTTTAAAACTCCATGTAAACATAAGGTGCATCGAATTTAATCATCACAATGTTCCACAGAAATTCTTGGGTCAAACAAAGCAATTGACACAAAAAATAGCAAAGACATTTCTGCTAATGTCATAATTTTAGGCAGTTCTTTTTAAACTATCTTTTACTCTTAGTTAAGTAAATGCTCTTTTAATTCATTTTCCTTTATTTTTAACTTAAAAATTCGTTTTGCCCAGTACAGGAAAAAAATTAACTATTGAAATTTCTCTGGGATTTCAAATAGGTCTCCCTATCAACCGCATTTAAAAATTCCTGATTCTAGAAGAATTTTCCGATCTTCACCACAATAACAAAGCCACCATGACAACCCTAATATTTAATTGAGCACTGACGAAGGGCCAGATACCTTGCGTGCTAAGTGCTTTAGATCTGCTACCTCACCCAGGGCCCCCGCACGCAACCCAAGGAGAAAGGTGGAAGGACTCACAGCCGTGTCAGAGACAGACACAAAGGTCTCCCAGGCGGGCATGGCAGAGCCAGGACGGGAACCCGAGTCTGCCTGGTGTCAGAGTTCTGAGCCCCAAAGCTATGCCGGATCTGGAGAGTGTGGTTCTCCGTGAAATGGAGAAATACAACTTAGTGGCCAAGAGGCCCTGCTAGCTTCCTGGGACCTGGATCTCAGAGGAAACTTCAGAGCTTTCACAAGCTGCTCATTTTCCAGAGGCCAGAATCCAGGTTGTTACCCTACAAATGTTTTTTCCCTGCATTCGAGCTCATTCTCCAAACATACCAACCTATAGGATCCCAGTACATGAGATCTCAAAACAGAGCTGATCTGGTGAGAAAGTGAGGTCTGAAGCACCGTCCACACCACCTCCCTGATCCCCAGAGGTCACCTAAGGCAACTCTGATCCACTTAGGTGGTCTGGAGAGCAGAGCATGAAAAGCACTAGATGGTCCTTCAGACTAGATCAGTACCCTGGGGGTCTGGGGGCCTCTGGGAGGTTCCAACTTCAGCCAGAGGGCCCGATGCAAAACCACCAGACGGCACAGGCAGAGGCCAGTCTCAGCGAGCTCCCTCCCAGAACAGGGGAGCCCAGGTGGTATGGCCGAGTGGTTCTCAAAGTGGGGTTCCTGGCTCATCCTTGGGAACATGTTAGAAATGCAAATTCTCAGTTCTGAGCCCAGACCTACTGAATCAGAAATGTTTAGCTAGGGCCAAACATTTCATATGTTAAAAACTTCCAGGTCATTCTAATGCACGCTCAGGTCTGAGAACCACTACAAAGAGAGAGAAGCTAACCAGTGCCTTAACACTGGCAGCTTTGAGGAAAAGAGCCCAGCATTTTCTACTGACATTTCTGCAGAGATAGAGCCACCCATTAACCAGCCCCCTACTGAGCTGCCACCCCAACTTTTGTGAGTCCACTGCGTCAGGCACTCACTCAAGAAGAGCATGTGTGTGTGTGTGTGTGTGTGTGTGTGTGTCTACTCCCTATGGGACACGATAGCAGCAAGTCTCAGGGAGCTCAACACACAAAGTGCCACTCAGCAGGACAGATGCGAGCTGAGGTACACAAGGAGAGTAGTCAGCTACGTCTCAGACACTGAGGGACATTTTCACCAAGATGACACTTGAGCTGCTGGAGAAGGTGAATAGGAACTTTCCAACGACAGAAGGAACGCTCTGGCGTCCAGACTTCCCTCGGGCACCTGTAACGCACACAGGTGATCCTGGTTTGGGTCAGAGCTCAGTAAAGAACATCTCTGAAATTTTTTTAAACAGATTTGTTGATAAATGATTCACACCCTATAAAATTCACTGATTTAAAGTACACAGTTCAGTGGTTTCAGTGCATTTAGAGAGTTGAGCAACCATCTCAAAACTTTTTTTAATAGCGGTTTTGGAGTTTGTGGTAGGGCCCTGGAGCAAGACAGGGCAGCGGAGCGCACACGTGCCGGCCAGTGTGGCCGCCCACCCGTCTGGATGGGCACAGAAGGCGCCCGGAAAGCACTCTCGGCTGGGAGGCCTTTTAAATGCCTAAATTATCAGCCACATTTCGGACCCAAAGAGAAAAGGACAAAAGTACATCTGCCCCAAAGTTCTTACTCTTGATAGGAAACCTTTCCCTCGTTAAGTGATAGGTTCTGACTGAGGTGGGGGTGGGGACAGGAGGTACAGCTGGTGTACAGCTACACCTGGGACAGGAATCTGTTCCCAAAAGAGCTTCCTCTCTTACAGGAAACAGTTCTACCTGCCCCTCCCCCAGAGCCGAGGTTGAGCCCAGGTGCTTTGCCCACGCACAGCACTCGGGCAGACTTGGCAAACCCCTGCAGCTGGCAGGGGAAGCGTGAGGAAAAGCACTCCCGTGGCCCAGCGACGGAGCACACAAAAGGCTCCCATCAGGGATCATGGAAACAGTGCAGGCCCCATAAATACTGCCGAGCTGCACCTATATTTACCAAATACGCTTGGTAGGAGGAAGGTCCCTAAGCCGTGCTATAATTAGACCCAGAGGGATATTTACTAAAATGCTCATGAAGCCTAAATCTTTGGGGTCTTTCACTTGTATAGGGGCCTTCCCAGGGTATAAGGGGTTGCAGCAATGTGCTCACATGGTCAAATAGTCTTCGTGAAACTTGCAAACGATGTTTGCACTCTAGATATCAAAGGCTCTCTTCCTGTTCCAACTTCCCCTGTCCACTTCTCCTTGTGTCTTGTGGTATTGAAGGTATCGTCATTCCTGGGATCTGACTAAAGGAAAGTTGACTTAAAAATACATTTGGTTTGGTTTAACAGGCTATCTATCCATCTGTGGGGTGTGTGCTGTTTGCACTCACTTCGGCATGTAACTGACGTTCTGCTCGGCCTCACGCTGCAGCGGTCACTTCCAGCAACATCCCCACAACCTGCGGACCCCACGCAGCCCCAACACCAGGGACAGGGTGAGAGGTCACACTGCCATAGGAATGTGCCCTTCAGTGGAGGAGAAGCAAGGTTTTAAATGTATACACTAGAAGCCAGTTTGTGGGAATTTCTCCTAAATATTAAAATTTTAAAATTTTGAGCAGGCAAGTCCATTCTCATTGATACCTAGTTAAAATAGAAGTTTTCACCTGTGAGAAAGACACTCAATAAATGGTGTATAGAATTATAAACACACCATTCATTTTTGGCACCAAATCCCATGAAATCAAATTTGTCAAAATTCCTGGGTTTGGTTTGGAAAAGAAAAAATTTCCTGAGTTTATAGGACACAGTAGTATTACAAGTAGTTTAACTGAGGATGAGAGGTTGCAAGATTTATGCATTCCTTATGCACACCTTAATTTATCCGATTCATCTGGTCCTCACAAAGTCTGACAGTTCCAGATAAAACAGCATGCAAAATTGCCACCAATACAGTAAAGCAGCCTGAAGAAACAAATGTTCCAGTGAAATACTCCTACACATATCCATCAATAATTCAGTATTCATAGTACAAAAATATTTTGATTACACAATTATGGGGCTCAGGTGAACACAGTGGCAGTTTTTAAATGCATTTGAATTGCTCTTGTGTATGCCTTAATGTCAGATAAGTCTACTTTTTTCTACAATTATTGATCATCACAAAATTTAAACTCAATGGAAAATACATATCCTAGTTGAAGCTAAAAAAGGAAATTGAAAGAATGAAGATTGGCAGGAGCTTCAAAATGTCAAAAACTCTCCTATAAAACAATGAAAACTAAAAACTCTGATGGTTGAAATGGTATGCAGAACCATCTCAAAAATAATCATGATAGCTGAGAAAATATTGACAACAATGACAACAGAAGAAATAAGGTTGTGAGAATCAGGATGCTCCCAAACAGAATCTTCCAAACAGAACACACAATTTCTACCGTCAGAGCAGCCTCATCTCAGTGCCTACGCCGACTTCGCTAAGCACTGAACTTTCATCCTGGCCCAGATGAGCAATTCCCAGCAACACTGTGAATGTAAATTTTTCTGCCTCCAAAATCAGGATCCCGATTTACAGAGAATCAAAAAGAACATATAAAAGATTTGTTAAAATGCTTCTCAAGCAGGTATTTTAAAACAAACTTAAATATAAACAAACTGTTATAAGATCCTGGCCAGTCTATTCTAAATGACGAATGTATATATTGGTTTATTTGTTGTTGTTATTAAATATTTTTAACAAGATACACATTACACCAGGGCAGTTTGCAGACTGGATTAAAAAGTATTGAGAGCTCTCAAAAATCGGAAGACATCACAACACAATGAGGCTATGTCTGCTTGGACTACAGATAATTAAAATGTATTAATACTTTACCATTGCCTTGAAGGACAAGAAGGAACATACATTATTAAAGTACTAAAAAGAGTAGTGGAGGGTATTAAATTGTTAAGTGAAAAAGGTTTACCCATCAGAGATCACAACGAAAAGTGATGCTCTTCACATAACAGAATTTCAGAGAATCAGACTAATTGCCAGATTTGATCAATTTTTACATGAGTGCCTGGAAAACTATAAAGATGAAAGGAAAAATGTGATTTACTCATCCAAAACAGTTCAGGGAGAATTAATCAAAGGGAAAACACGTACAAACTGAAATAAGATAAGTAAATAAACGCCAAGTAATACTACTGCTAAAATTCTACAATAGCAAAATTGCTTTGTGTATGCCATTATTGTATGTTCTAAAATATAAAACCCATTCGTTACACAGAAAACCAATTTTTAACTTTGTCAAAATTCATCTGAAATTAAAACTAATTTAGTTTTGTCTTTTCAACAGAATGAAATAAATTCTAGACAACTGTAACCTGTCTCTCACATTTGCAATGAGTCATATGACACCATGACTATTAGAAGAGGCTATGAAGCTTCCAGCAGCTTTTAAAAACATTAGTAAGTTCTTAGAATACATTCTGGATGCACCTCAGCTTATCATTTAGTCACCTCCGGGAAACTGGCCTTCCTAGTCCCAGAATTTGTTGACTACTTCAGATTTTGCAA
The DNA here is from genome assembly GCA_028533085.1 of Varecia variegata. Lineage (NCBI taxonomy): Eukaryota > Metazoa > Chordata > Mammalia > Primates > Lemuridae > Varecia > Varecia variegata. Next base: position 57,258,871 of record CM052446.1, on the reverse strand, counting down.
CAGTTACATGTTCTTTAACCACCCACACCCACTTAGATTTCAAGAGTCTATGCATCGAGGTCTTGTAGCACAGTACATGACATTTTAAAGACCCGAAAATATATGTTCTATGATTCAGAAGGAAAACGAACACTGACAAGACAGAAAAAGGTTATTCAAAATTAAAAGTTGCACAAAAGGCCATTTATTATTCTATTTATAGGAAATGTCTAAAATAGGCAAATCCGTAAAGACAGAAAGTAGATCAGTGGTTGCAAGGGTCTAGGAGAAAGGTAGACTGAGAAAGGACTGCTAATGGGTATGGAATTTCTTTTGGAGGTGATAAAAATGTTTTAAAATTAGATAGTGGTGATTGTTATACAACTTTGTGAATATACTAAGAAGCCATTGAATTGTGCACATTTTTAAAGGGTGAGTGTTATGGTGTGTGAGTTATGTATCAATATTTTAAAAGTTAACAGAGGTTGAATATGCCAGCCATTTTAACTGGTCTTTGGAAGAATGATTTCAGACTAGTTCAGGAAAAAAAAAAATTAAAAATTTCTGATTCCTGATTTAGGCATGTCTAGAGGATTTCCATTTATTTATGAAAAAGATATAAAAATTATTGGACTATGAAACAAAAGTGATTAAAGATGAACAATGAAATTAATAGAAATTATCCTGACATCAAGAAGAAAATTATAAGACAATTTTTCAGGTCTAACTAAAAGCAGTAATTAAGGGAAAGAGAGAAGTTCAAATAGAAGTAATGAATAGGCTCTTGAATTATTTGATAATGCAGTTAATAAAAAGAAGTGAATCATATGAACACATGAGAAAAGTATGAAATTTTGCTGAATTTTCATAAAATAATGAATTAAAGCTAAAACTCACAATTGTCACTATTATAAAGACATTGGTGACAAAATGCTCAACAAGTGTTCTAAATTTGATGAGTACTTGATTACCATAGCCCAAGAAAACATGAATAAATTGCATTCTCACAATCACCTTGTACTTTTTATGCTCCAGTGCTGAAACTATCCAATTCACTAAGCCCCTTCCTTCATTTTAATGGGAAACATGAGTATGTTTAGCGACCAAGGTCTTGCACTAAGCATACTCATTCCTACTGGACATTGTTTTCTAGGACCTTTAAGTGGACAGTCAGGTTTTTCTAAATCATGAGTTCATACTACCAACTCCCATTCAAATCCAACATGACAGTATTATTTTCCTCCTTCCACTTTTATATATTCCTTCTTCCACAGTAAGAATCCTAGTTTTCAATAGCATCAACATATTTTCTCAATTGTTCAATCTCAGATTATACACAAAAGAGCATCTAAATCTCTATCAACAAAGTAATGTTTAGTAGGTCTTCTTAGTCTCCCTTTAGAATATGTATCAAAAAAGGTATAGAGTCTGAAAAATGTGTTTAAAAGTTCAATGAATTATTTTTCTGTGTGGTATGTTAATAAACAAGTTTCTGCTTTATTAAATTTCAGTTTTTTTAACCCTTGCAAATTTTAAGTTTTGAATATATAAAACATTAACACCACTATAATCAACGATGTTAGGGTATACTTTAAAAGAGTAGAATTGGAATGTTCCCAGTGCAAAGAAATGTTACATGCCTGAGGTGATGGATACCTCAATTGCCCTGATTTGATTAATTCACATTGTATGTCTGTATCAAAACATCGCATGTGCCCCATAGAGATATGCAACTATTATGTTCCCATAATTAAAAATAAAAAATTTTAAAAATATATTAACGTAGTTTAACAGCAAGGAGACAAACTTAGCAGGTTAAAATAATAAAGTAACAAAAAGCAGAGCCTCAGAGTGTGCAAGAGGCATAGTTAGCTCCCAAGTCTAAATTCTGCTCCTGTATTAGGCATGGTCTCAGCATCCTCAAACTGAAAGGAACTAATATTGATCACAGCATTAGCAAACCCATCATCTGCTCATCATGAAAAGTCACATTTAAAAAAAAAGATTCTAGATTATAAGCAGAAACAAATAAAAAGACTATACACTGATTGGTGAAGCCAACGATCAGGAATGAGCGCGCCAAGAGAACCGGTATAATTAGGAAAGTAAAATCATCTTGCTCTGGGGCTGCTTAAAAAGTCAGAAAGAAGTGCCATGTCAGCTGGGTTCACACCCCTTTGACCCACTTCAAAGCCTTAGTATCCTACAAATTGCTCCTTTCTAAAGGTTAGGGTTCAACAACGGAATAGCAGCACACACTGTTGGCTTGAGCGCTGGCTGGTCTTCAATATTCCATGTGATTCAAGGAAGATCTCCCAAGTCAGTCACAAAAAAGGGACATTCTTACCTCCAGGTGGTGTTTTTCTAGTGTTTAATATGACATTAGGCACTTCCCCCGGCTAATGGTATTAGAAATTAGCTCCCCACGGAGTATTATCTATAGCAAACAGCAGTTGACTCCTAGTTCTCTTCAATGACTTCGGCTTCATCTTGAAACCTAGAGAATCTTTCCCTTTCCTACTGGATTTATCTTTCAATTAGAGACAGCCTGAGCTAGCCCCAGCCACTTTTAGTTCTTTCTCTGTTCAAACCTTGTACTTTTGTTTCTTTACTTCAATTCAGTAAGTTGTTTCTGAGACTGTCCCCTGAAATTTCTCCGTCTAGAGAGGAGAGTGTAGGGTGTAAAGAGTGCATGATTTAACATTATGAAGGCCTGAGTCATAACAGCTCTGAGACTTCAGGTAAATAACTAGCCTCTCTGAGCCTCAGTTTCCTCATCTATGAGCCAGAAATAATATTTACTGAGCAAGGTTGTTTTAAGAATTAGTGAAAAATGTACATAAAAAGCACTTAGCATTTAATAGGTACTCAAATGGTAAGTGGTTCTTAAAAAATGTTTTTGTCATTGTAAAATATACATAGCATAAAACTTACCATTTTAACCATTTTTAAGTGTACAGTTCAGTGGCATTAAATACATTCACACTGCTGTGCAACCATCACCACCACCCATCTCCAGGACTTTATCATCATCCCCAACTGAAACTGTGCCCATTCAACAGTAACTCCACATTCTTCCCTCCCGGTCCCCACTCAGTCCCTGCCAACCACGGTGCTACTTTGTTTCTATGACTTTGACTAATAGGGACCTCAAGTAGAGTCATATGTAGGGGAGGAAAAATGTATTTTCCTCTACCCTAAGTTCTTGGCTGGGGCTCCTGTAGCAAAAGACACATTAACAAGAGAAAAGCGTACAGATGTATTTAATACGAGCTTTACATGACACAGGAGCCTTCACAAGGAAATGAAGGCCAGAAGAAACAGTTAAACCTAAGCGCTTTTACTCTAGATTTTGTCAAAAGACTAACTTATAACAAACTTATAGATCTAATTGGCTTTTATTCACAATTCATGAATTGGGCATCCTCTAGTCTAAAAAATAGAATGAGAGCTCCCACTGGCCACAACAGAGCGGCAGGTTTTGTGAGGTGGGACCAAGGAAACAGATCAAGTCACTTCAGGTTACTTTTCCGTAAGGGTTAAGCAGAGAGGACTTCTTTATTATGCTGACTCAGGTAGACTGGAATCTCCCGTTTTCAGGAAAAACTGTTTGGGATCTATCTGCTTCCTTAAAGTTTCAGTTTGATTACACGGCACTTAGCATGAGTAACTCCATTTTGGTTTGGTCTGCATGAGGGGAGAAGGTCATGGAAAGGTCAGAGTCCTTCCTGCCATTTCTCAAATTCCTTCAGCTTAAAATAGTCAATATGCCAAGGTGCCATATTTTGAGGCAGCATGTCCAGAACTCTATCACATATTTGTCCTTTTGTGACTGGTTTACTTCACTTGGCATAATGTCTTCAAAGTTCATCCATGTTGTAGCATGTGCCAGAATGTCCTTCCTTTTTACAGCTGAATAGTATTCCACTGTTTATATATACCACATTGTTTATTTATCTGTGGTTAGACACTTGGATGGCTTCCACTTTTTGGCTATTATGAATAATGGCAAGTATTTTAACTACAGATTTTTTATGCCAAATATACACAACTGAAAGAGTTTATCTTAGGCCCACATGCATTATGTCCCTAATCCAGGACAAAGGCTCCCATTTTGAAATGCCTCCTTCATAAACCTATGTGAGAAGAATACTGACAGCAGCTACTTTTTATAGATGGGAATCCTATTTAATTAAGAGCTCTCATTACTTTTTCATAATACACAAAGGAGCAAAATATGTCAATTAAGTAAACTATGAAGAAAGAAGCAAACTGGTAATCTCAAACTGTTATTACAAACTGCCAAGTTAATACATAGAGCAATCTGCAATTTGAAAATGCCAATCAACTACAAATGTAGGGAAAAATCCGTGCTTCAGGAGATACGCTACGCATTGTTTAGGTCACACCAGTTCAGGTTTTCTTGTCTAGACTTTCACCCATTTTACAAAATGTAAAGTTGAAAAGAACTGATGACAATGCAAATGATTCTTGTCCATAAACATGCAAATCAGCCTATCTCAGAGGGCCAACCCTCTCCCACATGGTAAAGCCATTTATTCATCATTTGCAAGTTTATTTCAATATTCTGACTTATAGATGTATCTGTTCTTCGGATTCCCTTTTGAATTGATTGTAATATCTTACTGCTTACTTCGTTAATAAATATTTAACACATATCCATTTATATCTCTATGAGTCATAATTTTACCCATTTTTGGAAAGTTATCCTTTAACAAATGTAACATCCACGGGTGAGTTAATTCTATGCTTCTCAAAGTGTGGCCTGTGGAACAGCAGCCTGGCCACACCCCGGAATGCTTTTGTCAGGAATGCACAACACTGCTCCCATCTCAGAAGTACTACATTTTAGCAGGATCTCTTTCCTGGACACATTAAAAAAAATGAGAGCCATTCCAGGTTAATACACGTCACTGACTGACCTCAAGGTGTGGAAGAACCGGAGCTACCAGTCTCTCCCCATCTCCCTGGGTTTTGCCAACTGCTTTCTGCCTTCCTCCCAGATCTGTGAGCTCACTGCCAGCAGTTCTCACTTGGCCCCAGGCCAAAGCAATCCCAGAGCTCACGGCCCTTCTACAGCGATTCAGACCATCAGGAAGTGAAAAAAAGCTCACAAAGCAGGAGACTTAGGCTTCAGATCACACATTCTCTACTGAGGCAACATCTGGGTGAAAATTAGTTTCTTTCTGGGGAGGGAGAGATGGGGAGAACCTTAGATATTAAAAGGGTACTTTGTGACCCTTCAAAACTCAACCATATCTGACAAAAATCTCATTCCTTAGTTTGTCCTTTCACTCGTTAAGAATTTAGTTTTTCTCCTTCATAATGAAAATATGATTAAGAAACACTGCTTTGGGCTTATCTTTCTTTTTCTATATCACTGTGAGGTTTCTCTATCCTGGAGTTTTCCATCCTGCCTACACTTGCAGGTTTACCTATCCGACCAATACTTGAGTACCTGCTGTGTGTCTGCCCTGTGAAAATGCCGGTGTCACAATGAGCAGGCAAGGTAGGTTCCTGTCCTCAGGCGGCTGAAGTGTAGAAATAGCCACATAAAGAGACTACGAGACCAAACAAACAAACAAAAAAAGAAAAAAGCATAAAAAGATGCCGAGATGGAGCTTTGGAAAATGAAGAAAAAGTAATGCAATTTTAGAATGTGACATCTCAAAGAATGTTTAAAAAAAATCACTGTCCATAGGAAGTTGTTTGTGGGGGGCAGGGGATAGGGTTTCATACTGAAATGAGTGTTTAGGGAGTTTAGAAGTAATAGTTCTGACGGTAATTTAAGTGAAGAATCATGGTTATTATAATAAGAATTATAATTAGAGTGGATTCGGGTAGAGAGATTCCCATGATATCTGCCGTTCTGTGGAAAGAGGAGAGATCCATCCCATCCACTCAAAAACATCCTCTCCTTATGGTTTTTCTTAGACATCCTTTTATTTGGCTCTTCCATTTGGATTTACATATTTGTTCTCTTCCAGATCTTGTTTCATAGTTTAGTTCAGGTGTTTTGTGTAACCTGCATGGCCAGGCACGTGGTGGGTGCCCTTCACGTGTTACCTCATTAACCTCCCAGGAACCCTGCAAGGTGGGTCTCACCATTCCCCAGATCCTGGTGAAGCAGCAGGAGACGCAGAGCTGCTACGACTTGCCCCGAATCCCAGAGCTAGTACACAGCAACCCAGGACTGACTGAGTGCAATGCCCAACTGTGCTGCTGGCATTCTCACAGTTCTGTAAATTAATCCATTTTTGTCTAAAATTAACTCAAAGTAAACAGATGCCATTTGGAAGTAGTGGTGGTAACGACTATAACCGAAGGAGAAAGTTTTAGGAGAAACAGCTGTGGCAACCCAGCCTGACTCACGACCAAGTTATCTATAATCAAGTTCCCATCTGACAACTGATTAGCAAATGGAGCTCGTGGAGCACAGGCCTTAGGACAGCTGTCTGCTTCACAAACAGGCCTTCCCTCTGGCAGACCACTATAGGCCTGGGTTTAGGCAGCACGAAGAGTAACAATCCAAACGTGGGTGCAGGCGGAAAAGGACAGAGTCATCAGCGTGCCTTTAGAATCACCTGTGGGTGCCTCTGTCGCGAATCAGCCATTCAGAATAGCAAGGGGGCAGGAGTCGGGATTCCCTGAAAAGCCCTCATCTGTTAGCGTTTTTTCCCCCTTTTCAGGCAACAAAGATTATGGTAACTGGGCTTGCAGTTAATAAATTTTCTTTTGTATTTCCATGATACGTAATTAAGTTTTGTGGTTTCTTTGAAGTTATAAAAATTCTGAACGTGTACCCTTACATTGGTTCATGTTAAGGCTAAGCACTATATATTAGACAGATTAAACATTTTAGCCAAGGGTGAAAGTTATTAACCAGGCTATTTCTCAGATATTTTTACCATACCAATTTGTTATTAAATTTCAAACCAACCAGGCCACACTTATAAACAAAAGCAATGAACTCAAGTCACCAATGTTTTTAAGAAGGTGACAGCTATTTCTTTCCTTAAAGTTTTAACATCTCAAGGAAAAAAAAACACAAAAAACCACAAACTTTGGCGCTGCCAGTAAATTAGAAAGAAACAAGGAAAGGAGGTAATAATGACCCGTAAGCTAAGGGAAGAGGAGGAGGGTGGTAGATTTATGCTGTATTCTATTTATGTTTCATTCTTCACTGGAAAAGCACTCGAGTTATAGTTTGTGGTGCAGCTGTTAGTACTTCAATACAGTACAAACAGCTTTATCTCATGTACAATAATCAATAAGGAGTGGCTACCTCCAACAGCTGGGTTATATTGACCTTAGTGGGAAAGATCTGGAATAGCCGCCGGGGCAGAGGCAGGGCAGGCCACACACGTGCCACGGGCTTGTTGATCCCACCTTCTATCAGTCAACATCAGGAACAATCAGGGCATTGCCAGGCAGCCATCTCTTCAGTCTTTACTAATCAATGGTTGCGATTAGCCTATTTTAGTTCAAAACAAACGAAACATTTTTGTTTTCATAAATGGAGCTTGGCACACACATAGATGGATAGGATGGATTCTATGTCACATTTCTTATCCGCTAACTGTTGTGGCATAGATACCTTTGGATCTATTATTTCCTTTTATTGTTCTATGCAAAGAATTCACTATAAGGTAACAGGAGGGACACAAGGGTAAGCATTGTAGAGTGAAATAGAAATAAGGACCTAGTCCCAACTCTGAAGCTGATTCTAAACATGTTGTGCAGATGAGGAAGATTTAATAATTAGCTTGTTCAGGCTGGGCGCAGTGGCTCACGCCTGTAATCCTAGTACTCTGGGAGGCCGAGGCGGGCAGATTGAGCTCAGGAGTTCGAGACCAGCCTGAGCAAGAGCCAGACTCCCGTCTCTACTAAAAATAGAAAGAAATTATATGGACAGCTAAAAATACATATAGAAAAATTAGCAGGGCATGGTGGCACATGCCTGTAGTCCCAGCTACTCGGGAGGCTGAGGCAGTTGGATGCTTGAGCCCAGGAGTTTGAGGTTGCTGTGAGCTAGGCTGACGCCACGGCACTCTAGCCCGGGCAACAGAGTGAGACTCTGTCTCAAAAAATAAAAAAGAAGGAAAAAAAATAATTAGTTTGTTCAAAGAAATTAGAAACTCTTTGCTAGCAGAACGGTACAAATCTAAAAGTTTGGTAACACTGTGTTGGGGAGGCTGTGGAAGACAGGTACTCGAGTACACTGCTCAAGTCCACAGTGGTAGAACCCCCGTGGAGGGTGATGTAATTATCAAAACTGACAGTACCTTTGGGCAAGTCCACATCTAGACATTTATTCTGCAGATACACTTGCACAAATGCAAAATGTCAGATATGCAAGTTTATTTTGTTGCAACTTTGCTTTTGTTTGCAAAAGTAGCTGCTCCACTTTCCTACTGCTGCTGTAACCAGTGACCACAAACAAAGCAGTTTAAAACACCACAAACTTGTTGTCTTACAAGTCTGGAGACCAGAAGTCCAAAACGGATCTTGCAGGGGTAAAATCAAAGGCTGGTTCCTCCTGGAGGCTGTCGGGGAGAGTCCACTTCCGTGTCTTCTGACTTCTAGAGGCTTCCACATCTCTTAACTTCGTGTCACGCCAACCTCTGCTCCTAACTCCCCATCGCCTCTCAGACTCTGCCCGCCTCCTTCTTATAGGGCCCCTGTGATTGATGACATTGGGCCCACCTGGATACTGCACGCACGCTCCCCGCTCACGATGCTTAATCACAAATCCCCTTGTGCTGTGTAAGGTAACATAGTCACAGATTCAGGGATTAAGACGGGGACATCTTTCATTCAGTGAATCACAACGGCAAACAACTGGAAGCAAACTGGATGTCGATCAGTAGTGGACTGGTTAAATAAAGTATAATAAATTCATACGATGGAATACTATATGGTTGTTTGAAAAATAAGAAAACTCATTATGTACTAAACAGAAAGCTCTCTGGAATATAATGTTAGGTGAGAAAAGTACAGAACAAAGAAAGGAATGTAGTGCGTGTAATTTGCTTGTATGTATAATGTTTAAACTATCTCTGGAATGATATACCGGAAACTAATAATGGTGATTATCTATAGGACAGGAACTGGGTGGTGGCATTGCAAGAATGAGACTTTTCACTAATACTCTTTTGTAATTTTTTATTTTTGAAACCTATATTACTTATCCAAAAAGTAAAATAATAAAGTCTAGAAAGAGTAAAAATAAAACAAAGTGTAAAAAAACTTATACATGGGAGAGATCAGTGTGGGCTGGAGCCAGAAAGGCCAGGTTTCACAGAAAAAGATGCAAGCCGGTATCAGATCCAGTGCTGCAGGACAAAGTATCCCAAAACGTAGTGGCTTGAAACAACAAACACTTATTATCTCACAGGTCTGGGAGTCAGGAATCTGGGAGGGTTTAGCTGGGTTGCTCTGGCCCAGAGTCTCACGAGGCTGCAGTCACCTCGAAGTTCAACGGGGCTGTTGGCAGAAGTCAGTCCTCTTTGGTTCTTGGCCAGAGGCCTGTGTTCCTCACCATGTAGGCCATTCCACATGTGTTCATAACATGGCAATTGGTGGGTGACCCGAAAAGGAAGCAGAGAGAGTGGGAGGGAGGGGGGAGAGGAAGACGGAGAGGAAGAAAAGGAGAGAGACTACAGACCAGCCTCAGGCAGGAGCCCCAGGCTTTTATAAGCTAATCCTGGAAGTGATCACTCCTGCCATCTGCTATTGCTCACACAAACCGACCTTGCTACAGCGAGGCAGGAGGGCTCCCTAGGGGTCATCGCACAGGTGGGCAGCCATGGACCGTGAAGAGCAGGGGAGGGCAGGGCAGGTAACCGTGAGTGAAGGAATAAAACCATGAATGTCCATAGTGAGTATGGAGGCAGGAAGGAGACTGGCCTCATCAGAGTTATAAGTGTGTACTGGGGAGAAGTGAAAATAAAAATATGAAGAGTGGGGTTTGGTCCAATCACTGAGTCAGTGATTCACTATTCCTGCCATGCTGATCTCCCTAACTGTGTGTGTGATCTGGAATTTCAAATCTGTGCCCTAGACCTTAAGCCAAAAATATTTTGTCTCATCCCACTGGAAAATTCTTTCATATACGTTAGGTTCTCTCCTCTGCTAGGAGATGATTTCTTGGAGAAGGAACATGTTTTTCATTTCCATACCACCTGATACCCCATATATCTATACTAGTATGAAGCACCTAGCTGTGGCTTGAGCAATACACATTGACTGGCCCTTCTAGCACCAGTGCTGACAGCCTTAAGAAATTAGTCTTTTCCTTCTTAACAGAAGTTCTTCAACTCTTAATTACATTTCATTCCAGGAATCTAATCTCCTCCTCAGTAGCAGTGGTGACATTGTATCAAAATATTATATAGAACTAACATCATGGGCCTCCTGATACGATGCAATAGAAGGGACACAGCATCACCTATGTGACATTCCTTGTAAAAATATTTGACTTAAAGTATCATGAGGTAACAATCAGACAAATCCAGCATGTAACATTCTGTAAGACAATTGGCCTGGCCTCTTCAAAAATGTCAGTGTCACAAGAGAAAAAAAATGCTGGGAGATTGTTCTAGATTAAAGGAGACTAAAGGAATATAACAATTAAAGGTAACGTGTAAGCCTGGATAGGGTCCTGAATCATTAAAAAAAAATAGCCAAAAGGACATTATTAAGAAAGTTGGTAAAATATACATAAGGACTACATAATATTATCCTATCTGTGTTAAATTTTGGGGCTGTATTAATGACATTGTGGTTACATAAGAAAACGTCCTAGTTCTTAGGAGAAACATGCTGAAGTATTTAAGGCTGAAGTGTCATGAGGCATGCAACTACTTTCAGATGGTTCAGCAAAAAAGTGTGTGTGTGTGTGTGTGTGTCTGTGTGTGTGTGCACATGTCTAAGGAGGAGAGGAAGAGTGAGAGGAAATGAAAGTGAGTGAAAGAGAGAGAAAGCAAGTGTGGCAAAATGTAACTACTGAATGTAGGTGAAAGGTATACAAGTACTCATTGTAGGACTCTATAGCTATCAAATTTTTCAAAATAAAAAGTACATATATACGTACATACATGTATGCACATATTACCAGGAATGCCATCTGACATGACCAAGTGACTAAAAACTAAGAGCAAAAAAGAGAAAAGACAAACAACCCCACAAGTGATTCAGGTATTAAAATGACCAGACATGAACTTTAACTGGTAATATCAGACCCAGGCTTTAAAATATCTAGTAGTAGTCCATTTCTTGATCTTGGTGCTAGTTACAGGGGTTTATTTACTTTGTGATAATTCATCAACCTGTACATTTAATATTGTGTACTTTCTTCCATATATATCATGCTTTAATACAATTTTACAAAAATAGAAAACTTGTGGGATGTAGCTAAATAGAGGGAAATCCATAGTCTTAAATGCATGCATTGGAAAAAAGGCTAAAAAGCAATGATTTAAACATCCATCTCAAAAAGCTTTTAAAAAAAAAAACCTAGCAAATTAAACCCAGTGCCATTAAAATGATGGAAATAATAAGGATAAAAGCAGAAATCAATGAAATAGAAAACAAACACATAATGGAGAAAATACAAAAAGCCAAAACTGGTTCTTTGAAAAGAAAATACAGTTGATAGCCTCTGTGGTCGCCATCCTCCAAGATGGCCCCAGTGGTTTTCATCTCCTGCGGTCCGTGCCCCTGTGCAGTTCTCTCTCATATCCAATGGGGCTGACTTGTGTTATCAAGAGAATATTGCAAAGGACAGAGTATGATTTCCAAGGCTAGACTATAAAATACATTGCAGCGTCCACCTTGCTCACTCTGGGTGAAAGCAGCTACCATGTTGCAAGGACATCCAAGCAACGCTGTGTGTTACATTCTGGAGGTCTCCTGCTAACCGACAGCAGTGACTTGCCAGCCACATCGAGTGAGGCGTCTTGAAATCAGATGCCCCAGCCTCAGTCCAGCCTTCAGACTGCAGCCCTGACTAACATATTGACTACAACCCAAGACAAAACTATCCAGCTAAGGTATTTCTAAAATCATGAATCACAGAAACTATATGAGATGATATGTTAATTTTCTATTGATACATAACAAATTACCACAAATGAACTTTTTTTTTTTTTTTTGAGATAGGGTCTCTCACTCTGTTGCCCAGGCTAGAGTGCAGTGGCATCATCATAGCTCACTGCAACCTGAAACTCCTGGGCTCAAGCGATCCTCCTGCCTCAGCCTCCCAGGTAGCTGGGACTATAGGTGTGCACCACCATGCCCGGCTAATTTTTCTATTTTTATAGAGATGGGGCCTTGCTATGTTCTCAGGCTGGTCTTGAACTCCTGGCCTCAAGCTATCTTCCCACCTCAGCCTCCCAGAGTGCTAGGATCACAGCGTGAGCCACTGAGCCCGGCCCACAAATGAAATTTGTAAGAAATACATATATCAACATATTATTTTGTATATTAATAGGTTCCCTCATACAGTTTCTGTGGATCAGGATTTTATTTAAGAAAACACATGTTTATCTTGTATTTTCTGTGGGTCAGGAATCTGGGTACAGCTCAACTGGATGCTCTGCTTAGGGTCTCACAAGGCTGCAGTCAAGGTGTCTGCTGAGCTAAGTTCTCACCTGGCAGCTTTTGGGGGGAATAATATGCCTTCAAGCTCATTCAGGTTGTTGACAAAATTCATTTCCTTGTGTCTGTGTGACTGCGTGTCCAGGTTTCACTGGGTGCGGACTGCAGCCCATCAGCAGGGCCCAAAGGCCACCTGCAGTGGGGATTCCTCACCAGGACTGCTCATTTCCCCAGCCAGCAAGGACAATGCTACCAATACGGACATCTCATAACCTCACTTTATGTGTCTGTATCTATCATGGCCTAATCACAAGAGTATCAACCCGTCACCTTTGCAATATTCCGTTGGTTAGAAACGAGTCACGGATCCCATGTACACTCAAAGGGAGAAGATTACACAGGGTATAACACCAGGACACAGAGAGCATTAGGACCATCTTAGAAGTCCGCCTGTCACAGGCAATAAATATTTGTTGCTGTTTGAATGTATTAAGTTTTGGGTAATTTCTTACCCAAAGCGGTGGATAACTAATTAGTAACAGTTATGCCTAACTCATTAGGCACAAAATCAGTAATAAAAGGAATGAAAAGGGTTATCACTACAGATACTGCAGGTACTACAAAGATGAAAGTTTATTATATTACAGGCAAGCCTATGACAGTAAATTAGTTAATTTAGATTAAAAGGACTAAGTCTTTGAAAGATATGACTTACCAAACCAAAACCAAACAGAAGAATAGAAGCATGTATATTCCCATGTCTATTAAATAAATAGAACTTAAAACTTTCCCACAAATAAAATCCCAGTGAATAAGATGGCTTCACCGGAGAACGCTTCAATCTAAGGGAAAAATAACACTAACACTAACATTTACAGGACGTTTTTAGAGACAGGGTCTTGCTATGTTGCTCAGGCTGGAGTGCAGTGACTATTCACGGTACCATCAGAGCGTACTACAGACTTGAACCTCTGGCCTCAAATGATCCTCCTGCCTCAGCTTCCTAAATAGCTGGGACTACAGGTTATAGAAACTAATTTTAAGAGAACAAAAATAGAAGGAACAGAGCCAAACTCAGTTTTTGAGATTAAGATAAACTTGATATTGAAACTAGACTAGGAAATTACAAAAAGTAAAATTACAGGCTAATCAGTCATATGAACACAAACCCTAAAGTCACTTTTTAAAATAGCACATTAAATTCAGCAATCTGTAAAAAAGATAATACACCATAACCATGTGTGGTTTATTCCTTTAATGCAAGGTTAGCCTGACATTTGAAAACCCATCAATGCAAATAACATCAATATGAAAAAAGGCTGATCATCTCAATAGATACAGAAAAAGCATGTGATGAAATTTAATACTCTTCCATAATCTAAAAAAAATACCTTAGCAAAATACCTTACCAAATTTGGAGTAGAAGGGAAGTTCCTTAATCTAATGGTCTGATAAAGGTTTTGGTGATTTTTGCACTGTGTCAATTTAGCTGCACTGAAGAATCCCCTCAGAACTCCTTCCCTGTATGGCACCTAGGTTAGAGTTTGGCTCCCTGAGAAATTTCTGGAGGTTTGGGAGGGGAAGTGAAGCAGCAGTCATTTGTTACCTCCTCAAGGCTGGTAAGGGCACCGGCCACCGTACACTTTGCACACATCGCTGTTCCTCTGCCAGCTCACCTTGTTGACGCGGGGCAGCACTGACGTTGTTTCTCGAGGTGCTGTGCCAGGCCTGATACGGAATTCCTGGTGAAGGTCACCGGTTTCTCTCTCAGATCATGTGCATCCCTGAGGTTGCAGGTGGTAAGAGACGGGCAGGGTCCAGTTTATCCTTGCAAGTTCCAGTTTTTCTCTGTGGGCCCCAATTTGTTTTTGCTCTCTCCAATTTCTTATCTATCTTTCTTTCCCAAATGCTGGCCCAGCAGATTTAGAGCAACATTAGGCCCAACATCAGTTGAAGAGACAACTGTTTTGCATTGATTTCTCTATCAGCTCCCACAGCTGTTTAAGGTCTAATCCCCATGATAAACCCCTCATTCTATATCATTCACAGTGGTTCCGATTTCCTGATTAAACCCTAATTGATACAAATATTAACACAGAAGTGAGATCCAGAGAATAGAACTGTAAGGATGAGTTTTCTCAATTGGTACAGCACTGGGGTATCTGGAATTATTTCTCCAATCAATTAGGCATAAAGACATTAATGACTCCCAGTGATAAAAGATCATTGCCTAACGTGACAAAAAAAAAGTTACTGTAAAAAAATATCAACTATCATCAAATGCCTGTAGAAGGCAAGGCTCAGGATAGCCAAACAGTTGTTGCCTTAGAACTCTTCAGTAAAAATAAGATGTATAATAGGATTAGGTGGCTTCTTCTAAGAGCTCTAGAGAAGTCAGAAAAGAAAACGATGATGAGTTCATGGCTTTAAATTCCCAGCTCAAGGTCAAGAAAGCACTATGCCCTAAAAAGAAATTCTTATCTCCTGTAGTTACAGAGTCAAGGTTTCTGATAAGAAATCTCTTAGGTTCTAAACAAACCCAAGCCTAATCCTATGGATGTTTAATTACAACATAAATTGAATTCCTAAGCACACAAGGTCTTTTATGTTAAAGTCAAGGTATTGGCTGGGAAGGAATGAGACCCTGAAAATTGAGCGAAGTCGCGAGGACAGATTCCAACAAAGTTGGAAACCTTGAACCCTTAACTTCTGTCGAGTCTCCTTACCAGTAGAAGCAGCTCTTCCCTGCATTTCTGAGGTTGGTCTTCCCTTACCTGAAGATCCCATAAGGCTCCCCCACCGGGGTAGCTGCTTTGCAGGAAACTGCGGATGCTCCTCCCGACCTACCAAACCACCTCTAATAATTTGAGACCTAAAGCAAGACTCAAGTCCCAGCACGGCCCAGATGGTAAGGTAAAAAGTGTCACCTATATGGGGATGTAATATGCAAGAAAACAAGCACAAGATTTTGCCAACTTATATTGACAAAAACCTGGGAAATATGAATAGAAATGGTCCCTAAGGATGTAGAAGCAGGTGAAAGAGACGAAATGTTGGGCCAGGCTGAACTCACTGGGTGTGCTAAACAGGGATCCTGAAATCCTCGGCTTAAGCAGCTGGCAGTGACTCTAACATGTTGCTTGGTTGGTTGACTGAAACCTGGATCCAAAGGTGGCCTGAACTGAAATGTCAGAACTTGCTTAGTATGTACACTATAGAGTTGAGGTCAGCAAACTTTTCCTGTAAGGGGCCAGATGGTAAATATTTTAGGCTTTGTGGGACAGATAACCAAATGGAAATATGGGCAAAAGACTTGAACAGGCACTTCATGGGAGGATAATCATGTATTTATAGCCTATAAAAATATATGAAAAAGTATTTAATATCATTAGTCATTGACGAAATAATTTAAACCATAATGAGATACTTCTGCATATCCATTAAACTAGCTAAATTTAGAAAGAGCAAAGAACCAAGCATTGGCAAGGATGTAGAGCAGCTGGAATTCTCTCCTACACTGGTGGTATAAAAATTCTGTAACACTGGTAATAGCTACTAAAGCTGAACATGACTCAACAAGCAATTCCACTCCCAGGTACATATACAACAGAAATGCATACATGTGTGCACCAAAAGACATGTACAAGAATATCTACGGCAGGCAGCATTATTTGTAATAACATCAAAACGAAAACAACCCAAATGTCCATCAACAAAAGAAAAGATAAGTAAATTGTGGGACAGTCACACAACAGAACACTATACAACAATAAAAAGGACAAATTACTGCTGCATGTAACAGCCTGGTTGAATCTTACAGGTAAAATGTTAAGCAAAAAAGGCCAAAGGCAAAAAAAAAAAAAATACTATATCAGTCTGTTTAAATAAAGTTCAAAAAGAGGTGAAATTAATCCATTGTGATAGAAATCCCAGTAGTAGTTACCTCAATGGGGGTAATAACTGGAAAGATATAGAAAGAAGATGTTTGGAATGCAAGGAATGTTCTATATTTTTACCTGGGTGGTGATGACTGAATGTGTTCCATTTGCAAATACTCATCAAGCTGTACACTTAATATTTGTATATTCTATATTATTCATGTATTTCAATTAAAAAAATAAAAATATTGGTTGTGTAGGAAGGAAAAATACACTGAATTAGCAATGCTAGTCTCAATTTAGAGTGAATTACTTTACTGGAGAACTAAAGTACTTGCACTATCCTGAATAAGCTAATTGACCTGTTAGTTTCTCTCAGGCAGATGAGTGGTAAGGTCATTTTAAAATCTGAAATTCTGTGATTGATTGTTCCATTCTTTCATTCACTCACGCTAACATGAATAAAAGCATTCACTAGAGTCACACAGATGATCTTATCATTCCTGTCTCAAGAAAACTTCTCATGGCAGAGTTGAACATACAAAAACATATAGAATAACAAAGTATTAGTAAAATGCAGACACGGTTCTGAAGAGGGAGAAATTAACTCCAATTTAGGGTGGGGGGTGGTAAATAGATATGCAAAATTCCTAAGAGATGGTGACGCCCAAGAGAGGTTTTAAAGAACAAACAGGTGGATGGGTAGTGAGCACACTCCAGGTGGAGACAGGAGGCAGGAGTGTGAGGATGAGAGCATCTTCCCAAGGAAAGGCCGGGAAGGGTCCTTGACAACCCAAAAGCGGCTGGGGGCACAACTGAAGGAACCGGCACCTAGATCTAGGAGACAGGAATGTCTCCTCCCTTTTTCCAGCCTCCCATGAGAGAAATGCCTAGAGAATGCCCCCAGCCCTGTGAGCACAGAAGTGCACAGAGAATTGGTGTGAGTTGTTTACTTGCTAAGGAGTTTGCACCACCTCCTGTATTTAATGAGTCATTCAAGCCCGTCTTGGATGGTGCGGGAAAGCACAAACCCCTCCTTGAATCCGGTTGGCTAGTTCAGATTAGACAAGTTTTAACAGTGCTTACCTTTCCCATCAAGGGGAAGTAACACCCAAGTTATCAGGAATAGACTAGGGCTGTGGACAAAGCTCCGTGAACCTGAGCTGGAGAGACAACAACTTCAACCACCAGGTCGTTTTGCCCCATCCTGTGGCTGACTGAGCATCAGAGGTCAGGATTGCAATAAATTTTTGTATTTTGATGGGAATTTTAAAACATGGTTGTTTAAAAGTCCTTGCTTTGGAAAGGTTTTAATCTTGATTTATGTAAGTATTTATTTCTTAATAAGATTTGAATTATAACCTAATTGATAGAATTAATACCCATTAGGGGCTAAGACTACTTGAGAAAAACTGTTTTACAGATTTTTTAAAATGATTCCTGAGCTTAAGAAATTACTTTTAAATCCTTACCAGTTTCCCAGATAATTAATGAGCAAGCACTCCCTAGCAGTGCGAAGGTTTTGTTAGGTCTTATGACCTGGTGACTCCTTGGTCCAAAAAATAAGATTACTTGTCTGTTTCCTTAATCTCATCAGATAGAGTGAGATGTTTAAAATATCTCATTTAAGTCAGAAAAGAAAATGGAATGCCAAATTTATAATTGACCTAATATTTATAAACACCTGATTTAAATGAACTTTACCCAAAGCACACTCCACAAGAGGCACTTCACATCTACCTGGAGCACAGCCCCTTCTGTTGTAGAGTAAAATGGCTTTCTTTTTTTAAGTACTCAGCAAGACTCATAAGGAAATAAAATTAGGTAAGGCTGTTACCAGCTGTCACCAGCAGCATCATCCATTCAATAAATGTTTGTTTATGGCTGACTCTGTGAGGCATTTAGGGACGGGATGGCAGACAGGGCCCTGCCCTCTTCCACCACCCTACAGCCTGGTGGAGGAAGTAGATTTTTAAAATTAACAAAATAATTACAAATTGTGATTACAGCTATGAAGAGAAAAACGCAGAGATAGAATAACATTGAGGAGGGGCACTGCCTACTTTAGGGAGTCAGGGAAGATTTCCACGAGGACGTGACATTTAAGCAAGCACTGAAGGACATTAGGAGTCAGACCTGCCAGAGCAAGAGGGAATAGTATTCCTGGCAGAGGGAAAAGCTTGTACAGAGCCACAGTCCGAAAGGAGCTTGTTTGAGGGACTAAAAGAAGACCAATGTGCCCAAAGCATAAGATGTCTAAGACTGGATATGTGGTGAGTTTGAAGAGGCAGCTAAGTCATGCTAAGAACTTGGCCGGGCTTTTGGCAGAGGAGTGACATGATCTGATGCATGTTTTGAAAATGGAGCTCTGGCTTCCAGGTGGATCGCAGGTGTGCAGGGGAGAGGAAATGCAGAGATCAGTAGAGCGCACAAGCATAATTTAAGCAAGATGGCAGCTTGGAGTACCACCGATTACAGCAGGGAGGGACAGAAAGCATGTTCCAGGTATGTTTGGGAGGTGGAATAAACAGACATGCTGGTGGATGGGGTGTGAGAGGTGGTGAGTGAAAAAGAGTCAAGGATGACTCAGATTTCAGGCTGGAGTAATTGGGAAGGTGGGAAGACTGGTGGAGAAACAGGTTTGGAGAAGTCTTCACTCCTTTAGTGTAGGTCTTAGTCATTGGAATAACTTAGATTTCCATTCAGCATTTCTTTTAAAACATGGATGTTTGCCTGGTGTGGTGGTGAGGACTGCAGTCACAACTACTTGGGAGGCTACGGCAGGGAGGCTCGTTTGAACACAGGAGCTGGAGGCCAGGCTGGGCAACATAGCGAGGAAACTGCTGCTTGGCCTAAACTAGGCCTGGGTTGCTTCTTTTTTTCTTTTTTTTTTTTAATATAGGGAGAGTTTAGGGAGCAGGGAGCAGGCAGCGGTAAGTGGGAGCTGGGTGGCTTATCCTGATACTGCATTTGATAAATACAGACAGTTCTTTATTCAGATTGTGTGTTTGCTTAGATTTGGGCTAAAGACCCCCAAAGCCACCCCTTGGTATTGTCACTCATTAAGAAATTAGTGAAGAGAGAGTACTGCTGAACTTAAATACTTTCCAAAAAAAAGAAAAGAAAATGGAATTTGATGTACATTTTCCATGTTATTTTATACATGGGTTATCAACAGTGCAGTTAGTTTAGGAAAGAAATAATTGAGATGTAAATGTGTGAGCCAAGAGCCAAAACCACTCTGAACAGCCCAAGGTTGTGAACTTATTTAATTTGCCCTTTCCCTGAGGAGTCACTTCTTGGATCATTGACTTATTATTATTCTGTAAACCAGTGGTAGCCCCTGTCTTCCTCTGCTTATTGCCAGAGCATGATCCAGCTGTGGGGTTTCAAGAGTTTATGTTTATTGGATTTTAATGACTCAGTTAACAAAGGTCATTCCTGAAAGTAATAGAAAACTAAGTGTGTGGAAATAGAATAGCTAAGACTGACGCAGGGGGTTATTTTTAGTGGTTCCTTGGTGTTGTCCTTAGATATATGTTTAATCCTTAAAAACAATTAAGAAGGGTCCTTTCTCTTAATCAATTTACTGATGCTGTATTCAACTACACTTGGAAAATGTTATTTTAAACTTCTCAATAACAAAAGGTACTATGTAAACACTAGGCTTAAAATGTTAGATAATACTGGCATAAACAATATTACTATTAATATAACATTTATAATAGAATAACTGTTATATGTAATTGTAATACTTGTTAATATATCTATAGTGTTTCCATTATCTTTGAGAGAATGAAATAACTTTGGTCTTAGGTAAAATCTGGTTGGATGTGAATCTTGACGTTAAATGAAACTTTAGAGATCATTTAATCTTGTCCTTTCAAATATTTGCCATGGGAAGCACATGTGCCTGCCTTCTGGCTGGGGCTCTGCTTCCCAGGCGGAAAAAAAATTTTACTGTGAATGATTTAGTAAATATTTATCCAAGATGGTGTTTATTAGAATGTGAAAGAATTTCCTAAGGTCAATGGTGATTGTTTGAATTATTTAAAATTAAATTGAAAAAAGCATTTAAGAATATGTGGAAATGAATAAATTTACAGTTGATCCCCAGGCATAAATTACTTAAATATTCTCCACCTCAAAATCCAATGAGATAGGATATAAATGTGCACTTCATATATGTAATAAATTTCTTATATAGTTTTACAAAGCCTTCCTGACCTAGCTCTGTTGACTTTTCCAGCCTTATCTGGAGCTGCAACATAATAAGTATTAGGAATGAACAAATGGATAAAGGCAGTGAACACTAAAGAATTTGAAATTTATAGTTTATACATTTAAAATAACATAAATCTGAAGAAATAAAGATGCTACTGTTAAAACATATTTCACTTCATTTCTTTTCTAAGGAGAGAGCATACATAGCTTGGCATCAGTTTGACATGAGACAAAAATTTTAGTGTTGTTGCATCCTAAATTTCTTTCACTAGGTTAGATAAAATGTAGAATCCAAAGAGTTATAAATGCAAATGACAAATGCAAATGTATAAAAATCCTATCAGCTCATGCAACCATAACTTACAAATTGTAAGCTTTCCCCTCAGCAAATGAATTAAAACAAAAGAAAAAAGTCTTTAAAATCTTCTCGTTGGAGACAAATGACCTTTTAAAATGCCAGCATATCCCCTAGAGAATGGATTTGGTCTGAGTGCTTCATTTCTGAAATTGTGCAAGAAAAGATGACTTGGTTTTGAGAGTCAAACTGTATCCCTCTATAAAGGTTTAAGATCTTTTAAATCTTCATACAAAACACCGCTCTTATTCTGAGAACAAAAAGAGCCATAAAACAGCTCGGGCGGGACGGGGAAAGAAGTTCCTAGCACAAAGTCCTTGGAAACGTTTTTTAAAAAAAAAAACTCCAGTAACTTAGAACTCCTGTTAGATCTGATAACTCTAAACTGCACGCCTTTTGGCATACATCAAAAACAACATGGGGAAACAGAAAAAAAAGAAATCGTAAACATTTTTTTGCGTGTCCTACCTCGTAGAACCTCTAACAATGCATCCAATGCGCATAGACAAAGCTCATTTTTTTCTCCTTTATAATGCATCGCAGACTACGGGGGCTGAGGGGTCTCTAATAAATACCAGAGCCAGCCTCGCTGCGTGTTTAACTGCAGACCTTTTCCAAGTAGGATGGGCTGAGAACCAAACTACCAAACTAAAATCATGACAGCGATGGCACAGTAGTAATAAACTGAATTGCCTGGGGGGAATTTCAGGAAGGCGTACACTGGGGGCGCTGCACCCCGCCGCCCGCGCAACGAGCTCTCCAGCCCCTCCGGCTCTCCGCGGAGACCCTCGGGCGCTGAGGACCCAACCGGATAGACTGGGCAGGATTTAGCCCTTTCCTCTTCTCCGCAAGAGAGAAAAGCGCGAGGGGACCCGCAAGCCGTCTGTCCATGTCCAAGCAAGCGTTAAAGCCTGCGGAGCCGCGCGCGGGGCGCCCATGCTCGTTCCCCGGGAGCCCCCGGCCCGGCCGCCCTCTCCGGCCCGCCCCGCCCCGGCCTCCCTTACTCTGGGGCTCCATGCTCAGCTGCTCCCGTGCCCCAGGCCGAGCCCCTGGCGCCGCCGCCGCGCCTCCTAACGCCTCTCCTCCCAGGCAGGCGTCGCCTTGGTTCCCCTGACAACCCGGGGGACGGGGGAGGAGGGGCCAGAAGGACGGCAAGAGGGAGGGACCAAAACTCGTCAGGAAACGCGGGCAGGCGCGTGGGCCCGCGCGTCGCCCGGGGGCCGAGCAAGGGTGGCGGCCGGGTCACCGGCTGAGGACACTGCCCCGGAGGCCCGGTCAGGCGATCGCGCCCTTCCTGGCGGGTCTCGCATCCCCGCGGGACCTGTGCCCCGACCCCGGGGGTAGTGGCCTGCGGGCCTGGCCGTCGCCGTCCGGCGGCGTCGCTAGGGCTGTCAGCCCGTGCGTCGGGCGTGTCGGCCTGGCCCGCTGGGAAGGCCGCCGGCCCTGGGCCTCCCTCCCGGGACTCGTGAGCCGCCGCTGCAGGTAACGGCGGGCCCGGGCGGCGGGAGGGGTCGGGCGCCGGGCGGGGGCCCCCAGGCCGGGGGGCGGCCCCGGGTACCTGTTGCAGCCGCCTGGGGGCCCCCTGCCCGCCGTTGGCCGCGGACGAC
Organism: Varecia variegata; assembly: GCA_028533085.1. Taxonomy (NCBI): domain Eukaryota; kingdom Metazoa; phylum Chordata; class Mammalia; order Primates; family Lemuridae; genus Varecia; species Varecia variegata. The sequence goes on along the minus strand of CM052446.1, from coordinate 57,236,207 downwards.
CCCCGCCCGACCCCCGGAACGGCCCCAGGGTGGCCTCGCGCCCGCCTCTCACTGAGCACGGGTCTCGGCAGGGGGACCCAGCATTTGCACCGCAGCCTTCCCAGCGTGGGATCCCTGCTCAGCCAGGGGCTTCGGCCCGGGTCTGGGTGGTCGCTCGTGCCGCGTTTACGGGCAGCAGGGAGCAAATGAGAGTCCCTTCTGTCGTCGCCAGTGGGCCGAGGGGGTCTCCTGAATCTCGAAACCCCGGAGAATTCCTTTGCCCGGCATTGCCCTGTCATCCCTAGTATCACAGGCAGTGGGCCCGGGTCGGATCTTTCCGGTTGGTTTAGGTTTTTTGTGTGTCTATGTGTTTCAATCCTCCCCGTTTTCGGTTGAGTAACTCAATCAGCCCACATGTTTTGTAGCAAAAGTTTGTAGGGCTGTTAAACAAATGTAACATTATCCCACACAATGGTCTTTCATAATATTGGTTTTAAAAACACGGATTCGGGTTTTGCTTTAAGGAAGCTATGAGGGTCACAAGGAGTGTTATCTGATAGGCTGTAAAACTTTAAACAACCGGGAGAGTATCATAGGTTAAGGAAAACCGGAAGGAGGAAAGAAAAATGGAGAAGAGAGAATAAAAAGGATGAGAATGGAAGTACCCGGTGGGGTGGGCAGGCGGAGGAAACTGCGGGGTGATTTAGTACTTAGGTTTGGAGATTACAGCCCCTCTATCAATCCCGACCGCTGCTCGAGACAGTGCTTGAAGGAAATGGAAGGAAGAGCCCTTTTGGGGTCACCTAAGTGATTACTCATCTTGCCACTAGAGAGATTTCCACTCCATGGATGACAAGGACACCAAGGAGAATTACTTTCCTCTTAGAAAGGGAATCATTCAGAGGTTAATTGAACCTGAGAAACATATATTCTATGATAGAAGCAGACATTTATTATATTCTGCCAAATTAGGCTTTCCCCTCTGAGACTCTATGGGAACTTTTTCAGATTAATTGTCAAAACAAAAAGGTTTATGTGCGGATATTGACAAGCAGTGTGATATATACAGAACCTGTAATTCTTAAGCTAAAGTATTAAAGTCATAAATTCAGGTTGGAAAGTAAACACTTCATGGTACCTTAACAACCTGTTCCTGAAATTTAGAGACAGGGGATGTATTTTTAGGCAGAAAGTATCTCAGATCGGCAGTACTTCTGTATACAGTATTTCTCAAACTCTTGTTTTCATACATCATTAGCAAAATTACAGAGGCCTTTTCATCCAAGATAACAAACATTGTGATGCTTATCAGTAATATCATAATCAAAACCGACAAGATAGTGATTTTTAAAACCCTAGCATTTATTGACACAAAAAAGAAAGTAGGGTTAAATTTCTCAACAGTAAAGGATGAAGCATTTGTATTATTTTAAAAAAAAGAAGAAAGAATCAACAGCTCAGATCTCCATACTAAGGTAACAAGGACTCAAGAATTTGGTTTTAAGGTTGGAAAAAATGGGGATATGTATTGATGAAGTACTTTGTAGTGACATAGAAGAATTATTTTAACAGGTATGAAGTTGACATGGAAGAAGACTTGAAATAGTTTAGGTAACAGGTAAAGGCAATTGTGAAAAGCAACATTTGGTTTTACAGGATAGTGAACTGTGGAAGAAAAGACTGGTTAGGGGGTGAAAGTGGGGAGGGAAAGGCACTAAAATGGCTAAGGCAGGGACATTTTCTCCTTTTCCTTCCAGCACCTAGTACAATGTACTTGTTAAGTGTTTGTTGAATGAGAACAGCTTTGGAGAAATTGCTTTGGGTATAGGAATACACTTTACTATTGGAGAAAATACCAGAGATCAGAAAGTTGCTTATGGGACAGGGGTTGAAGATGAATGGTAAATGTACTGATTGTCCCTTTTTTGGAATTTTCAACCATTGTGTTTATTTCTTTTCACTGGCATGTTCAGTATGTTATTGGTGGTCAAATGAAAAGCAAGAAAGTATACTGTTGCTGGATTTTTTCCTAAGCTCATCACTGGATAAAATAGTTAATTATTATTTACTTTGCTGATGCTTAACTAAATGTAGCAAACCAAAGCATTATTACCGGGGAATAATAAAGAAACAATGAAGAGACAGATGTAGCCTTTCTTTTTCTTGTTTAAATCTCTTGGCCACATCAGAATTCAAAGTAAAAATAACTCTAGTGGGAAGTCAACATTATTTAATGCAAATAGGATGATAAAAAATGTAGCAAATAAATGTGTTAGTTTTGTCTCCTAGCCTTGCTATCATATGTTGGAGAAAGTTTTCTTTTTTGTTTTTATGGTGTTGGGGTTTTTGTTTTCTTTACCAGAGTGAGGGTACTTTTTCCTCTCTCTTTCTCTGTTACTTTCTGAAACTCATAAGGAATTCAGTTAAAGGTAGAAAACAATCAAATTTCCATTTTCGGCGTGTTTCCTCTTTGTCCTCCAAACCTGTCATGGTCTGCACTGAAATTGTTGGACTCGGGAGGAATGCCCATCTCTCAGCCCTTTTACGCATTCCCTGTGTAATCCGGCTGCAGGACTATGCTGCCCTCTACCCTTCTGAAAAGTCTTCCAGGATTAGGCTAGTGCTCACTAAATGCACTTCTCTCTCCTGCTAGGGGCGCTACACAGTTTAGCACTTAGCCCTGTGCTGTACTTTCTTGTAGGGTTTTCTCTCATTTTATGAGTATGGGTCTTGTACCTCTGATTAAACATTTCTGGAGGACATGGGTACTTTGAGAGGGGAGTCTCCAACCTCCTTGTTTGCCAGCAAATTAATAAACTCCTCTTTCCTTCTTCTCAAAAAATAAATAAAGAAAGAAAAACATTTCTGGACCAGGCATGGTGGGTCACGCCTGTAATCCTAGCACTCTGGGAGGCTGAGGCAGGAGGATCGCTGGAGGTCAGGAGTTCAAGACCAGCCTGAGCAAGAGCAAGACCCCCGTCTCTACTAAAAATCAAAAGAAATTAGCTGGGCAACAAAAATTATTTTCAAATAAAATTAAAAAAATACATTTCTGGAGTTAAGTCCATGACTTATGCTTCTTCTGTATTTCTTCACTATGTGCTTCATTAGCACATAGTGGGCTGCAGTGTGTACCTGATAATTTAAGTAGAGTAATAACAGAGGATAAGCCCTTAGGGATGATTGCATTAATTTCTAGCTATGCCATTTTGGAAAGCCAGGAACTATTATTTCCTCATTGATAACTGGGCATAATAAAACCTTCAATAGTCTAATAGTCTAGTTTGGAGACTCAAATGTGATTATAGATATGAATGAAAATATCTTGTATATTGTAAAGAACTTTTTCAATGTAAAGGGATGTTGTTGATTCAGGCATAGAACAGACATTTACTGAGCATTCACAAGGTGCTAGGTACTTCCCAGGTTCTGGGGTTGCTATTCATAAAGGGTGAATAGGAAATGACCAGGTAGATTGTGTGTGAGGGCAGGAGGGCTTCCTAGGCACAGGGACAGCTTGGGCAAAGGCACAAAGGCACAGAGAACGACTCTTAGCAGTAGTTCATTGTGGCTGAAGCAGAGAGTACTTCATATATATATATTAGAAGAGAATGGGACGAAATGAGGCCAGAAAGGCAAATGTAGGCTAAATCAGAAAGAGCCTAAGGACTATGGGCTTTTCCCTTAAAGATATTAATAACAAGAAGGATTTGGGTCAGTGACATGATCAATTTTACATTTAAACAGGATCACTGGCAGCATGTGAATGAGGGATTGGTGGAAAGCCAAAATTAGAGGCAGAAAGAACAAAATTGGAGTTTTGCAGTAATTCAGCGAAGAAATGAAGAGATAACTAAGGTGGTAGTCATGGGAATAGAAACAAGGGGGCCAGTGAAAGAGATAATTGGCTGGTCTTAGTGATACAGGAGGTGAAGAAGAGGGAGAAGCAGGAATGACTTGGGGGTCTGACTTGGGTGCTGGGGGGGTTCTGCTATTTGTTGAAATCTGGAACACAAAAGAAGGGGGGGAACTTTTTAAGGCATGTAAGAAATGGGGTAGATGATGAGTTCAGTTTTAAGATGCCTGTCGTCTAAATGGGGAGGTCCCATAGTAGTAGTTGGACATGTGGGTCTGGAACTAAAGAAGTCTCAGATGAAGATAGAAATTTAGATTAAGCATTCAGTAATTGAAGTTAAAATGTGAACGATTTTCTCTAGGACTAGTATGTGGAATGAGAACAGGGTCAAGGATAGGACTTGGAAGGACACATATTTTACACTGGGGGTGGGGGGTGGCTGGTGGTGGAAGAACCCAAGGACACTAAGAAGAGTGGACAGAAAAGTAAGCTGAAGATCTGGAAAGATTAACATGAGTCTCTACTCTTGAGCAGTTCATGCATTAGCATTTCCTGAAATCATTGTGTTTTCCTCCATCTGCCATAGGATGCAAAACATAGTTCATCTATTATTGTTTTGTTAAAGTTAATGCAAAATGACTACCCATTACTTTGTTAACAACAACAAAAAAATTCCTGATATTTATGGTTTTTCAACCTTCATTTGGGACAACAAATCAAGTAAAATGTAACTTTAGAAGTTGATTATGATGATGCCACAAGCAAATACTCTCTTTAAGAAAGATGGATAAAAGTTCATTTTGTGTATGTCAGAGGTAAAATAAGTATGTTAACTTACTTGGGAGAAACTGGCAAGATCTAAAGCCTATTCTTTAGATCTCAGCTTTTATTGGATCTCAGACATTTGTTCAGATACCTAACTATATAAATAGACCAACTTAGTTGTGATCTTCCCACCTCGACCTCCCAAAGTGCTGGGATTACAGGTGTGAGCCACTATACCCAGCCCATGGTTTTCAAATCTTTAAAAAAGATATGCAACTCTCTCTATACCATGTTTTTCTGTTTTATGATGTTTCTTCCAAGCTACCTTGCCTGACGTCTCCCATAATGTCAAGTATTTCTTTGACCCACAGTGGTGCAACGTGAGCCCATTTTCTTTAATGTAGTCGGGAAACAGTATGGTTATGTGGTTAAGCATACACTGTACACGTAACTGAGGTTAAGCAGGGATGGGGCTGCCTGACTTCAAGCACCTGTTCTACCACAAATGAGCTTCTGGAAATTGGATAAATTAACTAAACCTCTGAAGGCTTAAATTTCCTCATTTGAAAACTGGAAATAATAAAGCAAACCCTCATGGGGTCCTTAAGAGTTTAAATGAAATAATCCATATAAAGTGCTTAAGTGTTTAACATAGCATCTGGCATGCAATAAGCACTCTATAAATGCTAATTGATATAATTATCATCATTGTTATCATGATTAGTCCAACTTTAGTAGTAGTATGGAACCAAGCTTCTCAAAGTGTTGTCTGCAGACTAGTGCCAGTCCACAAACTTGCTGGTTTGCAACGAGATAAGGAACTTGTGCCCGAATGTAAATAGACTATGTCACTGAACACACTGTTTCATTCAGTTGACTTTTTTCATAACAAGCCTTCAGTGAAGGATGCAGTGAGGTGATTTACATACTGGTGCAAAGTCCTTGTCTTGCCACAATCCAGCACCTTGAGTAGAATTGACACGGAATATTGGACCATTCTTCAAAAAACAATAGCCCTTTATCCTGAAGACAGTTATTATTCACTTATCATACCTTATTAACCTGTTTTCTAAACATTGTAATCATGGGTTAGCAGTATATTGTTTATTAGTTCAGCCAGTATCTATTGATTACATAGTTTGTACAAAGCCATATATCTTATTTTGTAGGAGTTACAAAGATGGCTCAGAAATTAATCTTGCCTTTAGGAAGTCTATCATAAACACAGAGCAAGAGGGAAAAAGTGAAAACCTAAATAAATGTTGTGAGTACACGCAGTGAGTGTTTGCAATAGTGTTATAGTTTGGTTCCAAAGATTCCATGTTGACAGATGTCTCCTTTTGCTAAGCTGCTCCCATAAAAGGACAGAATTTTAATACCTGTTACTTTTTTGGCATTTTACTATCATAATAAAGATCAGAGTTCACTTTATCAGGATAGTGTTTGAATCTCCTAGGAGATTCAGAAATTTGCAACCCTAGGGAATATCTGAGTTTTTAGATATAAATGACAAAATTATAACTTTTTCAGATTAGTATTATAGAAGACCCAACCTTAGGTTTTTTTTTAAAAATTACTGATTTTCTATTTGATCCTATATGCTACTGTGAATAAATGATTTATTGCTCTACAGAATATGAAGAGACATTAAATACAAATAAATATTTGTAACATTTTGATAAAAATTAGCACAAATTCTTCCAAACAGTGCATTGTTCAAATAGATAATGTTGAAACAAATTTGGGAGTCTCATAAAAAGAATAATTTTTTAAAAGGCAAGATGTTTGTACCATTATCATAGTGGTTTCTTTTTTTTAAAGGCAAGATGTGGGCATGTGTGTATATATACTATATATTTTATATAGGGTTTAGAAACCTTGTGAAATAGATTATGAAACAGACTTAATTTAGCAGACTTATTGGAAATAATTTAAAATGTTCACGTGAAAAAATGTTAGTTTTTAATATTTCTTAGAATGTTTTGCATGAAAATGGATTTATTGGTTTCTCTTACCACCCTATTTGGTGCACCTGCTCCTAACCACTTCCACTGTGCCATTTGCCTTAAAGTGTCACCAGCTCTCCTAGAACCTGATCTCATTAATACTTTAAAAAAATTGAAGGTGGGTGTTGTAAAGATTATAGATAGTCTTAAAGAAAACAGAGTAACATCAAATTTAAGAGGAAAATCATAAGGAAAATCAGAATGAGTGAAAAATGAAAATTTTGATCGAGAAATGGCAAGGTGAGTTAGACCCATGGCACAACCTTTTTACCGCATCATATCAGATCTTCTGTGCTCTGGCCTCTGTCTTGTCTTTGAACTCATCTCGCATGAGCATCTTTCTCTCCTATTACGTACCAGCCACACTTTCCTTCCTGTAGTGACCTGACTATAAGCTCGAGTCTTTACATGTTATAGACAAAGAATTTCTTTTCCACACCCACCCTCAGCTTCATCTATATGGTAAGCTTCATGAAGACAGGAACCAGACCTCCCTGTTCAAGCTGTGTCACCAACATGTTCACAGTGCAAACAGTAGGCACTTAAGTGCTGGCTGAATAAGTAAATGGAAGACCAAAAAATGTAGGCATTGAGAAAACGTGAGGATATAAAAAATATATTAAATTATGAATGATGTCTATGATAAAATGCAATCAGATGTTACTCTTAAAAGCACAAAATCCCTAAAAACCAGAAAATGATTCATTCATTATTTACTTAGCCTATAATTGCTAATTGAGCACCCACTATATTTGGGTGTGAGACTGTGGGAATTACCAATGAAGAAGCTATAGCTCCAATAACAGCATAAGTAAACAGACCAAAAAAAAAAAAAAAACACGGAGAAAAGATAGTAACTAGTACAGATGGTTCAGTAGTTCCCTAGTATTTGAGGATGTTGCCTCCTCAACATTGGCAACTTACAAGCAGTCCTGAAGATCAGTGGTCTGCTGGAGCAAGCATGATGCCTGCCATTGAATTCCAGTGCAACTTATTTTCAACACAGTAACTGTTCTGAAGTGATGAAGAAAAAAACATTTTTAATGTTGAAAATGGAGTTAATTTGGGAATTCCAGAAACATAGTGAATTCTTGATAGAGTGTTTAGCCTGTATTCAGCAGTACAAAGCTACCTTGAACTTTGAGAGGAGTGAAATAATGAAAGTGTAACTGTATGCAAAGATAGACTGCGGTGAAGAGACTGAACCCGTTTCACGGAGCTTGCATTCTGGTGGAGGACACCGACCATAAGAAAAATAAAGAGGGAAGATACATATTATGTTAGACTGTCATGTTAAGGAGAAAAGAGAATAGGAAGTGGTTTGGGGGCATATGGGAGAAGGGGTAAAAGTTTAGATAGGGTGCCCAGGGAAGCCTTTACTAAGCTGACATTTGATAAAGACCTTTATGAAACAAGGGAGCTAGCCATTTGGATATCTGAGGGAGGAACATCTCAGACATACAGAAGAGCAAGCGCCAAGTCCCCGGGGTAGGCATCTGCCACGGTGTTCAAGGAGCAGCAAGGAAGACGTGGCTGGAGAAGAGTGAGCGAGGCAGCAGCTGTTATTATAGAAAGGAGGGCAGAGAGGCGATGGGTCCAGATCACAGAGAGATCGTTGATTCTATTAAAGATTTTTGTTTTTCCTTGGGGTGAGATGAGATGGGAAGCCACTGGGGATTTCTGAGCAGAGGAGACGTGAGCTGACTGCCAGGATCATGCTGGCTGCTAGGTTGAGGGTGACTGACAGAGGCTAAGCACGGAAAAAAGGCCAGTGAGGAGGCTGTTGCAATAATTCAGGTGAGGGGATGGTGGCTCAGACCGAATGTGCACAGCAGATGTTACGGGGTCCTTGACGTTTTTTGAAGGTAGAACTGACATGATTGGATGTATTTGTTTTCTATTGCTCCTGTAACCAATTACCACAAACCTGGTGGTAATTATTGTCTTATACTTTCATGGGTTAGAAGTCCATCATGGGTTTCACTGGCCTAAAGTCAAGGTGTCAACAGGACTGTGTTCCTTTCTGGAGACCATAGGGGAGAATCAGTTTCCTTTTCCCAGCTTTTAGAGGTCACCCATATCATTCTTGGCTTGTGGTCCCTCCCTCCATCTTCAAAGCCAGTGACACTGCATCTGACGTACATTCTTCCATAGTCACGTTTTCGTCTAGCTATCGCTGGGAAAGGTCCTCTGATTTTAATACCCATGTGATTAGATTGGGCTCACCGGGATAGTCCCTTGATCTAAAGGCCCTTAATTTAATCACATCTGCAGGGTCCCTTTTGCCATGCAAAGTACATATTCACAAGTTCCCAGGATTCAATCATGTACATGATTGGAGGCCATTATTCTGCCTACCATATCAGTTGAAGGACCAGATGTGGGATTTGAGGTAAAGAAAAATCAAGGACAACTTCAAACATTTTGGTCTGAGCACTTGAAAGGAAGGAATTAACTGAGATGGGAGATAGGTTTGTGACTTTGGGGTGGATGTTGGGAGATCAGTTTTGGACATGTAAAGTTTGGAATGTCTATTACATATCCAAATGGGAGATGGTAAGTAGGTAGTTGAATACAGGAGACTAGAGTTCAGGAGAGCAGATCCTAAGAACGTGTAAATCCATACGTCTACCTATGGACGGCACTAAAGCCATGAGGCTAGGTGAGACCACCCAGGCCCTGTTGTAGAGAGAAAAGGGAAGAGGTCCAGGGACTATGTGTTGGGAAACTCCTAGATCTCTGCAAAGTGCTAAAATTGTACATTTGAGAATTTAATAGGGATGAAGTATGTACTTATATTGAATTGCACAGAGAAAAAGGCAAACAAGAAGCATCAAACAGTGAAACATAAAAAGTAACTCAGGACAAATTTCAGTCATGCTTCACTTAATCTCTTACAAACTTTGTCCTTCCATTTCTATGAACTATATTTCTGCAAGTACTGGACCAAGGCCACATACATTTAAATGACTAAGACGAAACTTCATCTCATATCGACTTCTGATTCTGTCTTGTTAAGGTTGTCTGCTAATTAGCTATGTGTTATTTTCATGGATGCTATTTAAGAGGTGCAATAGATTCATTCAAAGGGCAGTCCTTGACAAATTATGCAGTCTAGTCTATACCTGTAGGATAGCTTTGAAAAGGAGCAAATGCCAATGTCAGGTTTAAATTTCTTGTAGTGGAATGTAGTTTATACTGATGTCAATTTTTAAATTTTATTTTGAGTGACATATAACCTATACCATATTATTTGTTTTTCCTTCAAGTTGGTACTATTAAATTTGCCAAAGGCACCAAGACACAGATCTCTTGTATATATTTAATTTCCTCTTAAAAAAAAAAATCAAGATGGTTCACTCTAGTTGCAAGATGAATGAGTGGAGGTATGCAAATATCACTGGAGTCGGTGGGCCCCAAACTCAGCCTCTAGTTGGGTTTCGGCCACTCTACCCTCCAAATCTGAAATCCAAACCGTCTGTCAGCAAAAAGTCCCTCTGAGTAGTCAAAATAGATGTTCTGAAGTCTATGAACTTCATAGCTTTGCGCCTCGGATTCATCGGATTCAATGTAGAGTCCTTTGTGGACTCAACCTTTACAAATGTTCCTGTCAAACAAGCCTGTCTGGCTTCTGATGGTCCAGGTAGGAGAGCAGGTTAGAAAAGCAGGGGAGAGCCTCACAGCAAGCATGCCCACCACAGTGTGACGTGGCTAGTGAACCCCTGGAGGAAGGCAGGGCTCCCCGGCAGCAGTCTGGTCTTTGACCCCTGTACACTTCAGGGAAATGTGAGGACATCATTCTGTTGTGGTAAGTGATGTAGCAGTTCCGAGTCGTGAAGAGGACGTTAAATTTTGAGTGTATTTTATTTAAGCAGGTGGAAGTTCAGTTATCTGTTGCTGCAGAAATTACTAGCTTACAAAAGTAACCATTTATTATCTCTCATGATTCTTGGAGTCGAGTGGCCTTGTGTGGGTGCTGCTCTGCCCAGTGTGGTGCTGGCTGGGGTTGCAGTGATCTGGAGGCTCCATTGGGCTGGAGGATCTTCGACAGCTCAGTCACGTGGTTGGAGGCTCGTGCTGCTGTCGACTGGAAGTTCAGCTTTGGTTTCTTACTAGTGGTCTGGGCTTGGGCGTCTCACAGGATGACAGCTGGTTCCAAGGGGGAGTGTTTCAGGCATGGGAATACCTTAGAAGTGATTCAGCATCACTTTCCCGCATTCTTTTGGTCTGAGCTGAGTTACAGATCAGCTCAGATTCAAGGGGAGAGGAAACAGACTCCACCTCTCCACTGGAGCAGTGGCAAAGAATCCGTGGCCATCTTTAGCTTCACCATAACAGAGAAGTGGGTAATGTATTTGTATACATTACACAATGTGTGGTGAAGGGGCTGGGTAAGTCTTAGTTTTCTAGAAAGAGGACTATTCAGAAAATGTGACTATTCCCTGAAGGTTCAAAGTGGTCAGTGCTTTACAAGTAAGATTTTACTGTAATCACAAGACTATTACACTCTTAGTGGGTATTATAAATTAAGAGAAATATTTATATTTGGTAAAATAGCTATACTTTTTTTTTTAAAGGTAAAACAGTTAAGACATAGTACCTGCAACAATCTTTGGTTGGAATAGCAATCTGATTTACACGTAGGATGAGAATCCTTGGAAGATATTCTAATCATAACAAAAGAAAAATTAAATATGAAATTAAATTTTAACTTCTCTGAAGCAGAATTTTCTGTTTTTGGATACTTTCTCAGAGCTGTCCTGTGATCTCAAGCTACCGTTTTCTGGAGCTATTCTGTGGATCTGCTCTCACCCTATAGAGACAGTGAAGAGTCTAATAAATCCATATTACAACATTTGTGTCGTCATACCTTTATAATTCTATTTTAATTTTGAAACAATGGCTTTCAGAATTAATGTTTAAGAGCTCTACCTGCAAAGAGCTAAAAAGTCCTTTTCCCTCTCTGGTTGTTAGTTTCTCCCTCTTTTGGCTTATTTGTATGTGAGTTTTTAAAATTTGTGTCCTGCTCTTGCTCCCACCCTTGAAATATCCTTTGTGTGTATGTCTAGGGCCTAGTTTATTAATCTAAGCCTTTAGAAGACCCTCAGAGATGTTTCTTGGGGATTGACTTCCCCTGGAGTTGAGCTTGGCCAGTGGAGAGAGAGCTTTTCCTGTCCCTTACTAATTAGGAACTAGCCCACTAACTCTTAACCTAAAGCAATGGTTAAGGTAAACTGGGTGCTGTAGAAAGAGTAATAAATTACAGAATATCATGAACTGTATTTTATGATTTGTTCTTTTTAATTTTCACTTGGTTAATGTAAAAAAAGCCTCATTTCCAGCAACACTAATTATACATATTTTTCTTTTAAAATCACTAGTGATTAGATTACCTGACCTGTTGGGACTAAGTTACTGGTATAAATCTTGCCCTTTCTTAGGTGATCTCTCTTCTTCATTTAAATTAAAAGTTGCCTTTTATTGGCTCTCAGATAAGTTGAGCTCAAGACCCAGGAATCTCAAGAAATATCCTGGAGATTTCTGGTTTAATTAAAAGACCTTTATTAATAAGGCTAGCCATAACCACAGATGGAAAGAAATAATACAAGAGCACAGGCCCAGTGTGGAATCATTTTCTGAACTGGCCAGGAAAAAATTGCAGCAATTAATTTAAAAGCCAGCCTAAATTATTCCTGTTCTTTTAAACAGGCAGCAGAAATGACAGGCAGTAACCGGTTAACAGAAAAAACAATGCTTCTCTTTTGAATGCCTATACTTTTTCTTTTTAAATTCCTATATGTTTGTCTAATTTTCCTTTCTTTTTTTTTTTTTTTTTTGTTTGATTTTTAGCATAATTCCTGAGCATTTACAATGAGGAATTTAGCCTGCTGAAACCCTGAACTGAAGTCTTAGAGATTGGGACATCTGAGTTTGTATAATGAGCTTTTAAACCCTGCTTGCAATGAGTTATTGACAGGAGAAACTTGATTGTGGAATGTCAGCTGCCTAAGCTCACTGTTGGACAATATGGAAGAAGAAGAACTAGAATTTTCAAACTCTTCCTCTGAAAAACGGTATTTTCCTGAGTCCCTTGATTCCAGTGATGGGGATGAGGAAGGGGTTTTGGCCTGCGAGGATCTGGAACTTAACCCTTTTGATGGATTGCCATATTCATCACGTTATTATAAACTTCTGAAAGAAAGAGAAGATCTTCCTATCTGGAAAGAAAAATACTCCTTTATGGAGAATCTGCTTCAAAATCAAATTGTGATCATTTCAGGAGATGCTAAATGTGGCAAGAGCTCTCAGGTGAGTAACCACTACAAAAAATCATGTGCTTTAGGTGTTAAACTTTTTTTATGATTACTTAAATAATTACATGTCACAGCATAATGTACTAATAGCAATAATATCTAAAACAAAAAGCAAAAGAGAGCATTAGCAATTCAGATTCAACAATTAAATCACTGACCTAATTTTATGAATACTAGCTGAATAAGTTAATAGCACTCATATGGAAATTGTTTTCACCACAGAATTATCTCTCAAATAGTATAAAATTATTCAGAGTATTTCAGTTCGCATATTATATTTTAAAAGCAATGACAGCTAATATTTGCCCATCGTAGATTTGAGGATTAAGCACTGTGTTTCCACGCCCGGTGGTCCGCTATCAGGATATACACATGTGCCCATTGGTGAAGCTGGCTAAGCTACCAACATTCAGAAGCACAGGGAAATTCTTATTTTCCTGACTACAAGAAAGAACTGAGTGACCAAATATAATCCAGGCCTGGAGCCACACACTTTGAGGTCTGAGATGGGGGAAAGAATCAGGGTTGTTAAATGATAAACCTAGGCATAGTAAAATTTTAAAGAGTTTATCTGAGCAAAGAATGATTCATAAACTGGGCAGCACTCAGAACCATTAGGTTAGTGAGCTCTGTGGCAGCAGCCTGGGCAGTGAGCATTTATAGATGTTTTTTTTATCTAATTTGTAGCTGCCAGTATCAAGGGTTTATTATGATTTGTTCTTTGTTATGATGAATTATTGTTGTAACAAACAACATGGCCCATAATCATTGGAAGCATGTAGAATTCTAGAGTTTGAAAACAGTCATCCTAGACCTTAGAATAATAACCAGATTGAGCACATCCAAATGTTTTAGGAAACTGGATAGTGTTATTTCAACAACAATTCTAGCAATGTAAAACAGTGCTTACTGTCACAGTACCGTCCCCTGACACTTCTGTTAGACTAGAAAGAGTAATTACAAATGTTGACTTCCTGAGACTTTCATGGCTTCAATTGCTACCTTCGTATAATATAAAGATGCTTGGAGCAATTGTGGCGAGGTGGAAATCACAGTAGCTGAGAAACTGGAAGGCGTGGATAGGCTGTGGCCGTGCTGTCCACTGGCAGTATGACCTTGGACAGATCGCCCCTCTAAGTCTTTTCCTCATGTATAACATGCAGGTGCTGGCCTTCGTACCTTCCAGCTCTGAAACTCTGAGGCTGTCATGCCTGCCTCTAGCTCTGACCTCTCCCTGGCGCCTGGCCTGTTTTTCAGTTGATCTCAGGATAGCTATACCTGGATGTCCTCCCGTCAAGATAACCTGCCTTAACGCTGACCATCTTACCTTCCTGACTCTCCCAAAGGGCATCTCCCTCCCCCGCTCCTAACTCCTCACTTCCCCCAAAAGAACTTTATGCCACTATTTAGCTTCATTTATTAATTTTATTGTACTTTCCAATTTCCTGTTCTTGTTAATTATATAATTACCCTGGTATTTTAAGTTAGATGTCATGGAATATTTGTTTTCTTGATATGCATAATTAGTCTGTTAGTAGGTACTTCTTATTCTTCCTTTGCAATAATTGTCCCATGGTTTTATTACTTCTCTCCCATGCTTAGTCCTGAGCCCCAGCCATTCTCTCCCTTCTTTTCAATTATTTTGATGTCCTTATCCATCTACCTGCCCAAATATTTATTATCCCTACCATGTGTCAGGTCCTCTGTTACGTAATGGAGACAAACAGGAACCACACATGTGCAGTAAGGATCTGCCCATGCGGTGGGGAGAAAAAGAGTCAACCTAGTGGCCTCAATACAGCTTTTCACATGAATGATGTTGAGGTCTTAGCTGGGGACCCTGACATGAAGGATTTAAAAATTTTTTAAAGTAAATATTTAAATTTAAAAAGTCAGGATTTGGCAAGAATAAAAAATTACTTGCTAAGGAATAAGGGACACAAAATTTTATGTAAATTCACAGTTAGATGATCCAGTGATTGTAAAACAATTTAAGATAGACTACATAGAATCATAGAATTTCAAAATATTTCTAGAAAGTATAAGAAATGAATTTGTTCATTCAACAAATATTTACTGAGATTATTTGGTGATCCAGACAGAGAGATAGGTCTCTGCTCTCTCAAAGCTCATAATGTCGTAGGAGGCCAGGTCGGGGGGTGCTAGGAACAGACAGGCAACCACAGGGAGTGTGATACCTGCCACAGTCGGCAAGTACACTGCAGGATCTAATGCTTAGGGGGTCACAGTAAGTCTTATAGAGAAAAGACACAGGAGCTCAGACTTGAAGGGTAATTCTCATCCATTCAACCCATTCATTTTACAGGTAAGAAAACTAAAGCTTAGACAAATTGTGATTTACACGGAACAGATTAGTGGCAAACCAGGCCTACAACTCCTGACCTAAGTCCCTTAGCCTCCTTATTATTTCCTGGGTCTTGCCTTAATTCCAGATTTCCTGAGTGCAGTATCTTAAAGTTTCATCTTTCTTAGAACAAAGTAGGCGTTGAATAAAAAATTACTAATAATTTTCAGCCTGTTGACAAGGCTGACACCTATCTTAAAATGGAGGAAGTGCATTTGCACTTTTAATCATTGGGAATTCACAGTCTACAGCAGTCATTCATTTTGCAGTTACTTATATAATAGTTTCTGGTAAGTTAATGTTTATTTTTCAAATTACAGTGAGGATTAAAATCTAAGAATTCTAGAATGAGTACAGTAAATAGCAGACCTCAAGATAATTAGAAATGTTACAACTTTTGAAAAATACCTTAGGTCTATTAAAAACACTCTTAGAATAATTTATTTTTAAAATGCATCTAACAAAGCATAATTTATTAACAGTGCCTTAAGATTATAGCATACAAATGAATTCAGTACTTTCTGCTATAATAATTCTTACACAATTGAACTTGATAAAAATCAGTTGATTCATATTTTAGATAAAAGGATTTTTAAAATAAAATGGCTCAAGAGTGGTCTTACTTGGAATCGACTCTTTCCAAATCTAGATGTCTTGGTTAATTATCTCACTGGATTTATTTTTAATTGTATTTAGGTGATAAATTACCAGTATATTGTATTTTTCATTACCAGAGAAATGTTAAGTGGGCTTATCTGGATATTTGTTAGGATCATTTACATTTAAATGTAAAAGCTCTCATTTTGAGTCACTTTTTTAAGAATCTAAATTCTACTAATAATTTGCATTGCTTAAAACACAGTAGCTGATGCCATGCCAGAAACCATATTTTTGATGGGGCTTTTTTATAACCAGAAAGAAAATAATAATCTATAAATACATTAGTCTTTTTAGAAACACAGGTTAAAAATATTTGTTTCATTTTGCCTTTATTTTTATCTGCCTCTTTTGTCTGCAAGTCAAACTTTCACAGTCCCCGCTATCTCCTGTTTATTCTTAACTTTATTTACTAGTAATAACTCAGTGGGTAATGCAGATGGTTCAGTTTCACTAAATAAGATGTAATACAGCACACTGGTGATTCACTAATGAAAAAAGTCATTTATAAGATGAACCCTGCTGTAAGACAGAGCTATCCCTTTTGTTTGTTTATTTGTTTTCAGTGGTAGCTGATCCTGTCTCATTTTTCCCTGTTAAAGGTTCCTCAGTGGTGCGCTGAATATTGCCTTTCCATCCACTACCAGCATGGCGGCGTGATCTGCACACAGGTCCACAAGCAGACTGCGGTCCAGCTTGCCTTGCGGGTAGCAGACGAAATGGACGTTAACATTGGTCATGAAGTTGGCTATGTGATCCCTTTTGAAAACTGCTGTACCAGTGAAACAATTCTGAGGTTGGTTTTAAGGGGTTTCATCTGCCCCCTGCTGATAACTCTTGACTTGGGTTCTATAATCCTAAAAGAGCATTATTCTTGGCATTCTACATGTTAAGCTTCTATGCTGTGTAATAATAACTGGCCTCTCTGTTAGCAGCCTGACATACACCAGTTGTTTTCCCACACTGGCATTATCAGAGATTCCTTGTCTAAACTTCTTCCATGACTCCAGTAATCCTCAGGAAAAAGTTATGACTTGTTCATTTGGCCCCCCAAAACCTTCAAGTGTGTGCTTCTAGAGCTCTGCTTCATGCTGGGTCCACATCATTGCCCATGTGCCAGCCACAGGGACACCTGGAGCTCTGTGTGTCACGCTTCCAGACCTCTGTGCCTTTATACCTGCCACTCTGTGCTTGCAATGCCCAGGGGCCTCTTCTGCACATGGCTGATCCTTCCTAGTCAGTCAAGACTCAGTGCAGGGATCACCTACTCCAGGAAGGCTCTCCAGTAATATATATGAGAAAACGCTCTGGTAGGCTTCCATAAAACTTATCATCAACCTCCATCGCAGCAATTTAGAGCAGTGTTTTTCAAACTGTACTTTTCAGAGTTTTATGGGGCCCAGGGAGCCTTTTCTCTGGCTATGACAAGTTGTGGTATCTCTTTCTTGTGTTTAGCTTCATTGTAAGATTTTCTTTGAACAAGGAGTTCCAAGAACTTGATACAAAGAAGGAAAAAGACAAGAAAAAGAAATTGGAAAAATCGCTGCTCTGGCCAGTGCTTCTCAAGCAGTTTTAAGTCATAGCCCTCATAGAAAGCGATAGTATCTGTATAGTACCTCCAGGAAATGGGCTTAAGCTGCCCAGGTGCTGCCTGACCTCTCCCGGAGCCGAGGAGTAAGTATCTGGGGATCAGTTTTCCTGCACCTGTGTAAGCCGTATGTGTGGCATGCCAGCATACCATGGCGCACCATTTGGGAAGCTCTGCTTTAGTGTAACAGGGCAGCCATGGTTTTTGCACATTTATATCTCTAGTGTCTGATGTGCTGGTCCCCTGGAGGATGTTCAGTAAATTGTATAATGGAAGAAAGGAGTTTTGCCCTGTTGCAGCTAGCTTTTTCTGAACTTCCCATTAAGAAAGCCCAGATGACTCATTTGGTTTGTACTAAGCTGCTTTCCCTTAAATGTTTATCTTCAGAAATACCAGACATTAGTCTTCAGGCTAGTGTCAAACCATAGGCAATCTTTAGACCAACAGCACTCTGACCTGAACTTCTTGAAGATACATTACTTTCTGCTATTATAGCAATGATGTCCCTGAGTCATTAAGTCAGTACATATTTATAAATTGCTTATTATGTAAATGGTACATGAGTGGTACAAAAGAAACATAAAAATCTCCCTGCTTCTTAGGAACTCACAAACTAGTTGAAGGGCTGACAGGACAAGACATACAACCCTGAAAGGGTGAAGGATCCCTAAGCTTAGCAGATTCATTTTTTACATTTTAGCATAGCCTTTTGAATTGTTGGAGTATTAATCAAATGATCGTGCTGACTAGGTTCTAAAGTAAATGTGTATATTTTTATATCTTTAATACCATCTAGACTTTGAAAATCCTTTGGAAAGGACTCTTGGATATAGTAAGGCTTAAAATGAAATATTACAACAGTTTTTATCTTAATTGACATTGAATCGGGTTTATATATTTTCTAATTTTTTGGAGAAAGCCACAAAGATAAATAATTGTGGGGAAATACAATAATGTTATCAGAGTAGGTCAAAGACATGCCTCCCCTGTAAACATCTATCACGTGTTAGCCTTGGCTTTCATGGGGTTGTTCTTTAGTGAAAAACTCAAGCATTCAATTCTGACAGCCAAAGGAAGAACTACAATTTACATTAAAGTATTTTTAGTTTTGATCTGTGTGTAGCATTTGTTTCTTAACATGGACAATAGCGTCAGCTGTGGTGCGCTGAAGTGCAAGGGGGTCCTGGGAGACGGGTGGCAATTAGCTGCCTGCTTTGGCCACAGCAGGTCCTGTTTCTTTCTGCCCCTGCCGGGCTGCCTTGTTTTCTCATTGTTTTCATATCTATACTTTACAATTACTCTTGTTGCTGGGACATTGTACCTTCTTTTCCATCATGACATCCCCTCCGAATCAGCGTAGAGTCAGCAGATATTCTCCTGCATTCTTGGTTTGATTTGCAGGGAACAGTCCCCAACTATTAAAAATCTCCCCAGGGATAAAAGAAAGCAACACCTTATTTTCTTCCTGGTGTTCTGTGCTCTGACGAGGAGGCAACACAGCTGTAAAGTGGGTGTAACCTTATTCCAGTCACGTAACCTCTCTGTACCTAAGTGTCCTCATCTGTAAAATGTGGATGATTCATATACTTCTCAGAGAGCTGCTGCGAGGACTGAATGAGTTAATACATGCGACTGATCCACAGTGTATGTATGTGGCAGCTATTTTTATACTTAGAATTATACTTATATTTTTAGAATTTTACTTAAAACCAGATTCATTTTCCTGGAGAGGCATGTTAGCCAAAATTTTGAATAATCTCAGATCGAATAGCTATTTAAATCAGAGGATTTAAGGTTTATTGATCATAGAAGGGGATGTTCTATATTTGATATTGTCTTCCATTTTCTTTGTAACTCCTTAATATCTAATCTATCAGAAACATAATAGGCAATTAGTAAGGCTGCCTTTATGCCTACTACCATTTTTTTTTTATACTATATATAACAATTTACTTCTTTAAGCTTTTTTTCCTGGCTTTTTTTGAACCAGTGAATACCTGAATATTACATACCTAAAATAGTCTTTCTGAACTGCATGTCAAGATATCTTGAAGTGACTCAGAGATTTCAAATAGTGATCTCTTCTGTTTTGAGAACTGAAAAGTTATGTTCTCAAATTTTCATTAAGGGCCGGGCGCGGTGGCTCACGCCTATAATCCTAGCACTCTGGGAGGCCAAGGCGGGTGGATCGCTCGAGGTCAGGAATTCGAGACCAGCCTGAGCAAGAGCGAGACCCCATCTCTACTAAAAATACAAAGAAATTATATGGACATCTAAAAATATATATAGAAAAATTAGCCGGGCATGGTGGCGCATGCCTGTAGTCCCAGCTACTCGGGAGCCTGAGGCAGTAGGATAGCTTGAGCCCAGGAGTTTGAGGTTGCTGTGAGCTAGACTGACGCCACGGCACTCACTCTAGCCCAGGCAACAAAGCGAGATTCTGTCTGAAAAAAAAAAAAAAAATATTCATTAAGATCAAACTCAATATACATAACTTTATAAAATATTAAAATTAATAAAACTTTAAGATATTTTATTGTATTCTTAGCTTTTAGAAATTTAGTCTTAGGAATTTAAAATATAAACTGCATTTCCTGAAACCTTGGCATTGCATATATTTTTTACATAGTTATCACAGTACTTTTTAAAGCATTGTACACACAATATCTTATTAACACAAAGGTAAGAAATATATCTTTGTGTTATGTAGAAAAAATTGGAGATTTGTATAGTATTTAGGAATAAGCCTTTATGATTCCCTTAGAATTATATAATCATCTGGAAGGCCAGGCCTTGTTTGTTGAGTCTAGTAGAGTTTTAAGTAAGTCACTGTCTTCTCTCTTTTTTTTTTTTTGGGACAGAGTCTCACTCTGTTGCCCGGGCTAGAGTGAGTGCCGTGGCGTCAGCCTAGCGCACAGCAACCTCAAACTCCTGGGCTCAAGTGATCCTTCTGCCTCAGCCTCCTGAGTAGCTGGGACTACAGGCATGCGCCACCATGCCCGGCTAATTTTTCTATATATGTTTTTAGCTGTCCATATAATTTCTTTCTATTTTTAGTAGAGACAGGGTCTCGCTCTTGTTCAGGCTGGTCTCGAACTCCTGAGCTCAAACAATCCGCCCGCCTCGGCCTCCCAGAGTGCTAGGATTACAGGCATGAGCCACCGCGCCCGGCCGGTCTTCTCTCTTTTTAATTAAGCCTAGAGGGGGAGCATAGCTTCCTATGTGATCAGTGCTTAGACGAGTTTTGCTGAAAAGAGAACAGAGATTTAATTTTTAACATTTAGGAAGTAGCATAGATTAAAATAATTTGTTTTGAGATGAGAGGCAATAGTCACTTATATCATTATAGCATACTAATTAACCTCAGCAAAAGGTGATCTGAAAGCTAGATTTCAATACATCTGTTTGTTTGCATCTTGCACAAAATATAATGGTGTAGCATTCAGGATATTTTTTAAGTGTGAGAAAAGGAGTGATCAACAATTTATCGCTGCTCATTTGGCAAGACACAGGATAAGAACGTGTAGGAAAAGAAAGGCATAGAGCAAACACTTTGATCTCATGAAGATACAGAGAGGAAAAACATGGACCTTATCACCAAAACCATGGAGGCCAAGGAAGCAATCTTTATAATTTGACAATGACATCAGACATCAGGTTTAAATCTTGACTCTATCCCTGGCTTTATGACCTTGGGCAGGGTACCTAACTTTTCTGAACCTCAGTTTTTTCATTTATAAATGAGCAATGGTAATGGGATAGTAATGTCTACCTTGAAGATTTATTCTGAAGGTTAAATAAGAAAATGTATGCGCCAGCACAATTCCTGGCACACTCTAGGAGCTTAATAAATGTTTGTTTCCTTCCTTTTCTTTCCTCCTTAAAAGGAGTTAATTGAGGACCATGAAAGGGGTTAGTTCAGGAACCAGGACCACCCCTAGGTTCAATAATTTGCTAGGAGGATACACAGGATTCAGCATATATTAATAGTTTACTTACAAGTAAGATTTATTGCAGTGAAAGGATACAAAGCAAAATCAGAAAAGGGAATTAGTGGGTAGGATAAAGTTCAGAGGAAACCAGGCACAAGTTCCCAACAGTTCTTGTGCAGTGGAGTTGCACAGAATGCACTTAATTGCTTCACGAGTTGTGAAATGGTATCCTACCAGGGAAACTCATCAGAGACTCAGTGCCCAGGACTTTTACTGGGGGCTGGTCACATAGGCACCCTCTGCCTAGTGTGTTCCAAAATGTGGTTCAACATAAACTATATTGCTTGTACAAATAGTTCAGGCACAATGAGCCACTCTTTATTAGTTCTGGGAATGGTAAGAATGGTGAGAATCCTCCCCAAATCTAAGTTCCCAAATGCCATCTAAGGGCCAACCTTGCAAGGCAGGTCTTTCTAAAGGACAGCAGTCTCAGAACCGCTATGTACAAGGATAAATAAAATTAGATACCGTAAATGGGTAGAAAATATATTGGACTGGTTTCTTTAAGCAATAATATAGGTAAATATGTAAATAGTGTCAGAAAGATATTTACATGAAAGTGAATGACTAATAGGTGGGTTTTTCAAAAAAAATATGTTCCCAAGAACTACTGGAAAATTCTATTAAAATCATTAATGACCCCTCCAGGAATTCTAGCCAATTTGCTTGCTACCCTTAAATAGGTGGCTACTTTTTAGATACTTTTGTTTGGTTGAAGCTAACATCTTGGTGGTATCATCTCCATAATGCATTTCTGATAGTAGCAGTACTCTAGGTGGGCTAGCTGGGCTGTGAACCTGAGCCAGGTGGCCATTCTTGTATCCTTTCCTTGAAAAGTCTATGCACTTACTCAAAATTCTTTCATGGATGAAACAGAGGGGAAAAATGCTTACCTGACAAGGGTGTTTTATGATACTACTCTTTGTTTATAAAGCTCAGAGCAAATGTGAAATACAGCTCTTGTTAATATTTGTAATAAACATTTAGGCAGAGGTCTTTAACCTAGGGTTCAATGATGGTCTCTGGAGGGTCCATGAACATACACAAACTGGGTGTACATTTTGTTTATGTGTGTTTTTCTGTGTTTGTAGATTTTATCATCTTAGATGAATCTTGGCCCCAGCAAAAATTTAGAATCACTGATTTAGAGAAAAGGATATAAGAAAGGCATTTTTGTTGTTAGAAGTTCTCTGCATGACTTTTCATAGAATATTCTAACTTTAATGTTTCTTCTTTATAGGTATTGTACTGATGATATGTTGCAAAGAGAAATGATGTCCAATCCTTTTTTGGGTAGCTATGGGGCCATCATCTTAGATGATGTTCATGAAAGAAGCATTGCAACTGATGTGTTACTTGGACTCCTTAAAGATGTCTTAATAGCAAGACCAGAACTGAAGCTTATAATTAACTCCTCACCTCATCTGATCAGCAAACTCAGTTCCTATTATGGAAACGTGCCTCTCATAGAAGTGAAAAATAAGCACCCTGTGGAGGTTGTGTACCTTAGTGGGGCTCAAAAGGATCCTTTTGAGTCTATTTTACACCTTATCTTTGAAATTCACCACTCGGGTGAGAAGGGTGACATTGTAGTCTTTCTGGCCTGTGAACAAGTAAGTAAGTAATATTCTAACCTAACAGAGTAATAAGGTATTTCACTGGGGAAACTTTTAATAACTAACATACAGGTTTCAGTTTGCTAATTAACTGTTTAAATATTTGGTTTCATCACACCTCATTAAATAAAACCTGTGCTGAAAGGAGAACAAGGAAGTGTTTCTCAAATCACATGTTGTTCTGACAACAAACAACGGGTGAGGCATCTTGAAGAGTTTCTAAAAATGATCTCTAGAGCCAACTTCCTTCCCCAGCCTCAGGCCAGATAGGGGGCTGCCCCGGTGCAGAGCTGGTTCTACTCATGCTTGCTGCGAATTGTCGTCTCTTAGTACAGTAGTAGACACACGCCACCTCCCGGAACACTCTCGGCCGCCTCCCTCATGACCAGGTGCATTTGTTGGTGAACATCAAAAATTTCCTACAAATGTTTCTGCAGTAGTCAGTGGGGTATGAAGCAGAACATTTAGTTCATAGCACACCCCAGAAGCCCATCTCCCTCGACCGTGGCTCCTTTGCTTAAAAGATGAATGAGAAAAATTTTCACTCAGGTTTCTTGAAAACATCTCTTCAAAAGAACGATTGGAAATGTACAATTGAACATCATTTGCATTCTGTTACTGCTTTCCTACAGCCAAGGTGCCATTTGGGGTTGTTTTTTTTTTTTTTTTTTTTTAATCGCAGCTACACTGGGCCTACTTTTTTTCCCACTACTCTGTTGGCTGAATTTAAAAGCCTCCAGGATCTCCAGAATTAGGCTTTTCTTCTTGGAGACTAATTGCCTGGCCTTTTTTCCCTTCCCATCTTCTCTCTCAGAAAGTGAAAGCACTAGTTTTTAGGCCATGACCCAAATGTAGAGTGGTTCTAGTGATTAAACAGAAGTGAACAGAAAATGGTTTGATACAGGCTGAGCCATCAGCTGAACAAAGACAAGCACCTCAGCTCCCTACAAGAGCCTTTCCTAAGTACCCACTTGCTTGCAGAAATACTTTCAGAAGCATTCTGCTTTATATTCAAAGCATAAAGGATGACTGAGCCTCCCGGCTTTGGGAACTTTAGACAGCTTTCTTACAACTTAAATTCTATCAGCTTCTACATTACTTAAAGTAATTTAGAATCTTAAATGTATAACCACAGCATATTTACCATTTTTTTTTTTTTTGCTATATATGATATACATTCTCTTGAATAGTAAATCTTCTACCTATTACAGTAATTTATTCTATTATACTCTCCAATCCTGCATGAGTCAAGATATTCAAGAAAGTTCTGAGAAAAGTAATAAAATGATTAGGGAGACAGAGGATTTATGAAAACAATTAGAGATTCTCAGAATAAGTGAGTGAAACCTAAGGAAAGGAAGAATGGCAAAACTAGACATCTAAACTATTTGAGAGTCAGAATTGCAAGGTGAAAAACAGGATATGTACTTCTGCCAAAAAAAAAAAGAAAAACGTAGTAATCTTTCAAGTCAGAGTAAGCAAAAATTCCAAAATGGATTTTGGATTTTTAGAAAATAATGCTCATAACAGAATTGGGGCCAGGTGGTCTTAGAGTGTTTATTCTTGTAAGTTTAATATAAACTATAATTCATGGTATAGTGACTTTTGAACTGTCAGACTTCAGAAGATGCATTTGTATAGAGGATGGTAGTGGAAAAACTATAAAGTCCACAGGACTTAGAAAGGTATATGATCTCCCTTGAAGTCAGGCTGGAAAGGCAATTCCTATTCAGAAACCATCAGTCTTGCAGAGTATTAAAATCTTAAAAGTGAGAGTGCCATGAAAGCTACAGGGGAGGTTGCAATTCCGAGCCTCCGGCAATGCTGGGTGCTGCTGCTGGAACCAGGCCCAGCGCCCACTCTGTGGGTGAGCTCCTCACTGTCCAGGGCCCAGCAGCGGATCTGCTCCATGCGTGGGTGACAAGCCAGCCCCTGGGATTCTGCTGACTTGAGCAGACAGCGGAATCAGTTTTTTCTCTCACAATCCAGCCCCAAATGCCACAGGTGTTATCTGGTTTATCCTTACCCCACCTACCACCTAACAAGCTGAACACAGTTCAGTACACTGTTGGGCTTTTCTTTTTCGCTACTTTTATCAGTACCCACAGTTAAGATATTCCCCTCTTATGGCCTTGGAATTTGTCTCTTGGGAAGATTTATCTTGTTCTGAAATCCATGCTAACAGCTATTGATCATTTTCCCCCTATGCCAACTGAAGCTTTCTTGATTTCAATATGAAACTTTAAAACCTACCATAGCAATTAAATATCATATGAAAACAAACCCACACAGTCTAATAG
Organism: Varecia variegata; assembly: GCA_028533085.1. Classification (NCBI taxonomy): domain Eukaryota; kingdom Metazoa; phylum Chordata; class Mammalia; order Primates; family Lemuridae; genus Varecia; species Varecia variegata. The sequence goes on along the minus strand of CM052446.1, from coordinate 57,210,769 downwards.
AAATGTACTAATTGTCATTTTTTAAGAGATGCATTTTAAATTGCAGAAGTATTCTCAAACAGCCTGTAATGGCATTCACATCAGGTGTTTCACATGTTCTCTAACCACTTGCTCAGCCCACCTGCTGTGACTTCATCCCCATCATTCACAGGCTGCCCCGTCTTCCTTGAGACTTACAGCCCTGAATGTTTAGTGTGTTGTTCCTTAGTACTCAACCATCTTTTAACCCAAAAACAAAAAGTGAAATAAATTAAATAGAAAACATAAGTTGAGATTTATAATACTATCAAGCCAAATTTTTGTGCAGTAATAAGCTATTCACAAAGGTGTCATGAGGTTGGAGGTTTTCCTAGGAAATGTTCTATGTAATTGTGGGTCTTTCATTTTTCTGGCTATCTGCAGGCTATCTTCCTTCAGTGGGTGTTGCTGTTTTCCATAGCTGTGCAGGTAGTTATAGGAAAGTCCCATTTATATAAACGAACTGTATACATTGAGTAAGAATCAAGAAAATGACTAAACAAAACATGTGAAGCACCAGATGCATATTTTAAGCTTTTTTCCTCAAATTCTGAAGATTATAGCCACAAAGCCCTCTATCAGGTATGCTTTTTTCCTTCTGAAGTTTTTTTTATTATTTTTTCTCCATATTTGGAACAAAATTCAACATTAGAACCAACCTACAAGGCAGCCAAAATAGCTCAATTGGGAAAGCATTGGACCGAAAAAGAATCCACCTGCAACTAAAAAGTTTTAGCAATTAGAAGAAAATAAAAAATTAGTGGCCCAATTACTTTTTCAAAAGTATTCTAAGAGAATAAGAGCAAATATTTCAGTACAATTTGAAAGTTCACTTAAACCCCTTCCAAATGCAGGTTATCTGCCAGGTGACACCTGTGAGAAACTGGCCGCTGGAGCTGTCCGGGAGGAAGGAGGGACACCTTGTAAGGCCCCGCGGCAGCAGGCTCAGGGGAACACAGCCCAAGTGCTCGTTCTTTTCCTTTTCATGTCTAAGTTATCCTCACATGATATGTGAGGTAGAATGAGGTGATCAAAATTATAAAAATGGAGGAATAATCTTGTTCTGATTATGCCAACTGGCGAATTTTCATTCATTATGACCAACAGTCATACTGGTTGTTACAAAATCTGCCCCAAGTAAGCCAACTGTGTGCAGGAAAGGGAAGTGTGAGCAAGGGAACATACCTGTGTGACTGCTGCCGTGGAACCCAGCGGAGCAGGTCGCTGCAGCCTCTCGGCAGGTGAGGAAACACTTGGAAACGGCTCGCCCGCTCTGCGAGACCGACCGCCTGCAAACCCTTGAGTTAATCCAATCCCATTCTACAAGTGCTGTGGAAAGGAAGGAGATGGGAGCTAGGGGAATGGAGGATAAAATCGAGTCTTAAAAACTATAATGATCATGGGAAGTCATCTTTTTTTTACTTAAATGTTTCATGAAATCTAATGAAATTAAATGGGACTTCTTCCATTGGGTAGTTTATTAGGTCCTTAAGAAGGCAGAAACTTTGGAAAAATAAAAAGGACAAAAATTACATTAAGTGACATCTATTTTGTATGAGGTTCTAAAAAACTAGTGATTTGAGAAATGGAAAAATACTATCTAAATGCCTTACCTTTTGAGTGTTTTTACCAATTACCTGTACGTAGTTTTATGAAAAATGATTGAGTTTTTCCCCCAAGATATTTGACAGTAAAACATTTTAAAAGGATATTTCTCAATGCCTGAATCATGCAAAGATTTAAATAGCAGTAACTATTTCCTGCCTACTTTATTGCATTTTTGTTATTTTTAAGTGCTAAATTGTCAAAATAATTTTTAGAATGACCCAGATAGAGATCCTGATTGTGGAGTATGTTTGTATGTGTACTTTTATAGGAAATCTAGTGATGTGTAATCCTTAGTTCTGCCACCATTAAAGTACAGTGAGGCATCATCATTGATGTGAGAATAACTTTTGTTTGCCTGTCATTGTTAATGGATATGAGAAATTGTATCAAGCTAGAAAAATAGCAAGATAAATACATAAAGGCAAAGATAGTACATTTCACAAGAGGAAAACCATTTTGGACTAAAAGCAATGAAATTGTTTATAAGTTATATTTAACTTTCCCAAAGAAATTTTCTCATTTAGTTACGTGTTTTTTCCATATTTAAAGATACACATGACAACAACATAGGCATTTCTTTCCCTGTACACATTTCCCTGTATAGTATTGCCTAAAATTTTATTTAATTTAGACATTTTTTTAAAGTAGTGAAGTTGTTTGTATTGCACTTTATTCTTATAGATGATGTTATTTTTCACTTAAGGATATTGAAAAAACCTATGAAATTGTCTACCAAGAAGGATCTAACTTAAACCCAGACCTTGGAGAACTGGTGGTTGTTCCTTTATATCCAAAAGAGAAATGTACTTTGTTCAAGCCAATTGATGATTCAGAAAAAAGATGCCAAGTTTATCAAAGAAGAGTGGTGTTAACTACTAGCTCTGGAGAGTCTTTGATCTGGAGCAACTCAGTCAAGTTTGTTATTGATGTGGGCATAGAAAGAAGAAAGGTAATTATTATCGAGTACTTTAAATAGACGACTAATAATTGTCACCCCCACTTCTTGGGTTCCTGCCATTTTACTATAAAGTGAGGATGGACTGTGTGATCTGGGGAGTCTTTGAATTTGGTCACGTGTGCAAAGAAGAAGAATCGCAACCAGCACCAAAAGTCTAGGTCACATGCTGCTGTCTTTCATTAGCCTGTTGGTAGTCTGGAAATTAATTAAATTGATTGACGTGCCAAAGGAGAAAGTTTTGAGGAAAGACTCCACAACTAAAGCATAAAGGTGGTGGTTCTCCTTGTCAGTATTTTTTTCTTTGGCCTAAGGTACTAGCAAAGCAAATTATTTGACTCCTAAACTAATCTCTTATGTACATCCATTGATATTTTTTTGTAGCCCCTTTATCAAAGTAATTAGCATCTTGCCCCAGGGAATTTACTAGAAATTAGTTTCATGTACACTGACTTTAATTTTAGCAGATTCTGGCTTATAATTGACATGATAAAATTTTTATCCTAAATTTTTTTAAAAAAAATATATTGTTTTATCATTACCTTTAAATTAAAATATTAGAAAAAATGAAAATGAGGCATCTCAAACTCTCAAAGACACTGGGACTTCAGAAATCATAGCATTTGAGATGTGAAAGGAAGCCACCAAATATTAATTCATTTACCATTAGGAGATGTTATGTAATTTTATCCTCCAGGAGACTATGAGCCTCCTAAATATCCTTGTCTTAGTATGATGGAGCAGTCTCAGCAGTTAGGAGGGTTCCTTTTAGAACCAATTAGAGTTGAACTCGATTGAATTAGTCCACCATTCGGAGAACCAGGGCTGTCACTCACTCCTGTAGATCACCCATAAGAAAAATCACCATTGGCCGGGTATGGTGGCTCATGCCTATAATCCTAGCAGTCCAGGAAGCCAAGGGAGGATTGCTTGAGCTCAGGAGTTCGAGACCAGCCTGAGCAAGAGGAGACCCGTTCTCTATCAATTAAAAATAGAAAAATTAGCTGGGCATCATGGCATACACCTGTAGTCCCAGCTACTCTCGAGGCTGAGGCAGGAGATTCACCTGAGCCCAGGAGTTTGAAGTTGCAGTGAGCTATGATGATGCCATGGCACTCTACCCGGGGCAACCGAGCGAGACTCTGTCTCAAAAAAAAAGAAAAAATCACCACTAATGCCATATGCAGTTTTTGTGTTAGCTGTTATGACTGGAAAGTCTCAGTATCTGTTATAAAAGTGAGACCACTGAGATCACAGTTGATCTGAATAAAACTATTAATAAAAGGAAACAACATGGTCAGGTGAGAAGCTTCTTCTGCATGTGGCATGTGAGGATCTGTTGTCATTTGCCAGTACAGTGCTCGGGGAAGTGGTAACACTAGAATTTCAGCAGGTGGTACAGAGGTCCCATAGTTACTGAAGCTACAGTGAAAGCAGACAGCCTTTAAATCCATTTATCAAAGCACTTACAGTTTGTATTTTAAGGCAAATGAAATATTGTACAAAGAAAATGAGTCTGTAGCAGAGCATTTCATGAAGTGAAGTCCTGGAAACAGCACAGGGAGCCTACAGTGTTGAGTATCTCATGCTAACGATGCTGTCTTTCCCTGTGAAGGTGTACAACCCGAGAATAAGAGCAAACTCACTCGTCATGCAGCCCATCAGCCAAAGCCACGCAGAGATCCGCAAGCAAATCCTTGGTTCATCTTCTTCAGGTAGCACTGTGGACACGGAAACTAAATGTCAGTTCGCACGCGAAGGCAACACAGAAATATTAAAGCCGTTTTTCTTGGTTTCTTACAGGAAAACTGTTCTGTCTCTACACTGAAGAATTTGCCTCCAAAGACATGAGGCCACTCAAGCCAGCAGAAATGCAGGAAGCCAACCTAACAAGCATGGTGCTCTTCATGAAGAGGATAGACATCGCAGGCCTAGGCCACTGTGACTTCATGAACAGGCCAGGTAGCTGTGTGCTCGCGGGTTAGCAGGCCACGCGGGCCGACGCTTCTCTCCTTTCCTCTTGCCCGTTTGCAGTCTTAAGAGCAGGTGGCACTTGGCGGTGCAAGCAAACACGAGGAGTTAGTTTGGAATGAAGCATTCTTCCCATTAGAGGTAAAAATTCTCTGAAGGTATATAAAAAAAAAAGCCTAGGAAATATCTGTTCTGACACTGGAAACTTGTCTGACCTTGGACACAGGAGTGCAGGGGGACTGGGCCAAGCAGCAGACATAAGGAGGGAGGGACAGTGGCGTAGGGAGGTATGAGGGTTAATCAACAGTGAACGTAGAATTCTCTGCAGCTTGGAGTTTCTGGGAGATGTTTGTAGGCAAACAGTCCTTCCTTATGAATTATATACTACCACCAGGGGGAAATCCACAAATCCACTAGAATGTTACTCCTTTGTAATTGAAGTCAGACTTTTATGTGACGGAGAGGTAAGGTTTTTAAAGTTAGGGCTGAGACTTTACCACTGTCTTCTTCTAATGGGTACACTGCAGACAGCCCCTGCCCTAGGCGAGACTCTGGCTCTCTGCCCGCTGGCACCACGCCTTCTTGGAAGCTTTGTTGCTCCTGCGGCTGGCGTCTTCCCTAAAAGCCCCCAGAATGCTGACTCACAGGCTAAGGAGACATGAGGGCAGGCAGCCTCTATTGGGTGACAGCTGCCAAAGCTGCAGGGCAAAGCGATGCCACGTGCTCAGGAAAGAAGCCACAACTGTTTCTCCTTATCCTTGTAGTTTCTTCCACATTCCCAGTTCTCATCCTGTCTTCAACTCTGGACACAGTATCCAGGCCCATTCTTGTCCGTTTAAATACCTGCCTGTCCTCTCAGGAATAATGATAACAATAACATTTACATGGTCTTGACTGAAGCATTAAGTCATTTAATACTTGCAACAACCTTGTGAGGTAATGCTATTATTTGCTCCGTTTTACATCTGAGGAAACTGAGTCACAGAGAAATTAGGTAACTTGCACAGAGACAGTTAACTTCAAACCCTGACAGTGTGGTTGCAGAGTCATCCTAACCACTCTGTCTCCTTAAAACAGACCCGAGCCCCACTGGCTTAAATGTAGTCCTGAAGAACCTTTCCTGGTTACTGTGCCTTCTTTTCCTTCCAAAAGTTCTCTGATGATGGCCCTTCCCCCTGAGCCAGCGCAGAGCACCTCAGCTCCTTTTCAGCTGCTCCTGGTGGAGCCAGTCACCAGGGCCCAGGAGCACACACCAGGGAATACGGTTCGCTCAGTTCCACCCCTTGGCCCTGCTCCTGAGGCCTGGACAGGGCTCTGGTCCCAAGGCCAGAGGCACTGAGGTTTTGGAGTCAGTGTCCCAAGGCCCTGGGTACCTTTGGAAATGCTGCTTTGTTTTCTCACTCTCGGCTCAACTTCACGAAAGCTAAGTGGACACTTGAGTCTCCGTATAAAGGATCCTGATTTAAAGTACAGTAGTCCCCCCTTACCCAACGTTTTGCATTCTGTGGTAATTCCTAAGTTTTAAAGTGTACACCATTCTGAACAGCGTGATAAAATCTCGTGCTGTCCTGCTCCGCCCCACCCAGGATGTGGATCCTTCTGTTACCCAGCATGGCCGTGCTATCGATGCTCCGCACCCGTTAGTTACTGTGTGGCCACCTGGGTTATCAGACCAACTGAGGTGGCATCATAGTGCTTGTGTTCAAGTCACCCCATGTTACTTAATAATTGCCCCAATACACAAGAGTAATGATGCTGGCAACTCGAATATGCCACAGAGAAGCCATGAAGTGCTTCTTTTAAGTGAAAGATATAAATTTCTTTTATAAAATGACAGCTTTTCAGAGCTACTCCTGTGTTTACAGTTTCTCAGAATAACCAGCTCAAAATAGCCAAAAAGGCCTATTTTGGGGTAGCATATTCTGGTCTCTTCCAGTCACATTTCGGGGTAGTGTGTCCAGGGCCCCAACAAGAAACATGTTTTACTTTTGAATTGACTTCCTGGGCATCTTCTTGCTGAGGACAGTAGATGTTTGGCAGACTAGAAATGCAGGGGGAAGAAAAGGCAGCTTAAAGATGCCAAAGATGTTTGAAAGCAAACCATAGCAGTGCAGTAGAATTTCCGTGTTCTCTCGATGTTTTCCCTATGTGCTGCTCACTCTGTGAGGCTTAAAGTTGATAACTGGGGGACAAAAGGGTTAGGGTGACAATTTATTTTTGTCTCCTGACAACACACACATAACTATTTTCTGCTGTGCTGGGGAAAAATATAACTGTGGATTAACTCTGACTCATCGTTTTGGAAACAAAAAAAAGATGCTTGCAGCTGCTGCATTTAATTCAACTTATAATTGAAATACGCAAATGCAGCAAACTTGTTACCCTTTTCAGGATGCATGAACCATGTGAAAATGAATTTGGCATAACTAGGCTACAAGCTATTAATTGAATTCCCTTGATCTGGACCTCTTTTTTTAAAAATCAGTTGTTTTTTTTTCTTCCTTGGCTGCCTGAAGATTGACCTCCATTCTGAATGACACTCACCGTCCATCTGGTCAGGAAGCTCCAGACCAACTGACCACTTCAGTGAAAACAGGTGGTCTGAGACTGCTGTTACCCTGGAAGGCAGTGGTACCTAGACAGGGGTTTGGAGGAAAACTAGCCAAAATGTACCAGACTAGACCAGATGCCATCTTTGTATTCAGGTGCAGGACTCATTTTAGTGGTTCCATGATAGTGGTGGTTCCATCCACGATTCTTTGGATAATGGAAAGAAAAATGAACCCAAACACAAACTGTGAGGCATAGCATGTTCAACAAGACAAAGGCCTCAAGAAAACAGGGGGAAGCTCAGGAAGAGAATAAAGTCAGGGCCATGGAGGCCCGTGTTGGCGCTGGCGAGTAGAGGCAGTGAAGACTCTGCAGTGGCGTCACCTGTGTTGATGGTGCAGCTCTTTCACCAGATGATCCTTAAATCAGTTGGTCAGGACTTTCTGGAATAGTATTTACCACACCAAAAGTCCAGTTTGTGAGTATGCTAGAGAAATATATGTGCTTGCTTGTAAATCACTGGAAACTCAAAATTTTGCTTAGGAATTTATAAAACAGTGTGAAAACAGTACAGTCTGTGCTAAGAGGAGGCCGGGAGGAGACAGGCTGCTGAGGGCACTCACGTGCGGCCCTCCCGGCTCCGTGAGGCTCTGTAGTTGCAGGGGGGGCTGGTGCTGTTGGCTGCTGCCCCAAGAGCGCGGAGAGTCGAGCACATGTTCCAGCACTGCACTGACAGGAGGCTACGGCCTAGGTCTGTACGTTACCGAAGCTTACGCTATTACCTGTTTAAGGCCACACACGTGTATTGTTATATTCAGATGGAGGCAGTGAAAAAAGAGAGGTGAGCATGCTAAGACGACTTTCCAGCGCCGGTGTGTGAGGATCTTAGAGCACTGAAGTAAATGATGCTACAGAAAGTGCAAACAATACCTGGGGGAGACTTTAGAAGGCACAGAATGGAAGGACTTTTAGCTATTGATGCCCTTTGGGCTTTTCATGGGTCTGGTGACCGAGTGGTTTTCCATCCAAGCCAGTATGTTTCTGAGTGAACGGGGTGTGGTTGATAATTAAGCTGGGACAAGATTTACTGATGTCAGCCCCTGGAAACTCCCCACTGTCTCTTGGTCCAAATTCTAAAACTTCTAAGGAAGGGAGTCATTGATTGAATTTGGGAAGCTGCCAGCCTGAACCAGTCAACTGTGACTGGGGGTTCCTGGGGGTAATGGGGGGTAGCCACATGGTACAAAATCATGCTCATGTAAGCACGGGAAGTAGAGTGGAGGGACAGTCTCAGAAAAGCGGACAGTTAGGAGGTAAAACTGCATTTCCAGTATGACAGGATTATTGGTTTGTATGTAGGTCTCCCGCATGAGACCTACTCCAGAAGGGCCAGGGTTGAGACTGTCCCATATGTGCACCTGCCCAGGGCCGAGCAAACGCCTTGAGCCTTATCCTTATAGGGAAATAAGTTCACCAACTAGTAGCAAACATACAATCCTGTAACTATTTAGATATAAAAATCATACATTGTGTGGTCACTTTAAAGCCCATACTTTTTTCCTGATTTTTCCAGGTTTTCTGGTACTGCCAGTTCCATACCATCTAAACACATAACAGATTTGTTTAAAGATGGTTCTCTATAGTGGTGTGGGGGTGGGGAGAGCCTTCAGCTAGCCACCACTACAGCAACCTGGTGCCAGGCTTCTTGGCTGTAAGAACAATTACTGGGGATGGGGGACCATTTGTAATTTGTGAAGTGGCAGAACTTTTACAATGCCCTTATTCTTGCGAACACTGGCCAAAGGTGTGCCTTGTAGAAGGTTTGAAGTCTTCCCAAGAATGTGAGCAAAGGCAGTCAGTCATGCATGGGAGATAAACTCAGCTTCCTTCTTCTTCCCTGTTTAATCCTGAGGCCTGGGCTGGGTGGGAGTGAGTTTCTTGTTGGGAGAGAAGAAAGGTTCGGGAGGCGGCCCTGGCTGTCTATGGTCTGTTTGTGTTTCCTTCCACATCATGGGCAGGAGTGGACCTGGCGTGTGTGAGGTCTCCGGGCACAGCTAAGCTTAGAGTAGCTGGGCCACCACTGCCTCATGCTGCTGATGGTGCTGGGGGTGCACTGGGCACTGCTGTGACCCGAGGGCCCTGTCTAGGGCAGGGCTGCACACAAAAGGATCTTGGCTCCTGCCAGTGGGCAGGGAGCTGAAAATGTTTCTCTTTAGTTTACCACTGGAGGCCACTTCTATCCCTAAAATCCTTTCCAACTCTCATGACTTAGATTGAGCCTCAATCCTATGCCTTATTAGGAAGAAAGGGGGTTAAGGAGTATGGCAGAAGGAAAGGAACCAACCTTGGCTTTCAGGACTGCTTACCAAGGGACTCCCTGCCCTATTCTGCTCCTGAAAATACTCGTCCACTCCAGACAAGAGAAGGCATGATGCTCCATTAAGTATATTCCCAGGAATAATTGTAGACTGAAACTTTTACCTGTGGAAAAGTACATATAAATATATTTGCATAAATTTGCATAAAACTAACTACCTTGAGAGGAAATTCAGTGTTTCTGAGCCATTTTGGTCAAGTTAGGCAGAAAGTAGGGCAGATTTTTATAACAGAAGAGACCTGGCTGGAGGAAACCTGCTGAGCACCTGAGTGGACAGACTTCCTGGAAAGGCAAGAGGACCAACCTAGGACTCCTACCAGTTTACATCTGAAATGTTGGCATACATTTCAAGAATGTAGGAAACATGCTGTGTGAGGCTGTCAGTTCTGGAAACTACACAGCAGAGCCTTGGACTCCTCACTGACCTATGCTCCTGCTCAGAGTTAGGACCAGTTGGCCCCTCCTCTGCTGTTGCAATTTAATGTCCTCTTTGTAACCAGTCTTTCTGCTGATACCACGGAAGGAAAATGCAGATACATTTTGGAGCTTGGCATTACGGTTCCCATGGAAAAAGGACACACAGAACAGTGAATGCTGTGGCTACAGCCCTTCAGATTACTCTGAGCAATGGCAGTAGGGGAGGTGTGTGACCTTGCAGTGAACTATTCTACAGGGAGCCTGGCTGCCATTGGCAAGAAATCTCAATAACAATGATGCTTGGCTCATCTGGAAGTTGCCTTCAGAGTAAAGCAGTCAGATTTTGTGCTGCAGTAAAGAAGAGACCTCACGCTAAAACATTTATTATATTCCATTTGTTAGCATTATTTACCATGGATTACACTTAAGCAGCACTGCCATTTAGAACCCTCATCGAAACCCTTCTGCCTTTTAGCTAAGACAATTTTATAGGCCACACTGGGGAGATATCTTAAAATGCAGAATGAAATATTAGCAACTCCCATTCAGTTATTAACATTCCTTCACCTGGGTAACCTGCATCCATTAACTCATTCTTTCTAATATAATAAAACCCCAAGAACATCTTCTCCCTTTCTGTTGTTAGGACCAGGAACAGAATCATGAAGTCATTTCTGTTACTAACTCTGTGCAGCCAACTCAACTCCAGGGCATAAAAATGAGTAGTAGGTACCCTTTGGGGACAGAGCCTGGCTGTCAAGCCAGATGCTTACAGGGAAAATTGCCAAAGATCCTGTAACTTACAATGCTGCAGCTTTGCTGATTTATAGAAACTGGTTTCTAAAATGCTTTCAGTAATTAAGTTTGCACTCCCAACCTCTCCCTGCTCTGTTTAATTTAAGATGCTTATTTTTGATGCTGCTTCTTGCACCTTCTCTGGCAGATCAGCTGTTACTTTTCATTTCATGCCTCAATGGTGGAACTCTTCAACTTTTTTTTCTAAATAGCCCATCTGTTTCCTTCCCAGGATTGTAACTTTTCAAGGTCTCATCTTTGCTAATATGGTTAGTCCAAGGGTTCCCAAGCATGAACAAGTAGGATACCAGTGTGCTCCATGCCAGCACCCAGGCAGGACAGAGGGGTCAAAAACCAGGACAAGAATGTCTCTGAGAAGCCACAATCTTCTGCTCAGTCTTAAATCTTGATGGCAAAAATCAAAAAACAATAGGGAAATTCAATGTATTTTCTCCCAGGTGAGGATTAAAGTCTTCCAGTGGATGTCTGGGCTCTCTGCAGATTTTCCTTGGGTAGTGCTTGCCGCCCCCCAGTCCCTCACAATTCCTTTTCCCAGAACTGATCTTTTGCTTGCAATGGGTGTTTCAGAGGTTGAAATCATACCGTTCCCTGCTCTGCTCTCACCCAGCAGCAGGACTGGAGATGTGGTGGACTGTGTCTCAGCATCAGTTTCCCAGACCACAGACAGTAGTGGCTCCTCCTAAAGCTTTCCAGTTGTCCTAACAGGAATGGAGGAATGTTATCACATCGGAGTTTGTGACTGGGCTTTTGAGTTACTCAGTTTGCCTGAAATGTTGACGAATAGCTTAATGGTCAAAGTTTGGACAACAAAAAAGTTTTTACAATTTGTTACTTTAAACTTCCAGATGCAGACAGGTTAAATCGTTTCTTAGGTCCCCATAGCCATCATCTCCCACTCACGTTGCACATATTGAAATTGAGACAAATGAAAGCAATCTGGTGACTCTCATAAACCCTTTAGTTTGGGGCAAAACAACATAGCTTTACACGATGTGATTTGCTTCTCTGTGCGGCCTTTATTGCCTATACCAAGTACCAGACAGGTGGAAAAATACACATGTTTATTTAAATATAGTCTTACTCCTCAAGGGCAAACAGAGTAGATTGCTTTAAATAAATGGATTTTTTAAAATTTTTGGTGGTTAGGCATATATAATAAACACCACACCATTATCAATGTTATATAAGCTTAAAAGAGAACTAAAGGGATGGAGGAAATCAGCTTGCTGTCTTTATTTGCACTGGCAAATAACTCTTTTAACATCTTTGTCTACTATCTCTATCATCTCAGTTCTGGGTCACTTTTGATTAATTTTTCTCTTCCTTATGCAATGTATTTTCCTGCTGTTCATGCCTCATGATTTTTTACTGGATGCTAGACATTGTACATTTTACCTTGTTGGGTAAAATACAAAATACTTTTGTATTCCTGTAAATATCCTTGAGCTTTGTCCTGGGATGCAGGACAGCCTTTCAGGTCCTGCTTTGTAGATTTGTCAGGTGGCCCTGGAGCAGTGCTCATCTAGGGGTAGTTATTCCCTTCTGTGTTTTCTACCCAGTGCCCCACGAATTGAGGTTTTCCAGTCTGGCTGGTGGGAACAGGTACTACCCTATGTCCTGTGTGAGCACCAGGTACTGTTCCTTTTAATCCTCTCACATGGCTCTTTCTGTGGCCAGAGGTAGTTCCTTACACACAGGTGCTAATCAGTGCTCTGCTGCCTGGTCAAGGGAGCTCTCTCAGATCCCCAGAGTTCTCTCTCTGTACAACCCTCTTAGGTACTCTGACCTTCAAGCTCTGGCCCCCTTAGTCTCCCTGGCCCCTAAGCCCCATCTTCATACTGCAAGGAGTCTGGCAGGCTCTACCTGGGTTCCCCTCCCTGCATCACAGCCTGGAAACTCATTCAAAGCATTACCTGGGCAATCAGAGGACTCACCTTGTTAGTTTCCCCCCTCAGGAATCACTGTCCTTCCCTGCCTGGTGTTTGGTGTCTTGCAAACTGTTGTTTCACACATTTTGTCTATTGTTTGCTCTTTCCATGCAGGAAGGAAAATCCGGTACCTGTTACTCCATCTCAGCTATATGAGACTTTTTGATTTTTTTTTCTTTCCTAGCACCAGAAAGTCTGATGCAGGCATTGGAAGACTTAGATTATCTGGCAGCACTGGATAATGATGGAAATCTTTCTGAATTTGGAATCATCATGTCAGAGTTTCCTCTGGATCCACAACTCTCAAAGTCTATCTTAGCATCCTGTGAATTTGACTGTGTGGATGAAATGCTAACGATCGCTGCCATGGTAACAGGTACTCCTTAATGACTATTCTTTTGTACTGTAAATCTGCACCAGATACAGATTTAAATGAGAGTCATTTGCAATTATATTTGAAGGAGTATGTAGCAGAGACAGTGATCAATTCATTTTTAACCTTTTGAAATGATAGTGAAATATTTTAATAGATTCAAAAGGAAAAAAATTATCTTAAAATGCAAAAGTCTAACTCAAAATCCAGTGAATTTCTTAATCAGACATGTGAAAACATACCAAGTTTGCTTTTGCTAAAGTAATCAATGCAGATCAAGCAAAAGTGTCACTAGAAGTGTTCTTTCCCAAATAATGATGTGTGCTTGTTTTTTATTTCCTACCAGCTTCATTCATCCTGGCTAGTCTGTTTTAATCTAATACTAGCAGAACAGACCAAACGTTGTGTTGTGTCAGAACCACAGTTATCTTTTGTTTTTGTTTTTGAGACAGGGTCTCACTCTGTTATGCATATCATCATAGCCCATTGCAACCTCAAAACTCCTGGCCTCAAGCGATTCTCCAGCCTCAGCCTCCCAAAGTGCTGGGATTTCTGGCCTGAGCCGCCACACCCAGCCTAGAACCACAGTTCTAATCCTCTTCTTGTGTCTGTGCACCTGTGCATCTCAGGTTCTCCTGCTCCCACTGGAACACAAGCAGGGTATTAATGGTATTAAGAAGACCTTAGAAAAGCAAACACACACAAAAAAAGAAGAGAGAGAATTAGAATGATGTCTCTAAATTTCTTTGGTTTCTAAATAAACAAGAATAACATATTTATTCAGACAACCAAAACAGGGGCATTTCCACAAATACTACTGACCCTCCCCTCTGCATGTTATGCTAAGATTAAATGTCTTCATTATTGCTGACCATGTGACATTTTGTATTTTAAAGCTCCAAATTGCTTTTCACATCTGCCACATGGAACTGAGGAAGCTGCCTTGAGCTGTTGGAAGACATTTTTACATCCTGAAGGAGATCACTTTACCCTCATCAACATTTACAAGGCCTACCAAGACACAACTCAGAATTCTACCAGTGAGCGTAAGTGAATGCTTGTGATTCTTGGAAACTACCTACGGATTCCACCATCCTTTCCACATAGAAGTCTGAGTTCTTATGAGTTACCCGTTAAACACCCTTCTTCTCTAGCCTCGCTGGCCACTTGAATGCAGTGGCACTTGAGGCCCTAAATGCACCCAGAGGCCCCTGCATAGTAGACACTCTCTTCCTGCTCCCACGGAGCCCTGGTGTGCCGCCACGGCATGCCTGTATTTCTAGAGCTCCCACACTCTGCTCAGCCAGCCTTCAGAGTGGCACGGTGACAGGGGAACACAACTCGGGTCTGGGAAGACGAGGAACAGTCATCTCTAGGTGCCCACCATGTCAGGGTTGTGCTGTATGTCTCCCGTGTCAGAGCACATTCACTGCCCGCGTGGAGAGGCTGGAGAGCTCTGGACACTAGAGAAGAACCTGCTGTGCTGAGCGGGGCTGCAGCGCAGCTGCTGGAGCTCGGTAGAGGAGAGTGGACGGCATCTGAAGGGCAGAGTGGCACATGTAAAAGCACAGAGGCAAAGTCTTTGTGCACCTGAAGGACAGAGGGTAGGTTAACTGTCATAGGCTGGTACCCGGTGAGAAGTGAACTGGAAGCTCCTATGCGAACAGTTGCAGACAAGAGGACCTCCGAGGGCAGAGCGGGCAAAGCAGGGTGGCAGAGGCTGGAGCTGCCTAAGAGGGCAGCCAGCAAAGAGTTCCCTTCCTAAAAGAAGGATTTTTTTCTCACCCTTCTTTTCTATGAAGCATCTTTTACCTCCTTTGCTCTGAAAGATGGTGTGAAAAATACTTGAAGTGATGAGAAAACTATGACAGCAATTTGAAAGGCAGTAGAATCATATAAAGAGCAGGGAGTTAAGTGTTTCAAAGCTGAGAAAAAAATTTTTCAGTGGAGCCAGAAAGTACACAGGGAGTTTGGTAGCATCTTTTGAGAGCAAGCAGGATGGGTGACACTGTTTGACCAAGTGCATGCTCTCCTGGTGCCAAATAGGCCTGAGTGGACAGGACAGAGTAAACAAGGGGCTTCTGCCTACAGTGCCAAGGCCATGTGCATTCCCAGGTCCAGCTTAAATAATTCCAGGTGACAAGAAAGAATAACTTCAGATGGAGCCAGGTGACTGAATTTTAATATAAGAGCTGTAGCTAGGGTAAATAGATGAGCTTAACTGTAACGTAATTAATTTCCAAGTCAGCCTAGTAGTAATCCTTTTTTTATCATTAAATAAGAGAGGAATGTATACTGTAGGTCTTTTCCTTCCTAGTTTGATTAAATGTGGCCACATACATCCTTGCTGTATACACATGAGACAAAATGTAGATCTTAATCTTCTCTGCCCCTATGAGCTACAGATTAGAGGAGCTACACCAACGATCAGCACTAGGAACACCCTGTTTGCAGTTTGCTGGATCATGGACCCTCTGCAGGAGCTGTAGGTGTTACCAATCGTACCGTCTCCCTTCCTGGCAGGGCCCCGGACAGCTGATCTCACAGCCACAAGAGATCCTTGTCCTTGCCACCTTCCCACCACTCACGTATGTGAGTTATGTGGGCCTCCTTTTTAGGAGAGGAGAGTGCATAGGGCTTAACAATAGCAACTTCGTGTCCTGGGCTCTTTCGAGCTTATGACAAATCATTTCTAAATAGCCTTGTATTCTTTTTTCCCTCCTAGACTGTGTTGAAAAGTGGTGCCATGATTACTTCCTCAACTGTTCTGCACTCAGGATGGCAGATGTTATCCGAGCTGAACTCTTAGAAATTATCAAGCGAATTGAGCTTCCCTATGCAGAGCCTGCTTTTGGCTCCAGGGAAAACACTCTGAACATAAAGAAAGCTCTTCTGTCTGGTTACTTTATGCAGGTAAGGGGTAGGGTTGCCTTGGCATGGGTGTCCCTGAATTTCACATATTGAGGACATTCTGCCACCAATTTCTCACTTAGGGTGATGGTTTTATTGATGTTAACTTTCAACAAAACTAAAAATCCATGTTATTAAAGATTTGATACATAAATATACTTCCCCTCAAGGGAATAAAGGGCCAGGCCAGAATATTTTAACTTTGTCCAAAAGGACAAAAGAGCTTTTTCATTACAGAAAGGAAGCTGAATATCAGATAGAGTCCCTCATCTGACCTGTCTGCGAACAGCCCTATTTAACTGATGGTGCTAATGCCCAACAAACAGCAGTGCTATCCCATTTGTTTCTTTCCCAGTGAAGGCTGACTGACATAGCTCCTTTAAATTAACACACATTGCAGAAGTAGGCATGCTCTTCATATCATAGTATGAGAAATACTGGGGTATTCCCACAAAACAAACTCTAAGGTAGTCTTAATGGAGAAAAATGACATTTCAGCATGGGTTCGCTCATCTGTAAAGAAAAAGAAAGGTTCCTATGTCACAAGGTTATTGTGAGCTAAGCACCAAACGTAAAGCACTTGACATTTGAGTATATATACCCTTCACAGCAGGGCAGGTAACATGCCAAGTTTTCATGACCAAAGCATTAACCTTAGGGCTGCACTCTTTGAGCACGGTGGCCTGCAAGCACCAGAGTTAGTTAACATCACGATCTCAAGATTTTGGCAAAACGTGTTTATGGCTTAATTTCTACATTTGAAAATAGGAAATATGGGTGGCAAATTTTAGTTTTAACTACTCTGTATGAAATACTTTGAGATTTTTTTCAACAAATATTTTTGTGTATTGATCTCCATATTCATGCAAAATCTTTGTTCTTTAAAACTCTGCCTTGTAGATTGCTCGGGATGTTGACGGGTCAGGTAACTACTTGATGCTGACACATAAGCAAGTTGCTCAGCTGCATCCCCTGTCTAGTTACTCTATCACCAAGAAGATGCCAGAATGGGTCCTCTTCCACAAGTTCAGCATATCTGAGAACAATTACATCAGGATTACCTCTGAAATCTCCCCTGAACTGTAAGTTTAATGGGGAAAACGGGGGTTTCTTTTGAATTCATACTTGTAGGAGTAAATGGCAACTTTGGTTTTTATTCCATTTTCAGTTATAAGAAATTTATATACTGGTACAGGCCAGGCGCGCTGGCTCACACCTGTAATCCTAGCACTCTGGGAGGCCAAGGCGGGCGGATTGTTTGAGCTCAGGAGTTCGAGACCAGCCTGAGCAAGAGCGAGACCCCGTCTCTACTAAAAAAAAATAGAAAGAAACTAGATGGACAACTAAAACTATATAGAAAAAAAATTAGCCGAGCATGGTGGCACATGCCTGTAGTCCCAGCTACTCTGGAGGCTGAGGCAGTAGGATCACTTGAGCCCAGGAATTTGAGGTTGCTGTGAGCTAGACTAATGCCATGGCACTCTAGCCCGGGCAACAGAGTGAGACTCTGTCTCAAAAAAAAAAAAAAAAAAAAAAAAAAAATTTATACTGGTACCAGTCTTAATTTATGTCAAGAGTAAGGCAGGTCTCTATGAATGATTCCTGAGAAAAGTCCACTGCCTGTGAGATTACAGCATAAAGAGAAAAGACAATGTAGAAATAAACAAAGCAACACGTTTCTTTAAGAGGAACAGAATGCTACAGAGAAACACAGGTTGCAGGTGCACTGACCTTAGGGAGAAATGAGCTTAGCCATCTCCCAAGAACAGATGAGCCACTGCAACTGGAGCTGTGGGGCAGGGGGAAGGAGGGACAGTGAGGATGGAGCGACAGGCAAGGCACCAGAGGGTATAGGGCTTTGTGGGCTACATAAGGGTTTGGATTGTATCCCAAGTGCAGCATACAACAATCATTTAAGCAAGAGTAACATCTTCTCTATACACTTTTAAAGATCACTGTGGCTGCCACGTGGAGACTGGAAAGGAGGGGCAATAGTGAGAATGGAGACTAGTCTCAGAGGCTACTGCAGACTCTGGGTCCACTTTGAAGGCGCCTCTACTGCTTGGGCAAAGTTATGTTCAAGGCAGCAACCAAGAATAACTCATAGGTGTCCAGCTTGAACAGCTGGATGTGGAGTGATACTAGTTAAGATGACAAAGAAGCAAAGATATTCCCTCTATCCCCCACCCAAAGCTCTCCTCGCATGTGGTCCGATGCCTCTCATACGGTGATGGGCCTTAGAAAAAGTACTGGCTTCCCCCAATGGTTAGTGGAGGGCAGCACTTCCACTGTATGGCGCTAACACTAGAGAGGCCACTCATCTAGAAATGCAATCAGATTGGCTGCAGGAAAGCCAGAAAATACTTAGTTTACAAAGACAGACGGAGATACTGAGGAGTTAAATTAAACACCAGTTCTACAAGTAGATTCTCCAGGGCTGGGAGGGGCTCAGACAGAATGTTTGGTATCTTTCACAACCCTCCCCACCCAAAATCTAATTTTTTTGTTTTAAACAAACAGATTTATACAACTGGCTCCACAATACTATTTCAGCAATCTGCCTTCTAGTGAAAGTAAGGATATTCTACAGCAAGTAATGGATCACCTATCCCCTATTTCAACAATGAATAAGGAACAGACAATGTGTGAGAAGTGCCCTGAAACTACTGAACAGAGATGCACTATACAGTGACCCCCACCAAACACAGGTGCAATAGTGTCCCAAAGTTAGCCAGACGGTGACCCACTGGAGTGATGTGCAGATATTTAATGTGAAAATGGATATCACACCCCACAAAATAGTCTTGAAAAAAATAACACTTTGTGTATTATTTTAAAATAAAAAATAGAAGTTTTCATTGAGTTCTTTAAATTACTCCATTTTTTCTCTTATTGGAAAAGTTTTTAATCAATTATTCATAATTTGACCAAAATTTTAAAAAACAAATATTTTGTAAATGTGTCACAGACACATGGGACAGAAACCTACTTTTTGTATAGGATCTTAATCTGAATAAAGATATGAGTTTTTCAGTAAATCTCTACTGAGTTTTCTGGTGATTTTACAGAAAACAAGCTCACCACTGTCCATGGGAAATGGGTTAGATAGATAGATGTTCTTTCAGTTTATCCATGATTTCGTTCATCTTGTCTCCTGGAATTAACATCACAGTTCGCAAGGGCTTCATTGGTACATCGTCAAAAGACCATCTGCCTCCCAGACCAGTGTCACTCTCCTCCTGCACTGAGTAGTTGAACTTCAGGATTGCCTTCTAAACCAAGTAAGTTAATAATGAATTAAAAACTTAGACAACCAAAGGCAAAACTCATTTAATCTACAACAAAGAATATTATGTTTGGCATATATTTAAATAAGAATGACAGCTAAAAGAAGCAAAACTCAGAATTCTTTCTAAGCTCAAATGGGACATTTAGGCAGAAGTTACAAAATGCTCACCAACTAGATTTATAACCCACATGAGGAACATGGAGAGAGAGAAATGCACCATTTCTAAGAGGCAAACAGCAGCTAGGTGATGTTAATTTCATTTAATTGTCAAAATAATCTTGTAACAGAAAAATGAAATTAAGACTTATGACACTGGACAATTAACGAGAAGAATACGTCTTCAAACACTGGTCTTTTCCCACTCTACCAGCTGCTCCTCAGTATAATGCCATCGTGTGAACATGGAGTAAGCATGCATATTCGAGCGTCTGAAAACACCACGTATACTCCCCTGAAAGGGTCTACCTGAGGTGCTGAGGCATACATTTTTAAAAATTATTTTTACTATTTACTTCCTAGAAAACAAGGGCAGTGCTTCAGTCTTCAGTGGAAGTCTGAAAAGTACAAGTGATGTCATCCAATTCAGGAAAATATGGTCCCCCTCACATTTATTCAAGATATTTGAGGAAGAGTATGAGAAATAATAATCTCGAGTATTTGGTTGTCCATCGTGGTTTAAGCTACCTGTGTGGGAAAACAACGCTGGAGATCCCACCAGCAGGATGACCTCCCCAACTAAGGGCACAGGGCAGCAGGGGTGCCCCAGCTTCCACACCGACCAGCTGTGTGATCTCAGACCATCTCCTTCATCTCCCTCTGACTCAATGTCCACGTCTGTAGACCCAGGCTAATGTCTATCTCACAGCACAGTTTTCGAATGAAAGCTCTCACAGGAAGCATCCTATAAATGCCTAATCATTCATAGCAGGTTAATTGCTTTTCTCCTCCCCACACTTGGAACCAGCAGTGGGGGTGGGGAGGCTGGTGTAGCCTTTTGAGTACCTACTATGTACCAAGCACTACATTACCAATAGCCGCTAGCTCCCGGGGACACAGAGAACAAGAAAATGGCCACACTTGAAGGACACTGACATAAAATGGGAGAACAATAAATCTTGATTATTTTCAATAAAATCCTTATTTATATCTAAACAAACAGATGAAACAGGATAGTCTTACCTCATAGAAAAATTCTTCTTCTGCATTTGCAAACATCAACTCATCTTTCTTTTGGTTGCTCCATTTCTTTTTGGAATTGTTTTTTCTGGCTTCCACAAATGTCTTACTAATCAGAAGGTAAAAGCAGCACTTTCCGCAAGGCTTGTTAGTTCTGTGTGCATCTGCTAGTTCTTTCCTACAAGGCGCACACACACAGAACATTTACCTGCCTGGGTCCAGTGAAATCCATCAGCAAACCGGAGCACACAGAAAACCAGTGAGGAAACTCCCGTGGCTTCTGCTGTGACACAGGCTTACTGAACAGACTTTTGATCTGGATGCTTCTAAAGCAATGAATTTTTATTTAGGCAGTCAGGTGCACTTTAGATTGATTATGGCACTACTTTTTATAACAAATAGTATGATGGATCTCAGATAATCTGAGTTGCAGATACACAACAACTAACAGATGAGTCTCAAATTCACTCAACATCACTGCTCTGCCTGTGCAGAAGTTAAAAACATGTAAGAATCTGAATTTTGTAAAGCAATGAACATTTAACTGAAACACACAAAAGCACACAGCCATAACCGCTGTCACTACAGATGTGACTACTATACAGTCTCTAATTGCTAGAGTCTGGGACTAATTTCTGACATACCGCAGAAACTGTATAGATACAGACTCCCTTAATTCTATCTAGAACAGTCAATGGAATGCCAACAAAGCCTTAATTTTTTTTCCCTTCTGAAAAGTACACATAGCCCTATGCATCTGGCTGCCCCTAAGCAAAGATGTAAAGAAACTCAGAACAACCCATTTCCGTTTGCTGTTAATAAGATCAAGAGAAAGCAGATCACTCTCCTGTAAAACCAAATACATGTGAGCTTCAGCCAATCAGAAAAAAACAAAAGAAAAATAAAAAACACGTAAGGTATCAGAAATACAATCTCAGTAGCAGCTGAGAGAGCAGGGAGCAGGAGGATGAGAGTAAAACTAAAAAGCACAGAATCCATAAAGGAAAAATGGCAAACGGAAAAGTTTCCAGAGTGTAGTTATATTCCCACAACCATTTAAAGGGAAACCACAAGTGCTATGACCTCTGAGAAATAATATTCTGTAAAGGACCTGTCTATATTTCATCCTCTATTTCAAAGCACAGGAAATACAATTCTTAGTGCACTCAGTTTGCTAGATGATTTCATAGCTCTTCTTACATTTAAAATATTTTTGTAAACTTAAAACTACTGTAGTAAAAAAACAAAAGAACAAAAAACCCTAGGAACTATGGTTTCATTAGTTATAAAACATAGTAATAGAATTTGGGGATTTTACTGTTTTTGTTATTGTTATGTCTGTTCGGCATTTTGTGTTCCAAAAATCTATCTGTTAATGTGAAAAACTTCAGTCAGGTGGGGTGAAGAGTCTATATGAAATTCATCTAACTTTTATACCATTTAAATCTTTAAGATTATTGTCACAAATAATTAAAACTCTTCAAAAATCCAATTACTGATAATGGAGGTACATCCTATGTACCTCATAGGATGTTACTTCCACTTTACTCACATTAAACTAAGGGTAGAACTCTTTCTATACCTACATATTCCTCTTAAATCACAATTCTGAATCTACTTGGAAAAACATGACTGCTCAAAGATGTTTCCCCAGGTCTCTTACTGAAGCTGCTGGTGCATGGGCAGGGCAATCTGTGGAGGGACGTTAATGAATCTTTCACTTAGCAGAAAGCCCACAGGCTTGGTGGTGTCATTTAGAAGCTTGTCCAGCTGTTCAACCATGTTCTTGTCACAGTTCTTCTCACAGCAGCTTAGAATCAACTCTTTAATTTGTTCAGCACACTGGGTACCCTAGAAAGCAAAGAGAAGGCTTGCTTTTTATTGCAGACCATCACTTACAGGAGAAAACTTGAAAGTAAAAACTATCACTTTTTATCTTACAGGTAAGGGCACTTTTCTGCCATAGCCTTTAAAATCTTGTATGTCTTTAGTGTTGACGGCTTAGGTGTTTCTCAAAAGTAACTATACCTGGGTATTTACCATCCCATGATCCGTGGTAAAGAGAGGGTTATAATTAATACTCAGATACAATGGAATAGCAATTCTAGTCCAAATTCTAGTCCATCTCATAAAGATGGATGAAAGCAACTGGAAAGTTCTTTTTAAAATTAAAGATTAAGTGCAGACTGCATCTTATTCTGAGGAGGGTAGGCAGCTGGTTTACTTTTTATTACAACTCATCAGTGACTCAATAAAAAGAGATGAATCAAAACACAAGTAAATATCAGTTAATTGCCCTCAAATTCAGAAAGCAGCAAGGCCTCAGAATATCCACACTGTGCAAGTAGCAGGGACAGCACAAACAGCTCCGCTGTCAATGCCATCAGGACACCAGTGATGAAAAGCCAGATGACTCTCTTTACCACAGGGAGTAAACGACTTTAACTGGGCACAGATTATTCAAAACACCATCTTCATATTGAAAAAGGATTATGTAAGATTTCACAAGAGCACATATCATTATAGTTAATATCATAGTCTGACATAAAAGACACTTTCACCATGCATTAAATAAAAGTGGGTTTGGCCTAAGGAATAACCATTCAGATGCAACCCCATGAAACCAACCTTTCTTTCGGTTAAATTTAAAAGGCTTATGAAACCAAAAATCTCATCTTCATCCATATCATCATCGCTGTCTTCTGAAATCTCCGTTTGCTATTTTAAAAAGAAAAAAGATGTAAATTTTATATTTAGTTGAGAAGTATTATACCAAGTCTCGGAATCTCGGCCTCATTGATTTTTTCACTTTTCCAAAGCGAAACTTTGATTCTCAAGACATTTTCCTTTACCAGATTCTCAGTTTTTCTAAACATTTGGCTGGGGCCAGCCCATGCTTGTTTCTCTGCTGGCCCATAACATTGTTTCACCTAAAATGCATATGCTTCCAGAGCACTTGTCAGTCTTGACCATCAGTGAAGCTGAACAATGCTTGAGGGCCACTTACATCTGCCATATGGGCCAGAGAGGAGAAAAAAAGAGAGCAAGAAAGAAAATGATGACTTAAGAAAACAGAATTAAGAATGAAATGGTTGACTCCAACCTGAACTTCCCAGCACTACTCTGACAGCCTTTCTACTGGGAGGCCTCACATTTTCTCTTTTGCTTGTTGCCTATTTGCTTGTCCAAGTCGTAAACTCCTCTCACTGCATCCCCAACAATCAGCATGGAGCCTGGCACAGACTAAGTACTCAGGGATACATGCTGATTGAATAAAATGAAATGAGGCTGCTGCTTTTATACCAAAGGACAGCAGGGATCCACGATTGCCCTTTATGTCCTTGAACCTGTTCTGGTGGGAAGGGACATACAAAGTTCCAGCTGCACCCTTCAGCACACTGGTTCAGTTATGTATGGTCTATAGCCTTTGGCAGGATGTTCACGGCATCAAGGTTGCCCCCAGGACCTCAGGTAAAAGAAGAGACCCTCTGTGAGGGAAGGAAGTCAAAGCAAAGCAGAGACTGAAGGAGAGGCCTGGGCACACTAGAGAGGGGTGAAAGATCTAAGCTGATGATGCCACTGAGGAAGCTCAGGCAAAGGAGTTCCCAGGCTTCAAAACAAAACAAAGCAAAATAAACGTTTAGATGTCTGCTGAACCTGGTTGTCAGACCACCAGTTCCTTCCTGCTGGAATAAGGGTGAGAGTAACTCAGGTAGAGCCAAGAAGGCCTTAGGCAACTATGTACCAAGATGAGAGAAAACAAGACAACACAAAAGCAGAGGGTGAGAAGGTAGCTCGTGAGGGAGACTAAATTCCAGTGTGAAGACCAAGGGCACGTTTGCTCATGAAGGAGAAAGGGGAAAGAAGCCCAAGGAAAATAATAATAATAGACAAACCAGCCTTGGTCCTCCAAAATCAACATTCAACAATTCCCCTGCACTTCAGAGGACTCCCGGCTGCTGCGGCAAACCCTGTGCAGTAATGGCAGACAAAGGTCAGGGAAAGTAAAGGGGACCCTCAGTTACAAGCCATAAGAAATCCCCCAAGGCCGGGCGCGGTGGCTCATGCCTGTAATCCTAGCACTCTGGGAGGCTGAGGCGGGTGGATCGCTCGAGGTCAGCAGTTCAAGACCAGCCTGAGCAAGAACGAGACCCCGTCTCTACTAAAAATAGAAAGAAATTATCTGGCCAACTAAAAATATATATATAGAAAAAATTAGCCGGGCATGGTGGCGCATGCCTGTAGTCCCAGCTACTCGGGAGGCTGAGGCAGCAGGATCGCTTAAGCCCAGGAGTTTGAGGTTGCTGTGAGCTAGGCTGACGCCACGGCACTCACTCTAGCCTGGGCAACAGAGCAAGACTCTGTCTCAAAAAAAAAAAAAAAGAAATCC
>CM052446.1:57169413-57185491 GCA_028533085.1 Varecia variegata | reverse complement strand
TTGAGGTTGCTGTGAGCTAGGCTGACGCCACGGCACTCACTCTAGCCTGGGCAACAGAGCAAGACTCTGTCTCAAAAAAAAAAAAAAGAAATCCCCCAAAATGGTTGCTCAGCTCACAAGCAATTAACATCCCCCTGGAACACCCTCAATGTTCCGCTCCTCATCATGGGCCCTGTCAACTGCATCCAGGCAGGGGCACAAGGGGTCTGCCTTTCCATGGGTCTGGGGTCACAATCACAGCTACAGCCATCTGTCTCTCCAGCAAGAGCTTTCTCTGTGCGACCTTTTTCTCTGCTCCATCCCAACCCACCCCTTACGTCTCCTAAGCCTCTTCATTCACCACAATTTTTTAGTACCAAAGTACTGAACAATTCATGACAGCCAGGGAGAACTCAGTATCAACTCACCCCTTCACCTCCAGCTTCTCTCTCCAACTCCTGCAGATCTTGTAGATGCAGTTCACTGTTCTCCCCCTGCCCTTTTCTCTCCATGCTCCTAGGGCCTGACTGTCTTCTACAGAAGAGTCCAAACCTCCCCACCTACCCAACACCTGCCCAGTCCCAAAGGCTCTAGTGAATGCTCTGGGCAGTCCCTCCACAAGGAGCAAGAAGTCTCTATCCTCAGGACATCTCTGTGGAAGCCAGAGAAGCCCATAATGCTAGTTGTGTGGTTATCCATTTAAAGGCTGAGTCCTCCCATTAGATGATAAACTCTTTCAAGGATAAAAACAACTGCTTCTCCTACATATCCATCAGGTCTTATAAGCTAATGAGCTAGAGATCACATTTATTTGATGAAAGAGCAGGTGGTCTACTCTTTCCTACTGCCCTAATAAAAGAAAGCTGCCATAGGGTTTATTTCCCTTTTTCTTTACATTTAGTGCCACAAGGTTGCTAATGTCAGAAGGTCTGAGAAGTGTAACAAAGATGTTGGTAACCTCATCATTTAGTGGCATAAAAGCCAGATTGCGGTGTTTGAGAAACGAATACGAGGAAAGAAAGTGGAGACCATGAATAAAACTACTTTTCAAGAATTTTGGCTTTGAAGACAAAGTAAGATGGCTGAAAGTGAGGTAGTTAGAGTAGAACATTAAATTGAAATGGAGTTTCTTATTTGTTTTGATTTTTATGTAGGCTAGGGAACAGGTGCCAGGAATAGGAAAAAGACATCGACAATGCCACCAAGTGTGATGGCTCATGCCTATAATCCCAGTTATTCCAGAGGTTGAGGCAGGAGGATTACCTGAGGCCAAGAGTTCAAGACCAGCCTGGGCAACATAGCAAGACCCTGTCTCTAAAAAATAAATAAGAAAGCAAAAAAAGATAGACATCAAAAGTGATAGCTACACATATGTGGCACTTGCCATGGGCCAGGTACTATTCTAAGCACTCAGCAACCCATTTTGTTCACCTACTTACCCTACAAGGTAGGTGCTAATGTCCTCATTTTCAGAGATGGAAATGGAAAAAGATTAAGCTCACTGTGGCAGATTGCACCTTCCACAGATGGCCCCAACGGATCTCCTATCTGACATTCTGTTTGGACAAAGTGACCTAGACACTCCTCCCATTGAATGGTGGGTTCTGTGTGCCCTCCCCTCAGGAGAACTTTGTGTCTGTGCTGGTCAAATGAATGGTGGAAATGTCACCATATCATAAAATGCTATGCATTCTGCCTGGGTCTTTTGGGTTGCTTGTTCTTGGAGCCCAACCAATACACAGACAGGCCCACATGGAGAGGAATTGAGTGAGGCCACTGGCCCAGAGTCCCAGCTGGGCTCCCAAGGCACAGCCAGTGCTAACTTGCCAGGCATGTGAGTGAACCACCCTGAAAACGGATCTGTGAGCCCCTAGTTGAGCCTCCCTCGCTAATGTGACAGAAAGCCAGAGCAGAGATGAGTCGTCCCCACTGAGCTCTGTCCAAACTGCAGCTCCATGAGCCAAACAAACAACTGTTCCTATTCTACGACACTAAGCTGTGGAGTAGTTTGTTATGCAGCAACAGATAACTGAAAGAGCCACCAGATGATAAGTGACAGAGCCATTCAACCCAGCCCTCATCTTGCTGGACTCTCTGTAACATCCCTCTGGTAATGATGACAATCCCCTCCTTCGAATGCGCTCTTCCTTGCTCTGTAGGATACCACTCTACTGCTCTTTCTTCCACTTCTCTAGTCATTCCTTCCCATCTCCTTTACTGGCTCTGCCACTTATTTTACTCATCCAAGTGCTGTTGGTACTACCAGGGCATCGGTCCCTTGCCCTCCCTGGGCAATCCCAGCTACTTCTATGACTTCAATGACCTCCGATCTGCTGAAAACTCCTGTCTTCAGGGCTCCAGCTGCTATTCAGTGTCTCACCTGCATGTATCACAGGCAACCCAAACTCAAGGCACACAAATCCAAACTCACATTCCCCCTCCTCACCTGATCTCCCTCTGTGTTTGCTATCCTGGTTGCTCAAGCCAGAAACTTGGCAGTCATCCTTAATTCCTTCTACTGTCATTCTCAGACAGCCATCATGCACTAAGCCCCATCACACTTCATCTCCCAAATATCTTCTAAATGAGCCCGCTTCTCTCCCTCTCCGTTGCCACTACCGAGATTACTGCATTTGATAATGCTGGATTACTACAATGGCCTTCTAACTGGTCTCCCTTCCTCCAGTGATACTTCCTTCTGATTTGAGCTGAACAGCATAAAGAACTCATTTAATCAGAATAAACACACTTGTCCTGCTTACCTTAATCACACTCCCAACATGGTTCTGTTGAATTAAGAGATCTGTTAGTTCTGCAGTGTTCACAGGAGCCTTTAGGAAAAGCTAAAAGGAGGAAAAAAATTATTTTAAATTACGATCAAAGCATAATTTCTAATAAAACTTCAAATCCCAGATATTCAAATAAAAATAATGAAATTTCAATGACAGCAAGCATTGATTTTGTAGCATCCATGGCAAAGTTATATGGCTCTTATATAAGAATTGTTTTACTCCACAAAGTTTGGATGTGAATTAAAGAAAATGAAATAATAGCTCAAGTAATTAGCAGATGAAAAGAAGGGTATTTTAGGACATGGAATACTTAAATATATAAATCAGAGGGAGGGATCTGGGAGCAGAGGTACAAATAGAGGGGTTAGCCCTGGGAAAGAAGAGAAACAATGCTTCCTTCCAGACAAGGTGGAGAGAATAGAAAAGAAAATTCTAAAAGGATGAAATGTGAGAGAGCTTGTGTTGAATGGCCTGGATTTTCTTAGAAGAGCAAATTTATGTGTAATAAGTAAAAGACAATACCTGCTGCAGTAATTTCTTAATTCCATCATAATCGTTATCTGAGATGGAATAAGCTTCAAATTCAATATTCACTTCCTGTAAATAACACACAAAATAGGTTGTCATACATAACTCTCTAAGATGATTCAGGCATTATTTTCACTTCACAGATTTTTCTTTTCCCTCTACCTTCATTCTTTTAGGTGCTTTCTCTAACAGATCATCTACCTATGATGCCAGAAAAAGGACAAGAAGAAAATGTTTCCTGCAAAACTAAACATCTAGGCTTTAACATAGCAAACACTGCCAAGATTGCCATCTGTACAGATTACAGAGAACTTTCATACCATCTCCTCATGTGACACAAAAGCCTGAGAGGAATAAAACACTCAGAGTGACCTAGTTTAAATATTGAGAAAGTCTGGTCCAGATAAAAGTCACAGGACCCACATAGGAAAAATCTTTTACCTGACTGCAAAAAGGATAGGCAAAGAACAAAATCATTCCCAAAGTCCTTAGAATTGCCTAGAGCTTGATTTAGACCATGGATTTGAGGTTGTGCTTCATTCGCATAGCCAACATTTACTGAGTACCACCCCAGGTACCCAGAACTATGCCAGGCACTGGGGATGAAACGGTGAGCAAAGCAGACAGGAATGATCTTGCTCTCATGGAGCTTATGGTTGAGCAAGGAATAGAGATATGAAGGAAATAGTCATGGAAATACATGTAAAATTGCAATTGTACATGCTATAAAAGTACATGGTGCTGTAACAATTCAAAAAATAAGAAGTCACATAGGAAAGATTCCTTAAGTGACACTTGAGCAGGAAACTGAGGAAAAAAAAGTAAAGACGGTTCCTAGCACAGGAATAGCACAAGCTAAGGCCCTGAGGCAAGAGGAAATATGGTGAGTACATAGAAGGTCTGTGTAGCTGGGCTCCCTGATTTATCTCTGTGAAACAACAACAGAATCTAAGAGAAGATGACAGTGAAATGCCAAAAACAAAACCTAGATGCTTTCAGATGCTACACAAGATCAGTCCCTAAATCATACCTTGATAAGATACACTAAACCTGGGGCTCTGATGGAACAGTATATTTAGATGCACTTCAGGTTTTACAGGTTTTGGAATTTAGGTCTTAGCTAAAGGATGTCATGGAGGAAATCAGACGGGCTTTTTTACCTTGCCATCCTAACTATGCATATATTTAAATGCTTAACTGCTAAACTTTGCAGTCCTAGATATCAAGTCCAGCTTGCAGAGTTCAAATCCCGACTCTCTACAGCCAGATTATGTGAGTAGCAAAATCCCGGGGGTTGGGTGGAAGTGTTCCAAATAGGATCAAACTAAACCAAATAATGAACTGTCATTATTCAGGACTTGAATTTATTCCATAGAAATAAACACATTCTTTAAATAATGCTCTTCTGTTTTTTCCTTGTCTAGATAGAAGCCGTGGACCTCTGTCCTAGGCTATTATGGCACTACCAATGCAATGGATACCAAATGGATTATTTGTCCAGCACCCCTTTCCTTGGGTATGGGCTCCCCTCCATATGGTTTCAGCAGGAACAGCCATCTTTGTGGAACAGAGCCCTATCACTCACCCCCAGGTGATGTAGAATTAAGACTGTGGCATCTAGCCTTTCTGCTCTTTTGAATGAAAATCTCAGAAGCTGTTGGCATTTTTGATTTTCTGCTATGTTAAGTAGAAACTGAAAGCAAACCAAATATTTTGAATGTAACAAAGAAGAGTAAAGCAGAGATATGAAAGACTTCTAGGGTTCTCTGTTGCATTCCAGGCTCGTGGGCCCAGTCTATTCCTTGAGGCTCAGCTGTTTTCCTGCTTTTGGAGATCTATAAGATAATGGTGTATCCTTACTACAAATTTCCCTTTCTGCTGAAGCTATCCTCCAAGGGTTTCTATTAAGCATGAAGAATTCTAACCACATGATCACAAGAATCTTAACTAAACATGCCTATTCCCTTCTCCTTCTCATCTTTCACTATCCTCACCTCTCCTTCTTGAGATCCCCATACCCACTGTCCATTGCTGCTCAGCCAGCTGCCTCACCTTGTTCTTTACATCAGGCTCTTCAGGACTTTAAATAAACATGCACATTTCCTTATTTACTTATACACCATCTTGCTTCAAAAAGATCTGAGGCAGATTTTGAATTATCAAAATAATTCTAATGGATTTCTGTATCAGGAAAATGAGTTGTGGATCAGTGAACATCTCAGAAAATTAAAGCCTCCTTCAAATAAATAAAGGAATAAATATCTACTAAGTGTTTCAGTATGGGGAACTACCCTAAAAGCCGTAACAATTTCTTTAGTCAAAAAAGTCATACATGTCAGGGGTAAAAACTAGAAGTGCAGAGGTTAGAAAGTTTTAAAATCTTATTATTCAGCCATTACTCCTACTCTCTAAAATTTACCATCAAAAGTAAATTATTCTTTCAAGAAGTTTTTAACACATGCATAATTAAATGTATGTTCTGGTTTTTCTTTTCTCCACATAAAGACTACATATATACATGCTTTCACTTACTTTGCTATACGGTCTCAATTGTGAAATGGTGCTAATTCCTAACTTCATAGAGTTGAAGTGAGCAATAATGAGTTAATACAAAATGCATGGAGCCTGAAATTAATATTGCTGGAGAATAAATACTTAAAATTAGAATTACTGAATCAGAATTACTGAATTACTCTGATATTGTCAAATTACCCCCCAAAGAGTTTGTACCAATTTATATTCCCACCAACAGTATATGTAAATGCCTATTTTCCTACACTGTCACCAATGATGGTTATTACACAAATTTTTAAACCTTGGCAGTTTGATAGACTGTCCATGTTAATGCAAGAAGCATTGATTTCTATAACCCCAGATTAGCAAAATAGCCAAACTTCTAAGTGGAAAATGGTGAAATGGCACTGACGGCAAGGAGCTAGAGTAAAGAGCTGATTTGTAAGGAAAGATGTATATACCCACACCACAGTCTCACCCCTAATCCTGTCTCCATGCTCATTTGGACTCATGTTTGCCTCTATGACTTTATTTCCCATCACTCTCTCTTGCTTATTCTCATCCAGTCATCCTAGCTGCCTTTCTGTCCCTCAACCATGAGCACTTTAGCTTTGCTTATATATGAAATAGGAAGCCAATGGGGCAGTCTGAGCACAGGAGTGAGAACAGACCTTCAAGATCTCTCTGGTTGTAAGTGGACTAGAGATTGCAGGGGAACAAAAGTGGAAAAGGCATGCCAGTTAAAAGCTATTATAGAGTCCAGGTAGGAGATGATGGAGATGTGGGATTATAATGGTCACAGAATCAATGATGAGAAGTGTCTGGATACAGAAGGTAAAGCTAACAGGATTAACTGATGGAGTGGACGTCCTTCCATCACTGACTAGCCTGTGCCCCCAGCTGGGGATGAGGAAGGTGGAGGAATTAAAGTTAACCCCTGGGTTTTGGGTTAGAGCAACTGGTGAATTTGGGGGCAGTTTACAGAAATGGTGAAGATTAGGAGAGGGTCATGAATTACAAATTCTGTTTTGGGTGAGTTAAATTTGAGATATCTATTTAGACATTCAGTAGTCTTAAGGACCATTCAATTCTAATTATTCATTCAACAAATAATAAGTGCCTATACTGCCAGGCACTATGGTAGCAGCGACTCTGAGGAAAGGAACCCAAGTTATATGAGAACATAAAGCCAAAAAATCTGACAGGACCCGGGGAGCCAGAAAATACAGCCTAGCTGAGATCTGAACAAGGAAGGAAAATTTTGCAGAATGAAGAACATTTGAAGAGGCTCTACGGTAAAACGTGGCAGGAAGCCTTCAAGAAACTGAAAAGGCCAGTGTGAGTGAAACACGCAACCTGAATGAGTAGGAGAGCTGCTTCAGGGGTGGGGAGAGGATCAAGTCTGCAGGCCCCCGTTGGCCTATTCAGGATTTGGGGTTTTAGCCTGAGAACTAAAGACAGCCCTTGTAGACTCTAACTGGGTCGTGGCGGGCTTTGGGAGGATAGCCGCTAGGGCTTTAAAAGATAATGACTGTGGCTATAGTATACAAAAACCTGAGTAAGAATTTGTCACCTCCAGTTTCTGCCTACAGACCCTCAGGGACAGGGAAGTCACTACTCCACGCAGCTCACACTGTTTTCACACAGCTTTTGGTTGCCAGAAAGTTTTTTTCTCAGGTATAAAGCAAACTGGGGTCGCGTGTACCTCTCACCTCGTCAACGATCTCGTCGTTCTCGTCCTCTTCCTCGTCACTGTCTTCCTCGTCTTCGTCCTCATCCTCAACTTCATCTTCCTCTTCTTCGTCGTCGCGCTGGACTGGGGCGCCAGGCGGCCGCAGAACCCCACTCCCAACAGCCCGCCGCTTGGACCTGGACGCCATGTTGCCGCCCACACTGCGCCTGCGCGACCTCCACGGCCTGACCTTCCGGACCAACCCATACTAGCCAAGGGTGGGACGCTACGCAGAACCTCGGCGCCGAGTCGACATCAAGCCCAGTGCTCCTGCTGGATTCCGCAGCTGAGATCCCACAGAGTTATGTCCAGCCTTATCTTGGTCTTTTGTTTCTCCCTCCGTTCCGCTGCACGCCTCCCAAGGCTTTCCCTCCCCTTCGCGCAGTGGTTCGACCCATCTAGCTTAGTCGCCCAGGGCCTCGATGTCGGAGCGCCTGCGCGAGCGCTCAGCTGGGAGCTGCTCTTGACCCGCCACCTCTGGGCTGAGGTGCCGGGCGCCCCGGGGCCCAGCGCGGGGAGGAGGCTGCGCACCCTGTTGATTGGTCCTGCAGCCTCTTTGCTGGGACTGCGAGATACCGCCCCCGCGCCTGGGCGCCTGCCGTGTGCCAGGCGCCGTGCTGGGCACGGTCCCATCTCCGCCCCTTCGACCCTCACCAGCCCAGTGAGGTAGGTGCAGCCGCCCCGGTACCAGTGAAGACACTGGCGCCCGCGGGCGTGCAGGGGCCTGCCTGCGCTCCCTAGCGATATGTGACAAGATGAGACTGGACCCGGAGGCCACTGGTCTGGCCTTGACCGGAAGGTCCGCGGACACGTGCAGATAACCCCACGCCCCCATCAGACCCGATCCGTGGTGTGTTCCCCAAACAGCTGGGGGCACAGGCTAGTCAGTGATGGAAGGAATCCAATCCGAATCCTTGCCCAAGTTAACTGACCCAAAATTTGTTTGGGTTTTTTGTTTAAGTTTTGGAGCCCGGTCTTGCGCTGTCGCCCAGGCCAGAGTGCAGTGGCAGATCGCACCTCACTGCAGCCTGGGACTGCTGGGTTCAAGCGATCCTCCGGCCTCAGTCTCCCGAGTCACTGGGATTGCAGGTGTGAGCCACCACCGCACCTGGCCTAAAAGCTTTTTAAAGCTGATTTCGCAACCTTAAAGGCTTCAGGGCCATTGGGATTACCCAAATTACAGACCTGATCCTATTTTGACAGAATAGAGCGGACAGGCCTCAGCTGCCACCAGTTGTGACCAAGTGGAAATACTGGCCCAGTGTTGTCGGATCTTTCCATTTCAGGAGGAGCTGGAGTTCTGGATTTCTACAAGAAATATCTTGATTTTTAAAATCTGTGGCAAATAAGATGCATTTACCAGTCAGGTTTTTTTCTACAGGCTGCCAATTTGCAGCCTGCTGTAAAGACTTATTTGGAAGGAAAATCGTTGATTAGAGAAGACATCAGTTTTCTGGGAATGAGAGCTATGGTTCTACATTTTTTTCTGTGCAGTAAAGGGAGTGGATTGGCTGTTTGATTATAAAAATGGAATGAGCTGCCCCTAGTAGTGAGGTGGCCATCACTGAAGAGGTTTAAACAGCAGCGTGGTAACATCTTATGAATCAGTAATCCTTCATCAGTAGAATATAGAGTCAGGGTACTGTAAAGGGCCCCATTAGCCCAGAGCCCATGTGATTGTGTTCTGTGAGTTCCATCTGTCCTGAGAGTCTCTTGTCTACCAAGCCCTATCATGGATATTAATATACTTAGTGAAAGGATAGAAATTTACTAGGTGCTCACCACAGGTAGGGAAAGAATTCTCACACCACGTTTAGGATAAAAGGAAGTACAAAGTTTGTTTTCCTGGGAAAGAAAGGAAGAGAGAAGGAGGGAATGGCGGCAGAGAAAGGAAAGGAAGTGCCAGGCAGTAAGGCCAAGGGCTTGGTGCTTTTAAAGGGTAAAAGGGGCTTTTCTCCCTCTACTTTAGCAGACTGATAACAGAAGCAGCAGCAAAGCTGCTGTAGGTGTTCTTTATTTTTTTTCTTTTCTCTGTGAGGCTGGGTTATCTGAGTCCTTCAAATCTGGTTTTTTGGCAGGTACTGAGGCAGAGAGCTGAAGCAGGGAGTTTGCATCTCTACTGTCTGCTTAGGGCTCTTCAAGGCTGAGAAAGAACATGGGGGTCTGTATCCCAGAGCCTAGATCCATGGCACAGACATGGTGGGGGCTGAGTGGAGCTCTGGATTGCCTGCTTCCAACAAAATCATGCTTGGCTCTTTCATCCCCACGCTAGCTGCTTGCTTTGTGTGCCACAAGGATCTATGCCTTAGCAGAAAATCCATTTTACCTGCCACTCAGTGACATATAAGATTCCTGGAGCCCTCAAATTGGAAGGTGTGTTAGTTAGAATTCAACCAGAGAAACAGAACCAGTAAGAGATATATATTAGGAAATTTATTGTGAGGAATTGGCTTGAGCAACTGTGGGTGCTATCAAGGCAAGTCTGAATCTATAGTGTAAACCAGTAAGGAGGGTAGGCCCACAGGAAGGGCGCTGGGGTTCAGCAGAGGCTGAGGCTTTGTCCACAGATAGAATTGCCTCTTCCTCAGGGAAGCCTCAGTTCTGCTCTTATTAAGGCTTTTGAACTGAGTCAATCAGGCCCACCCAGGTTACCTAGGATAATCTCCCCTAAAGCCAGTTGATGGTAGACTTTATTGTATCTCCAAAATACCTTCCCAGCAAACATTAGTGTTTATAAAAACTGGGAACTATAGCCTAGTCAAGGTGACACAGAAGTGACCATTGAAGAAGGGTAGGCTCTGAATATCTGTATGAGACACATTTTGAATAGCTTCAGGAAATGATAGGAACCATACTGTCCATTTCCCCAAATTCCCAATCTCTCTAGCTAACCTCAACAGGAACAATAATTAGAACTTAATTTCATAATTATTATTTATTCACCCAAGTTTTATTGCTTAGATATAAAGCAGTTCATTTTGGGCCAAATATTCCTAAAATGTTCCATAGATAATATAATATTCCAGAAATATATTCAGGAGTAACTTATAAGTAATGGAGTTAACACATTTCTGCTTCAAACAATGTATTCTGTTGACTCCTATCAACCACTGCAGAAAAGAAAGATCAGAACAGAACCAAAGGAAATCCATAACAAAACTATATAGAAGATTAATAAAACAAAAAGTTGGTTATTTGAAAAGATAAATAAAATTGACGGGCTTCTTGCTAGATTAACCAGAAGCAGAAAAGAAAGGACTCTAATAAGCTCAATCAGGAATGAAAAAGGAGAAATTACAACTGATAACACGAAAATACAAAATATCATCTGTGAATACTCTAAAAATCTCTACACCTGTAAACTTGAAAGCATGCAGGAAATGGGAAAATTCTTAGAAGCACACAGCCTCCCTAGGCTCAATAAGAAAGAAATAGAATTCCTGAACAGACCAATATTAAGTACCGAAATGGAAGCAGCAATAAAAACCTTCCTTAAAAAAAAAACAGTCCTGGACCAGATAGATGGTTTCATACCCAAATTTTACCAGACCTATAAAGAAGAACTGGTGCCTATCCTGCAGAAATTATTCCACAACATCAAGAAGGAAAGAATCTTCCCCAACATGTTTCATGAAGCCAATATCATCCTGATACCTCAGCCAGCACCATACTGAGTGGGGAAAAATTGAAAGCATTCCTGCTAAGAACTAGAACCAGACAAGGTTGCCCTCTATCACCACTTCTATTCAACATAGTGCTGGAAGTCCTAGCCAGAGCAATCAGATAAGAGAAGGAAATCAAGGACATCCAAATGGAGGAAGAAGAGGTCAAACTATCACTCTTTGCTGATGATATGATCTTATATCTAGAAAACCCCAAAGATTCTGCCATGAGACTACTGGAACTGATAAACAAATTCAGCAAAGTCACAGGTTACAAAATCAACATACACAAATCAGTAGCATTCCTATATGCCAACAACAGTCAAAGTGAGAACAAAATCAAAGACTCAATACCTTTCACAATAGCAACAAAGAAAATAAAATACCTAGGAATAAATTAAGGAGGTGAAAGACCTCTACAGGGAGAACTATGAAACACTGAGGAAGGAAATAGCAGAGGACGTAAATAGATGGAAAACCATACCATGCTCATGGATCGGCAGGATCAACATTGTTAAAATGTCTATACTACCCAAAGTGATCTACAGATTCAATGCAATCCCTATTAAAATACCAACATCATTTTTCACAGATCTAGAAAAAATAATTCTACACTTCATATGGAACCAGAGAAGACCCCATATAGCCAAAGCAACCTTAAGCAAAAGAACAAATTGGAAGCCATCAATTCACCGGACTTCAAGCTATACTACAAGGCTATAGTAATTAAAACAGCATGTACTGGCACAAGAACAGAGACAGACCAGTGGAACAGAACTGAGAACCTGGATATAAAACCATCCTCATATAGCCATCTGATCTTTGATAAAGCAGACAAAAACATACACTGGGGAAAAGAATCCTTATTCAATAAATGGTGCTGGGAAAATTGAATAGCCACATGTAGAAGACTGAAATAGGATCCACACCTCTCACTTCTCACAAAAATCAACTCACGATGGATAACAGACTTAAACCTAAGGCATGAAACCATAAGAATTCTAGAAGAAAATGTTGGAAAAACTCTTACAGACCTAGGCAAAGAGTTTATGAAGAGGACCCCAAAGGCAATCACAGCAACAACAAAAATAAACAAATGGGACCTGATTAAATGAAAAAGCTTCTGCACAGCCAAGGAAACTATCATTAGAGTGAATAGACAACTAACAGAATGAGAGAAAATATTTGCATGCTACACATTCGATAAATGGCTGATACCTAGAATCTATATAGAACTCAGGAATATCAACAAGAAAAAATCAAACTACCCCATTAAAAAGTGGGCAAAGAACATGAACAGAAACTTTTCAAAAGAAGACAAATGGCCAACAAACATATGAAAGAGTGCTCAACATCTCTAATCATCAGGGAAATGCAAATCAAAACCACAGTGAGATATGTCTTAACTCCGGTGAGAATGGCTTTTATCAAAAATTCCCCAAAAAACAAATGTTGGCATGGATGCGGAGAGATGGGAATACTCACACACTGCTGGTGGGACTGCAAAGTAGTACAACCTCTATGAAAATTAATATGGAGATACCTCAGAGAACTCAAAGTATAGCTACCATTTGATCCAGCAATTCCACTAGTGGGTATCTACCCAAAGGAAAAAAAGACATTCTATAAAAAAGACATCTGCACTTGGAAGTTCATAGCAGCACAATTCACAACTGCAAAGATGTGGAAACAACCCAAGTGCCCATCAATACATAAAATGTGGTATATGTATACCGTGGAGTACTCCTCAGCCACAAAAAACAATGGTGAACTTGTATTATCCTGGATGGAGCTGAAGCCCATTCTTCTAAGTGAAGTATCCAAGAATGGAAAAACAAGTGCCACATGTACTCACCATTAAATTGATACTGTAATAATTGATCAACACTTATGTGCACATATGGAAGTAACATTCATAGGGCGTTGGACAGGTGGGACGGGGGAGAATGGGATGGGTAAATTCACACCTAATGGGTACAGTGTGCGATGTCTGGGGGTTGGGCACACTTGTAGCTCCAACTTGAGTGGTGCAAAGGCAATATATGTAACCAAAGCATTTGTACCCCTGTAATATTCTGAAATATAAAAAAGGACATTAAAAATAAAAAAACTGCATAATATTTATTAAGTAACTAACTGGTGGGTCTAATGCCATTTATGGGATGATAATCTGCATCTCAAGCAAACTTATTCTGCAGTTCCTCAGCAGGATTTATTTTGAGGCCTTTGAGATGATTATAATGTGCTTTTCCCTCCTTGATAGTAAGAGTTTTATAATGTTCATTGTAAAAAAAATTGTATAATACTGAAAGAGGTAAAGAAGAAGATAATAATCCTAAGCTACCACTCAAATAATTACTAATCATATTTTGATACATATCCTTTTGTGTATAAATAATCTATAAAATCATACTACTTATGTTATTCTGAATGCTGTTTTTTAACTTAAGATTATTTTGCGATTAAATAATCCATGTAATTATTTGTGAATATTTTAATGATTTCATATGACTGTACCATGATTTATTTAACCATTCTCTCATTGTTGAATATTTACATTATTTCCAATCATTTGTAGTTCTAAAGAATGCCAGAGTGAACATCTTTATGTTAAATCTTTGTACACATTTGTGAGCGTTGCCTTAGTATTTATTCTTAGAAGTGAAATTATAGGAAGAAAATATGAAGTGTATAAGCCTTTTGACACATGTTGACAAGTTGTTTTCCAGGTTTTTAGATTATCTGGTGATACTTGACAACATTTAGAAAACATCATTTGAGAAATGGCATAGTCAATATAATTATTTCCTAAAGTCTTATGAGCTACTTAGTATATTTATCTTGAAATGGAAATAATTATTTGTCTCTTTAAAATATAAGATACCCATTTCTCTTTTTGTTGACACAACCCAGAATTTGCACCTGTTCTTTTCCCTAAGCCATAAATGTGTAGGACGCTTGACTTTCACTAATGGCTTTCATCTGCCTCTCCAAGTGATATCAACTGCTAACATGCTCTCCCTTGGCCTTATCAGTGACAAGGGTCTTCAGAAAGAACAAGCCCATTAGTGCTAAGTCATGGTGTGGGAGGGATAGGTCTCTTCAGCAAGCAATTAATTACCTTCTTCTTGTGCTCCGTCCCCATCGAACATTGCTTAGGACGAGTCTTTGAGATCTAATTAAGATCTGTTTCCTTGCTCTGTCACAGCGCCCTGTAAGGACTACCAGGCAACAATGAAGGTTCTTTTACTGAAAGATGCTAAGGAAGATGATGGTGGCCAGGATCCATATATCAGGGTAAGTGGCCTGAGACTCCTTGTCCCGTAAAACACATAGCGTCCTTACACCGATGGAGTCAAGGGGGCTGGAGCTGGCAGGGGAGGGATCTGTGAAAACTCAGAGGAACTGACACAGAATCACTTATCAATGTGATATCATGACCCTTATTTTCAAAACAGCCCTGGCCAATCCAGAACTATATTCTTTCATTTTCAGGAATTAGGATTATATGGACTTGAAGCCACATTGATTCCTGTTTTATCATTTGAGTTTTTGTCTCTTCCCAGTTTCTCTGAGAAGGTAAGGCCTGTCTGTCTGAGCACCAGGTTAGGGTTTGGATTCTGTAGAACGCTTGCCAGCTCAAGCCAGAAAGATTATTTTACTACCCAGTCAATTTTTTTTTTTTAACCAAACTTTAAAACAAAAGCAGCACAACCTTATCTGGCTCCAGGAGACTGCTGATGCTGGTATTCTTTGGCTGAGCTTCTACCACCTCCTCCAGAAAGCCACCCAGACCTGGAGGTCAGGGCCCAGAAGAGCAGGTCATAGTGAGAGCACCAAACCTGCATTGCCCTCAGCACTCCTAGAACCCTTTCATTCATGCTCTCATTTAATTTACCCCCCACCCCCAACCTCTGCAAAGCAGGGCAGACACGTGTGCTTTTCCCATTTAGAGATTGGGGCCCCAGGTTAGGTAACTCAGCCGAGGCCTCCAGCAAGTGAGAGACAGGGCTGGTACTCAAACCCACAGGTTCTTCCCACAACTTCAGTTATGCTTCCAGTGTAAGAGTGACAGATACCGCAGGAGAAAAGCCCAGTAAAGCCTTCCAAATGTTTCAGATTAAAGGTTCAGTGCCCACAGCTTCAGTGAAGTCAGATGTATATGACAGCCCAGTGCCTGGCTCAGAATAAATGTTCAGTAGGTGATATCACCATTACTATCTTTGAAAATCAGGGCTTCAGCATGGATATCTCCTCCTGAATAATCCAGTGTTATTAAAGATGCAGGTCAAGTCTACCCTCCTGCCTGCACCCCACCCAATCCCAGGCTGAGCCAGGCCTCCCCTCTCGGCTACAGTGACACTTACTACCCTGTGTCCGTCTCTCCCCTAGACTGTGAGCTTCCTGAGGGAAATGCTATGAATAATGAATTCACCTGTGTATCCTAAAAGCCCTAGAATAGTTGTAGCACTCAGTAAGTGTTGGGTTGGATGGGTGGAAGGAATTAGTTTGCCTATGAGTTTTGTGAAGCATTTGGAATTGTGGGTCATAGCTCCTTGGGAGATGTTGGACGTGGCCATCACATAAAATACCTTTGTTGCTTTTTGGTGTGCAGCTGTCTCATCCGGAAGGTTACGGGGGACTCATTTTTACCAGCCCCAGAGCAGTGGAAGCAGTGGAGTTGTGTTTGGAGAAAGACAATAAAACAGAAGGTGAGGGTAGGTCTGCTGTGAATCCCACTAGACTTGTATTTACTCTTATTGTTCCTGCTGGGAGACTAGATTCTAGAAACAGCTACATTTCTAAAAGAAGTGGGTGCTTAGTGATGTCAGCTCACAGACACTTTTTTGGGAAACAGGTGATGGGGCTGC
>CM052446.1:57110064-57168913 GCA_028533085.1 Varecia variegata | reverse complement strand
GCCAAGGTGCTGATTCAGATGGTAGCCAGATGGGAAGCTCAGCAAGGTCCAGCGACAGCCAAGCAGCACTGACACAAGGCCCCAGGCAGAGAACATTCTACCTATGAGCTCACAAACCCAAGCCAGAAGGAAAAAAATAAGGTTCTAACCTTGCTGCCTTTTGGCCTTTCCAAAGCTGCCTGCCCTTCCTGCCCTCACCCAGCTGCGGCC
Organism: Varecia variegata; assembly: GCA_028533085.1. Lineage (NCBI taxonomy): Eukaryota > Metazoa > Chordata > Mammalia > Primates > Lemuridae > Varecia > Varecia variegata. The sequence continues at coordinate 57,168,703 of CM052446.1, read as the reverse complement.
ACAGCAGCGAGGAAGAACCTGCTCAGGCAGAGAGCCCAGGTGTCCATTTGAGGAGGGTCAGTCCCTTTGCCCACCTGACTCACTGGAACGCCTGGGACACTCTGCAGTGGAGGCACAGCAGGCCAGCAGTGAATGTGGCCTCCCTCCCCACACAGCCAGGAGGCGACCCGGATGTGCGCCCTTCCGGACACAGATCCTTACGTGTGTAAAACACCAGTGGGTCTCCCAGGGGGCCTAGACTCCTGAGCTGGCCCAGAGGCGGGAAGGAGGTTCACCTGTGGATGCAAAGTGCAGAGAGAAGCGGGAGGACAGACGCTGGGAGGAGCCCGCCCGCCCGCCGGCAGTGATGCGCAGCTCTGTACGCCACGGCCTGCGCTGGGGCTCATGGTCGTACACCCCACACCTGGGCCTCCGAACTGCGTTCACCTTCAGAGTCAGGACTGACCCCTCGCTGGACCTCAGGCTTAAAGATCTACGGGAATGGCTGTTTCCAAGTGTTATTGTCAGACAATGCTGAGAACATGCAAATCCATGTTGTAAATGATGCCTGTTTTAGGAAAAAATTTTCAATTCTCCCACTGACAATTAGGTTGTAAATCTCATGGCTTGAGATTCTAGAAGCTTCCAGCCAAACCCTTGTCCAGGCTCAGAGATGGGAGGTAGCAGCTCAGAGTGGGAACAGCTTGCCCAGGAGTTCCTTGTCCCCATTGTGTCTGTACTGTAGGCCACACGCCTTCCTCTGACATCTTCTCTCCTGATCCCAACTGATTTCCTCGCAATCCACTTTCCCTGGAGTAAGCAGGCGCTCTGAGCCCTGGCGGCTAGTACATCCAGCTTAGCAATGATCAGGGAACAGAACGTGCCCAGAGAAGAGCCAACAGTCCAGGTGGTAAGCACACTTCCCCAAGTCCCACCATCCCACGCGGCACGAGGCCAGCTGCACAGGAAAGTTCAAAAAAATAATAATTTAGGGAACAAGACCCTTCGGTCATGAATTCCTCAAGCCTACGATCCCTGTCTTAGTCCGCGTGCTGCTATAACTAAACACCCAAGAATATCTATAAGTAGTAATTTATAAACAATAAAAATTTATTTTCTCACAGTTCTGGAGGCCAGGAAGTCCAAGATCAAGGTTTGGCATCTGACGAGGGCCTGGTCTCTGCTTCCAGGATGGCACCTTGAACACTGTGTCCTCACACGGCTGAAGGGACGCGAGGGCAAAGGCTGAGTGCTCTCTGAAGCCTCTTTTACAAGGGCGTTAATCCACGCGTGGGGCAGAGCCCTGACAACTCAATCACCTCCTAAGGGCCCCATCTCTTATTGCTGTTGCACTGGGGGCTAAGTTTCAACATGGATTCTTAAGGGACACAAACATTCAAACCACAGCAGTCCCTAGGAGGGATCATCTTACCCCTTTAGGGAGAGCTGTCATGCAGGTTTAAGATCTAACTTTCAGAAGCACAGTTTTTGACTGGAGCTAGCAGAGTGGAGAGACTAGAGGATGCCTGGCTCCATCCTTTATGCCAGTCAGAGCACAGGCTGCACAGGGACCGTGGTGGCTGTGCAGGTCCCCATAAGCACTACTCCTCCGCATCCCAGGGGCTGCCTTGCCCTGCAGACACAGAGGTCCAACTAGGAATGGATGCCCTGGGTCACAGTCTAGGACTGTGCCCTCCCAGGAAGCCCACTGTCCTGGAGCCCAGGGAGGGGTCCTGGGCTGGAGCACAGTCAGAATAACAGACAGGTTGAGGGTACCCAGGAAGGTTTTACCCTGGGAGATCCAGCCTACACCAACCTCAGCCCTCCACAGAGCTGCTCAGAAGGTTCTTTATAAATTAGTCAATGGTGGCCTTCTCAACTCAAAAAGCTCCACCTGAGCTCAGAGCAAAATCCAAACTCCTGTGTCCTGCGGTCCTTCACCATCTGACCATTTCCTGCCCCATCTAGCTCCCACCTGGCTCCTCTGTGCTCACCTCAGCCAGCTGGTCTGCCTTCCCTTACACTGCAGGTGCCCCAGCCCGTCCCTGCCTCAGGGCCTTTGCACTGGCCCTTTGTTTTGCCTAAAACACACTATGGCCAAATCCCACGCATGAGACCCTCTCATCTTTCTGTTATTGCTCAAACCTCTGCACAAGGGGTCTGTTCCGCCCACCTTAATATTGACTCCTCCCCCCAAGTCACTCACTTTCCCTAATTATATCCTTGGCACCTGTCACTATTTGAAATTTTCTTCATTTTTTCCCCCCGTTTATTGTCTGTGTTCTCCACTTAGAATGCAAGATCCATGAGGGTAGGGAGTACATTCCTCATGTTCATTTCTGTGCTCCCTGTCCCTGGGCGGTAACAAGCATTTGTTGAATGCTGACTGGATTAATAACGGATAGCAACCCCCGCCCCCATACACACACACACATACACACACACACACACAGCTCTGCTCATTAGACCAATGACATGAAATTCCCGGCTCTCATCCGTAAACTCACAGTGTCTAAAGGACTTTAACTCACTTCCTTCAGGCTCTCTGAACATACTGGGGTAGAAGTTCCTGCAGCAGAGCCTGAACCTGTACTTACTTTTGCCTCCCCATCCTCTGCCCCTCGGGGTCAGCCCGCGGCAGGCATCTGTGTGACCCATCAAGGAAGTGGAGGAACAGGAAATATTCAAGGAAGGTGGGCGGTGAGGGGGTTGCCAATCAGCACAGGCCAGGAGACAGGGGCTCAGTCATGAGTGTAAAGGACACGGGTGTGCCCGCTGGGTCTCTCCTCCCCAGCAGGGCTCAGCAAGCCCTGGCGTGCAGGAGAAAACTCAGATCCAACCAAGGTCGGGGGTGGGTGAAGTCAGAGTCTGTGGCTCTAAACTGGGCAGGGGGAGAAACCAAGGATCCAGGTGAGCTGGTGGGTGGGATGAGACTGTTGGTCTGGCTGGGGTCAAAGGGCCATGTCGTAGGGACAAGGGGGTGAGCGGCCCCCAGGAGAGCAGGCACCGGGCTTGCAAGGGCTGCCTACACCTGTGGGTTCACAGGTGCAGCAGTTCAGGGGCTGCTGGGGCCGGGCGAGGCCAGGCACAGGCAGCTCACACGGAGCACAGCTGAGAAGCTGCGGACCAGCGTCAGGAGCGGAGAGGCCAGGGAAGTGCCACTCGGACACCAGAGCCAGCTGGGACTGTGGGGGCACCTGGAGGTGGTAGTCAGGACGTCCTGCCCCTGGACCTGCACAGCCTCCAGGGCTAAGGTGAAGGGCGACCTGTGGCCTCTGCGATAGGCAGGTCTCGGGGAGTGGGGAGAGTGTTGACGATCCTCCTGGGGACAGACGCGACCTCTGGGGGCTTGGGTTACCACCGCTGTCTAACTGCTGCACCAACCTAGCCCAAGGCTCAGGCTCAACACAGTACAGGTTTATTCCCGGCTGGTTTCACAGATGAATCAAGCATTTGAGGGAGGCGTTCTCCACAGTCACTCGGGGACCCAGGCTACTTCTTGCTAGATGCTCTGCAGCTGGCAGGAGTTGAGGGGAGAGAAACTATGGAGGATCAGAGGGAGGTCTTAGAGCTCAGGCCTGAAAGTGGGGTACGTCGCTCTGTCCACGTTGCTATGGCCAGTCCCACGGACGGCTGTGGCCCGGTCAGTCTGCGCTGTCTGGAGGCCATCAGCTTGGGTCTGCTCAAATAAAAGCCCAGCGGGGAAGGCTCTGTTTTCAGGATCCCAGAGAGACTTGAGAAACCAAGGGAGACAGTGTGGGCTGAGGTATGTCCTAGAACCTCAAGTGATTCTAGTTTATCCTTATATAAAATCTCTGACCCATAGAATGGACACCATGCAGTCATTAATTAGGATGACAAATACATTCAGAAACACAAAAAGTGCCTGTGACATTCTATTGAGTTATAATGGAGAATATATGTGAAATTATATACAAACTCAAATTCTCTACGCTTGTACACACCTGTATCTCAAGAATGTTCACAGAAATGTTATCACCTAAATCATAATTTCCCCTTTAGCTTCTGTACTTTTAAAATTTATATTGACTGATTAGGTATTCTTTTTATAAAGAAAAAAACAAACAAGAAAAAAATCTGAGAAACAAAATCTCCAAACCCCAATTCACCAAGAAAAGGAAAATTGACTCAAACTATGAGCAAACTAATGTTCATGGCTTTTAGCTTCGGCCCAGTTCTGAGATGCAGGTTGTTAGGGGCGAGGTTTTGTGCCTCCGCTAACGGAGCCAGTGGAAATCCGTAGCAATTCCAGAGCTCACTTAGGCAGCAAACTCCCCCACGTGCCTATCTCCATGGAAATGGATTCCGCAGGCGTTTGCAACTTTGGGATGCAATTACCCGAGGGTTGTGCAAACACAGGGGCGGAAAGGAGAGGAGTTCTCACACCCAGGAGAAAGGTGGTCCTGGGGTCTTCAAAGGCAGCACCGGGGGCCTGCCAAGTGGCTTCCTAGTGGGCACACTTCAGGGCTGGGTGAGAAACACTTACAAAAGCTGGCCCAGGCCCTGCTCCTAAGGAGGGAGACGGGGACGGAGCCAGGCAGGGAGCGCAGGAGTTCCCGTCCCACCATGCTCGCTGCCTCCATCTTCCGTCCGACTCTGCTGCTTTGCTGGTTTGCTGCCCCCAGGCCTGCCCAGCCCGAGACCCTCTTCCACAGCCGGGACCACTCGGACCTGGAGCCATCCCCCCTGCGCCAGGCCAAGCCCATCGCCGACCTCCACGCTGCCCAGGTAGGAGAGCGGGGCAAGAATGGCATCACCTGCACACGCTCACATGCATACACCTGTGCACACGCGTGCACACATGCACAGGCCAGGATACGGCGACGAAGGCCTGGCCTGTGCAAAGGCCAACAAGGGCCAGGCAGGCTGGGCGGGAGGACACTTCTGTGGTTCCTGCAGCAGGGGACGCTGAATTGATGCTTAACCTGATGTTAATTGGCGGCCCCCCCAGGGCGGCCTCTAGTAAGTGATCAGTGCTGCCCCGTGCACACGAACTGCAGACTCACATGTCAGGTGCCTGTGTACATGCAAGCACGTGACATTGTAAGGAGCCAAGTCACTGTTCGATGGCGTTCCATGGCTGTCCACTATGGCAGTCTCTGAGGATTCGGAGAAGGGGTGGCCCCTGCAGAGGTCCCCTACGCAGCAGGGCCCAGCGCCTCAGCAGAGCTGCCTGTGTGGCATCTGTCACCTTTGCTGCAGCTCCGGGTGAAGGACCTGGGCAAGGGCTCCAACGGGGGAGAGTCCTGGTGGGCAGGGAGTGGACAGGATGAGACCCTCAGACTCGTCCTGGACACTGGTCCTGGCGGTCACCATACACCGCAAGCAGATGGTTGGGATTTCCTAGGTTAATCCCTAGGCCCAAGGGTGCCCTGGAGGTGAGGGCAGTAAGGGAGGACAGCTGGCACAGGTCTGCCTGGGCTGCCCTGTCACACGGCTACAGCCCGGCAGCGGCCCAGCCCCGGCCCCTGCCTCTGTGGGCCGGGAAGAAGCCCCCAGGTCCTCAGACCCAGCTCACAGGCCAGGCCTCTCCATACCCTCCTCCATGCTGTGACGCGTGGGTGTGACGCATGGCCTTCCTCAGTGTCCCCACCTCCCACCCTGTCCTCTATTCTGCAGCCACAGCCCTCTCCTCCCTGCCCCACGCCCACCTGGCCTGCCCAGTTCTCCCCCTCAGGCCACAGGCAGATCCGACCTCTGTCCGTGTCCGCCTGGCTCTCTGTCTCGCGCAGGCTGGGGTGGTGGCGGCCCCACACATTTGGGTGTTTCTCTCCCACAGCGATTCTTGTCCAGATACGGCTGGTCGGGGGCACAGGCCGCCTGGGCTCCCAGCCCCGAGGGGCCGCCAGAGGCCACCAAGGGCGCTGCCCTGGCCGAGGCCGTGCGCAGGTTCCAGCGAGTGAACGCGCTGCCGGCCAGCGGGGAGCTGGACGTGGCCACACTGGCGGCCATGAACAGGCCGCGCTGCGGAGTCCCTGACATGAGGCTGCTGCCCCCTGCCGCCCCGCCGCCCCCGCAGGGCCTGCACCCCAGGGCCCGCCGCAAGCGCTTCCTGCAAATGCTGCTGCCCAGGCCAGGCCGGCAGCGGGAGGAGCCCCCGGATGGAGGGGCCCTCAGGGCCTTCTCCAAAAAGACCCTGAGCTGGAGGCTGGTGGGCGAGGCCTTGAGCAGCCAGCTCTCCGTGGACGAGCAGAGACACATTTTCAGACTGGCCTTCAGGATGTGGAGCGAGGTGACGCCGCTGGACTTCCGGGAGGATCTCACTGCCCCTGCAGCCACAGTCGACATAAAACTGGGTTTTGGGAGAGGTGAGAAGGGTGCAGGCTGGTTCCTCCTGCTTCCCGGGGCCTAAGAGCCAGCCACTGGGCCGTGGGTAAACGCCACCTCGGCCTCTGCCTGGCCTCAGTGCCCTGCAGAACGCTGGCTCAAACGCCTACCGCCCGGGCTTGCTCTGGGGTGACACCTTCAGGGCAGGGCAGATTGACCCCTTCTGTGGACGTTGCCTTATCATAAAAGAGGGGCTCGTCACCCTGCAGAGAGTCTGGCCAGCCACACAGGGACGTTAGGGCCAGGCCCTCTGCTCCTTAAGAGCAGCCCAGTGGGTGCAAGGCCCGTGTATGCTGCCCCACAGCTCAGCACACACCAACCCCCACCCTCTGCCCCCTCCCAGGGAGAAGGACCGAGTCAGGGGACACAGGGCTCAGGCCCAGATGCCACCACTTCCTTGCCAAGTGGATGTGGACAAATGGCTTAGCTTCTCTGCAGCCCCATCTGCCGACTTGGGGTGCTGACAGCTGTCTTGCAGGTCTCACTGGGTTAACGTCCCAAAGTGCTAAGTACAGGGACACGGTTGGTTGAAAAACCATACAAGTGTAGGAGCCGGTGAACTCCTTTGTTTCACGACCTACTCGGAGGTCAGGGTCTAGATCTCAGCTCTCTCTCCACAGGCCTTTTAGTCATCACTTTTGCCCCCCGGCCCCACACTCACCTGGCTGGGAGGATAAAACCGTCCCTCTCCTCTCTGCTCCCACAGCACTTGGCACCTTGCTCTGTTTCTAGCCGTCTTTTTTTTCTTTTTGAGACAAAGTCTTGCTTTGTCACCCCAGCTTCAGTGCAGTGGTGTCTTCATAGCTCAATACTATGGTGGCTCAACCTCAAACTCCTGGGCTCAAGTGATCCTCCTGCCTCAGCCTCCCGAGTAGCTGGGACTACAGGCTTGAGACACTGCATCCGGCTAATTTTTCTGTTTTTAGTAGAGATGGGGTCTTGCTCTTGCTCAGGCTGGTCTTGAACTCCTGACCTCAAGCAATCCTCCCGCCTCGGCCTCCCAGAGTGCTAGGATTACAGGCGTGAGCCACCGCACCCGGCCACTAGCAGTCTTTAGACTTTGTAGACACTGTTTATAAACAATGTCTGCTGTACTCCTCCCGCTGAGGAGTTAAGCCAGGAGCTGACACTGTGTCTGCCTCTGCTACCAGACAGCAAGCTCCTCAAGGCTGGAACCCTGTCAATGTCTGTGCCCGGCAGGTGATGAATCTGTGATGGGCACTCCTCGTTCACCTGGACCACCTCCCTCTCCCCTCACCAGGCCGGCACCTGGGCTGTCCTTGGGTTTTTGATGGGAGTGGACAGGAGTTTGCTCATGCCTGGCGCTTGGGCGACATTCACTTTGATGACGACGAACACTTCACGCCTCCCACCAGTGACATGGGCATCAGCCTTCTCAAGGTCAGTGGTTCTGCACTGCTCACGTTGACAGGCAAGGGCAGTGCAGCAGGGGCTGGAGTCCAAGAGGCCAGAGCTTTTCTCATGGAGCATCCACGTCCTCCTGCGAAGGTTCATCCGTCTGTGGTTCCCCAGTTCCCGCCATTGTTCCCCTTCTCCTTAACAAGCACAGCTCTTCCCGGGGAACAGGTCTGCCCTCTGTAACGTGGGGACCGGTCCAGGCTACTCAATCGCCCCGGCTTGGCCCCATACCGATGGTTCATGCTCCTCTTCTAGGTGGCCGTGCATGAAATTGGCCACGTCCTCGGCTTGCCTCACACCTACAGGACGGGATCCATAATGCAACCAAATTACACACCCCAGGAGCCTGCGTTTGAGCTGGACTGGTCAGACAGAAAAGCAATTCAAAGGCTGTACGGTAAGGCCGTCCTGGGGAGGCCATTCCCAGTGCTCACAGCGGATGCTCAGTACTCCAAAGCCCAGGATCCCCCACGCTCCTCACTGGGAGCCTGGTCCCCAAGGGGCACAAAGTTGTACAACTCTGAGGTCACCCATGAGTAGCTGCCCTCTGGCTCCATGGTGCAATTCTTAGTTAAAAGTGGTCCCACCCAGACTGTGGCCACAGTAGGAGAAGACAAAGCACACTGCCGTGGACAGTCCCTCCTGTGTCCTCTCTCCCACACGTCACATACACTTGCTAGGGGGAAAGAGAGCACAGTGGTTCTCTAAACACGAGCAGGCCACCAGTGCCATGGCACCCCACTAGAGAAGCCACCAGGAGAAGTTGACTGCAATCCCAAGGCAAAGAGCAGCTTAGCCTTGCCAGGATAAGCTTTAATCTCTACCTAATTGTTCAGGATAAAGCACTAGCAGTTAATTATTTGATTAAAGTGATTAGTGATTTAGCACAGAAGGAGAAGGGAAGGAGAGCTGTCCTCCTTTCCATTTAAAGGTCCCTAACAGAGACCATCCCCATTTGTGTTCCACTCACATCCTCCTGATCTTAGCACTCAGAGTCTTGGGAGACAACAAAAGCCAGGACACAATTATTTCCTCCAGTGGAAATCCCACTCTTGTGTGTGCCCAGAATTTAACTTCTTCCACTAATGATGTCAAACTGGTTGTCAAAGGAGGCATCAACTAGCTATACTTAGGGTGGTCCTCCCTAATGACTCAGAATCCACACGGAGACACCTGAGAGTGACCGGGAGCACTGTGAGGAGCCAGGACAGCCCTGTGAGCCAGGACTGTTGTAGGCAGCTCGGGACCCCCAGCTCCCTGCCCAGCCCACTTCCAGTCTTCCACGGTGTCTTGCTTTAAGGTGTTTTAATAGAAAACTCAAGCTTTGCAATCACTTCTATTCAAGTCACACATGAAAGTAGAGCAGTTGGGTTTTGCACCAAGTGCCAAGGAGCTGGATTTTTTTGTCTTTTTTCAAGGTTCATGTGAAGGATCATTTGATACTGCATTTGACTGGATTCGCAAAGAGAGAAACCAATATGGAGAAACGATGGTGAGGTTTAGCACATATTTCTTCCGCAAAAGCTGGTACTGGCTTTATGAAAACCGAAACAATAGAACACGTTATGGGGACCCTATCCAAATCCTCATCGGCTGGCATGGAATCCCAACACAAAACATAGATGCTTTCGTCCACATCTGGACATGGAGAAGAGATGAACGTTATTTTTTTAAAGGTAAAGATTCTTCATGGACGGTTCCATTTATTTAACAAATTATTAATAGTAAATGTTTGAGCCCTTACCAAGGAATCTATTGTAATGCTATTGTAATTACCTGCTTAATTTCTATCTGCTCCATCAGACTGCAAGTTCCATAAGCACAGGGACTGGGTTGTATCTCCTGATCCTTTTAAGAAGGTACTCAAGTTATGAAGGAGCGAATGAATTTTGCTAGGCACTGAGGTGGTAGCCAAAAAACTGTAAGAAAGGGCCCTGCTCTACAGAAGTTTTAATCTGGCTCCGGAGGAGGAAAAAACCACATAAACCTTGGAAGCCACCCATATAAGTGTTTTTAAGGGGTAGACCAAGCAGAAAAGGTGATCACTGCCACCTGTAATTGGGTGCTGGCATCCCAGAAGTCAGGGCTTGGGTGGGATCTGAAGGCACAAGAAAAGGTACCTGGAACGATGTGAGAGAGGGTGGGTGGTCAGGGACAAGCTGCAGGGGCAATGCCTGAGAGGTGGGAATGAAAAAGACATGTCTGTGCAGCAGTGGGTTCGAGGTATGGCAGGGGACAAATACAGGACGAGATTAGGCTGGAAAGACCGGCTGGCCCAACCATGGAGAGCCTCACTTGCCAGGGTCAGGGGCTGACTTCGCTGAGCAGACAGGGAGCAATCAATGGCAGTTGCTGAACAGGGAAGGCTAATGTCTTGCTGGGAGGCAGCAGTCGAGGTGGTGGGGCCTGGAGTCCTGCTGAATGTGCAAAGGGCAGCAGGTCTGGGCTTCGTGAAGCTGCTTCCCCCTATTCCCAAAGGCCTGGCCAAGGACCTCTGTACCCCGTTCACATACGCATGCTACCTTTGCAGAACCAAACACGGCGTCTGATCACAAACGAGATTTTGTGGTCACTGATCTTTCCTTCCCCTTCCCCACCCAGAGACAAGTTGTGTACACTCTCCCGGCCTGAATCCTAGTAATAGAACTGTATTGCTTTAAATTGCTCAAAAAGTTGACAAGGCAAGAGCCAAACTCAAAGAACTTTATATGCAAATTTTATCATAAGGATCCTGTGTATAAATCTGGTCTGAATTTTCCTTCACATCACACAAAGGAAGAATTACTTTAATTCTGTTACATGAAGAAATTGCTTTCCAGCAGACTTTTACAGTTCAGGTCTTTCAGAGTTGGAAGCACATCTTTCAGGGCTTTAAGAAGTCCCAAACTAGAATTTATGTTGGCAACACTCAATCTTAATTACAGAATTAGGTCATTGTGGAGAACTGCTACAGTACAGCTGTATTTTAGTCTTGGAGCTTTAAAAATGTCTTAAATTTAATTTGCTGTGAATACTTTAAATTTAAAAAAATTCCAGATAGAGTGAATTGCATGTCTAACTGGACATATGTCACATTGTTCTCAATCACTAACTTTCCCAAATATATTAAATATTTGGTTGCTAAGGAATGTAACTGCTTCAGGTATTCTATGAATTGTTAACACAGAAATATCTAATTCAGTGGATTTATTCTATTGTGTGTTGGCAACATGCCAAGTATGTAGGATTAGGAACTAATAAGAAAAGCCTAGAATAACCCCCTACTGTTTCAGAGCATGAAACTAGCATTTGAACTTTGAAACAAAATGGAGCAAAGTTACAAGATATTATTTCATAGGACAGTGGGTAAGAGTCTCACTTGGGTGGAATTGGAGAGCCCTGGGTTGTGTCCCTGGCTTGACCTAGGCTGTCTGAATTTGGGTGAGTCACTACAATTCTTTATTCTAGATTCCTTATTTGTAACATGGAGATGGTGGTGGAATTAAATGATTCTAAAACACTGGGAAAAGGTATAATCCAAAAATAAGCATCATGATTTCTTCTGTAAAAAAGAGAGTTCACATCAATGATGACAGGAAAATGATTCTAACCCATGGGCCACTGACATGTAAAAGGAAGATCTTTAGACTATAACGAAAGAAGAAAAAACTAAGATACTTAAGGTAAAAAAAGATCACATTATTTTTGTTGTTGATGAGAGCCCAGAGGACGATGTTCACGGGCTAGGTTCACTGTGAAAGGTACCAACATTCTAACTGCAGCCATGATCTTAAGAAAAATGCATCACTGGGGTCAAATCTAGAAGTAATTCAAGAGCTGGGGAAATCATCAATTTGAGTGGAGGCCTCACTCAGATGCTGAAAGCCCTTTCTCCTGGGATCGTGGCTGAGCGGCACACATGACTGGCTGAGACCTGTACTGAAAGCTATCCTTCTTGTCATGTTTCCTGTTATTTAATATTAATAAACCACATGAACATATTTTGGTTGGCTCTCAGGAAGTCAGTACTGGAGATATGACAGTGACAAAGATCAGGCTGATGCAGAAGATGAACAAGGAAAAAGCTACCCCAAATTGATTTCAGAAGGATTTCCTGGCATCCCAAGTCCCCTGGACACAGCCTTTTATGACCGGAGGCAGCGGCTAATTTACTTCTTCAAGGAGTCCTTGGTAAGTGAAAGGCTCCAGCCTAACACTGCTCCTGTCACCCTTGACTGAGATTTGTTGGACGACAAGTTCTTGGTTAAATGCTGTTCTCAATTACTTCAGAGCTAAACAGCAATGACAGATCATTCAGATGGAAAATTAAGAAGGTCAGGTCTGAAGAATCTGGTGCAAAGTCAGACTTACCTCAGTGATATAAAATAACAAAAAGCAATAATGTTCAGAAAAGCCCATCTTACTGTGTAATTTACTTTGCAGGTATTTGCATTTGATGTCAACAGAAATCAAGTACTTAATTCTTATCCAATGAAGATTACTGAAGTTTTTCCGGCGATCGTACCACAAAACCACCCTTTCAGAAATATAGATTCAGCTTACTACTCCTACACATACAACTCCATTTTCTTTTTCAAAGACAATGCATATTGGAAAGTAGTTAATGACAAGGACAAACAACAGAATTCTTGGCTTCCTACTAATGGCTTATTTCCAAAAAAGCCTATTTCAGAGAAGTGGTTCGACATTTGTGATGTTCACGTCTCCACACTGAACATGTAATGAGAAAGAGGAAACTGGAGACAGTCATAGGATTTCTCTTCTAAGAGAACAAAATCTGATTTCTTTTACAAAGAAAACAAACTAGTTTTTCAGTAGCTGAAGTGAATATAGCTCCCTAAGCTAAAAACCAATAGAAAAAGCCTTACTTGAAACTTTAGAAGTACTTGATTTAAAAATCAATTGCTCAGGCAAAAAATGATTTTACTAATTTTTTAGGAAAGGTTAAAAAAAAACCATTTAAAACGCAAGCACCTGGGGGAATCCCTGTCTTTGTTTCCGCTCTCTGTGGCGCTCTGCTGCCGTCCCAACACCGCCCGCCCCACCAACCTCGGGCATGGGGAAGGCAGCCAGGGCCACGGGGGAAGCCATCAAGGAAGGAGACGCCACTCTCAACATGGCGGTGATTCTACTGAGGGAGTCAATGGGAAAGGTCACAGAATTCAAATTAACTACACTCCAAAATCCCTGTCATAATGACATTTCTCTAATACTTGACAGTGCACAGAAGGTTTTCACATGTATTTGTCTCTTGATCTTCGCAAGTCTGTCAGAGTGGCAGGAAAGATACTACTGTGCACATTTCTAGTCCAAGAAACCAAACTTCATTAGTTGTGTCCTTCCAAAAGTCAAACCTAGTGGTAGCCCTGGGCCCCCATCTCTGCATTCCTGCCCAGTGCCCCCTGCACTTTCCTTCCGTCCCTGTGGTGGTCTCCGGCCCTGCCACCAGAGGTGCCCTCGTTTGAATGCACAGACCTGCATCCCAGATGGTCCTGAAGAGAACAGTTTTCTGGCTGACTGTAATTCATTTAGTGTTCTCTCTCTGCAAAGCAGTAAGCACTCTATATGAAGCTAGTTGGATAATCTTATTTTTCTAGTATCAGTTATATTTAGGATAGGCATTATATCCCTTTAACTTTTACATAATAGAGCTATGAACTCTTTTTTTTTTTTTCTGAGATGGTGTCACACTCTGTCACCTGGGCTAGAGTGCCATGGCATTAGCCTACCTCACAGCAACCTGAAACTCCTGGGCTCAAGCAATTCTCCTGCCTCAGCCTCCTGAGTAGCTGGGACTACAGGCCTCTGCCACCACACTCAGCTAATTTTTCTATTTTTAATAGAGACCGGGTCTCACTCTTGCTCAGACTGGTCTCGAACTCCTTACCTCAAGCAATCCTCTCACCTTGACCTCCCAGAGTGCCAGGATTACAAGCATGAGCCACTGCACCAAGCCAGATCTATTAACTCTTAACCCAAACAAAACCAAACAAAAACCAAACAAAAACCCCAACGTCATATGTAACAATGTGGACAAAATTTGGAATGAAATATTCTAAAAAATATTCAGTAACCTCAATGATCAGGCCACAAATACCACATTTCTTCTAAAAGAACAGCTAAAACACAGGTATTTTAAGAAGCTTTAATCTAAATTAAAATAAGCAAATTCAAATGCATTTTATTTCTCTTCCCTGTAGGAACTTCCATGTTTTTGCTTTGACAAAGGAAGATGGCTGGAATTTATATTTTCTTGCTTAAAAACAAATTTTCCTCTTTCCTCTTTACTGAAAGGCTGTTCAGCTAAGGAGAGGGGCTGGGAGACAAGATGAGCAACCCTAATACCCTGACCCCAGCTGATTTCTACCTAAGTAGGAAAATCCATTTTTCACTCATTAACCCCAAATATGATCTAATCAATGGAAGTGTCCAGGTTGGACTAGCAGAGTAAAGACAGTTTTATCCTGTGTGTGCACTTGTTGCACACGGAAACAGAATGACAGCAGTCCTGAAATGAGACATTGCTGATTTTATACAACTGCTTTCCATAATTTGAGAAAAACTTTAAATGCTTCAGTGATTAATTTTTGCAAACAGATGCAAATCTGTCCCAAAGACAATGCAAACTAAATAAACAAGGAAGTAGACAAATGGCAAGAGAGAATTCTGTTAAGCAATGATGGATGTCAACTTACTGTCAAGGAAAACACCTGAAAATCTGTGTAAGAGAAAGCAGATTGTAAAAATTCAACTTAAAACCAGTTCATTTCAGCCAGCTCCTAGTGTGCAGGAGGGGCTGCTGGCCAACAGGGAGGACTTGCACAACGGCCCACCGCCACGGGCCCGCACAGTAGGCAGCATCCCCGAGTACACCTGCCCCAGGTCCCGGCCAGCAGACCTGCCTGCAGCAGGGGCACACACAGACCTCACCCCGCCATGGAAGAGTCGGTCTGTTTTACATGTTACACTGCCTTCCTTGACATTGAGAGTATTAATTATGAAGGATAAATACAGCCTTGTACACTATAGGCATTAAAAAAAGAGTTACGTTTATATGCAACTGGACAAGAGCCACATAGCAGCAGCCAGTAATAAAATATTCTAGTGAGAATTTAGTGAATGGCAGAATTTTACTTTTAATGTTTTGAGCTTTACTTTGTAAAGTTTATTAATCATACTGAGTTCAAATCAAAACTCAATGTGAAGAATGCAAAATGGAAAAATACAAAGACATTTTAAATAAATAATTTATTCAAAATAGTTTTCTTACCTTATTCACAGTTTCAAGTTTAAAATAAAAAAAGGGTAGTACCTATTCCTGATCATCATATAAAGTCAAAGGAAAGTGAATCCCTTTGGAACATGCATTAAATACAGTGAATTGCACAACAGCTAGTCTTTGAAAACTCCTGCACCAAAGCTTAAGAAGGGCACACTTTTTTTCTGTGCAACTTAAAAGAAAACACTGTAGATGTACAGGAAGATTCTTTAACCCACTTGAACTTGTAAAATCATTTGGATAAAAGTTCTCTTGACCAAAGTAACATCTTATCCAAACTAATCATACCTTAAACCCATGTAGCTTAACATACTTCAAAAATATTCAAAAGTGTAATTGCATCACAGCAAGTCTATTAATATTGAGGTACTATGTACTTCTCAAAGAAATAAATGCTGGAAGCTTTAAGTTTGATTCTGATTTTAGCACTTCAAATGTAGACAACAGAAAACTCAACCATAATTCATCTGTTGCGGGAAATGATAACTCTGTTTTCACTGCTGTACCTGTTTTAAATGGATATTTCCCTCACATTTAATGAACGAAGCACCGAATGGACAGACCAGCTCCTGTGTTCAGAAGGCACTGACAGCGAGTCCGCGGCGGCCCGTGCTTGGTCACTGAACGGCGCTGCTGCCCGGCCCGCTGCCCCCGCGGGCAAGCTGGCCCAGTAGGTGGATGATAACCTCAGTTCTCTCCAGAAGAGTTGCATTTTTGTTTGCGGTAGCTCTCAAAAGCTGGGAGTAAACTTGCTTGTTGGTTTTGAGGATTACATCTTCTTCAATGTTACTGCTGGGGTTAAAAAAAAGACAGTTAAAGGGAACTTCGATGTCCACCAATAGTTCAGAGATCCAACAAAACCAACGGGAACAGGCCCGGAGTCACTTTTCAGAGAAGCAGGCGTTCCATTACTGCCTGTTTCACAGCTACCTTCTTATAGCTATTGCCCATGGGCCTGTTTTTAGACATTTATTTCAATACATCAACTAAAACCAGTGCTCATTCCTTTTATAAATACTGAGTGCCTATTATGTACCAGGAACTACTCTCAGCAGTCAACAAAACAGACCAAAAAAGCCCCTGCCTTTGTGGAATCTGCATTCTACTGAGGTAGGAGTTGGGGGTGGGGGCACTGGGGAGACATAATAAACAATTAAGGAAACAGAGTGTCAGATGAACATGCCAGGAAGAAAATATGGCAGAGACCAGCGAGGGCAGGGGAGGAGCCTCACACACAGTGCTAACAAGCACACATCTGCAGCAACTGCCGGGCGGCAGGCTGCAGAGCTGGAACTCCCTTGGACTTTAGGCACACACTTCTGACTTACAGGAAATGCTGCACCTCAATTTACTCTAAAAATGTCAGTGCGCCTTCTGTGTGAAGAATGCCCCTCAGCTGAAGAGTACTATACAGTACTCTCTTTAAAAACTGTTTAAGTTTACAGTTTGTTCTGAAAACATTTACCCCTTATGACAGATCAATGTATTATACTTATGTTATTCCTGGAAAAGACCAGTAATTACATGGCAGTATGTGGCAGTTCACCATATGTAATGCAGGCCCCTGGTTCATATAACCAGAAAACAGAAGGGGTAGGAACCATTGTGACACATCTGCGCACATCCTATTCAAACTACTAGGGGGTGGGAGGGGGACAGAAAACCTTGAAGGCAGTTGAGGAAAAAAAGACACATTACAAACAGATGAACAAAGGTAAGAATCACAGCAGGCTTCCCATCGGAAAACATTCAGGGACTGGCGTGGTGGCTCACGCCTATAATCCTAGCATTCTGGGAGGCCGAGGAGGGAGGATAGCTTGAGGCAAGAAGTTCAAGACCAGCCTGAGCAAGAGTGAGACCCATCTCTACTAAAAACAGAAAAATTAGCAGTGTGTGGTGGCAAACACCTGTAGTCCCAGCTACTTGGGAGGCTGAGGCAGGAGGATTGCTTGAGCCCAGGAGTTTAATGTTGCAGGGAGCTTGCAGTGAACTATGATGACACCACTGCACTCTACCCAGGGCAACTGAGCGAGACTCTGTCTCAAAGAGAAAACAAACCAACAAACAACAAAAAAAAATTCAGGCCAGAAGACAATGGAATGAGATCTTTAAAGTGTTGGAATAAAAAGGCTGTCGACCCAGAATTCTATACCTTGCAAAAAGATCTTCCAAAACTGAAAAAAGGAATGAGGAATCTCAATCAAAAAGACAGAATTCATTGCTAGCAGACCTACGCTAAGAAAACATTAAAGGAAGTTTTTCAGGCAGAAGGAACATGATGTCAGACAGAAAATGGTATCTAAACAAAGAGGTAAAGAGCACTGGAAATGGAATAAATGAAGGTACATGAAACTCCTGTTTGTTTTATTATAGCACACTTCGAACTAAATCTTTAACTTCTCTAAAAGTAACTGCCTAAAGCAAAAGCTAGTAGCAGTATATTGTGTTTATAACATACGTAAAAAGTAAAATGTATTAATAATACAAATGATGGGAGGAAAGAATTGGGAGTATATTGTTCTAAGGTCTTTACAACACATGTGAAGTAGGACAATATTATCTGAAGGTGGCCTCTGAATAAAGGTGTATATTGCAAACCCCAAGTCAATGGCTAAAATAGTTAAAAAGTGGTACAAATAATAAATCAATAGTGAAATAAAATGGAATCATAGAAAATGTTTAATTAACCCAAGAGAAGGCAGAAAAAGAGTCCATTAAATATGAATGGTCTATGGACACCAATTATAAGATTGGATTAAAAAAATCAAGACCCAACTATATGTCATCTGTAAGAAACTGAATTTTAATATAAAAGACATAAATGGAAAAAGATATTCACCAAAAGAAAGCTGAGTAGCTATGTTAATATCAAAGAGGGATATTACATAGTGATAGCGGGTCAATTCTCCAAGATATAACAATCCTAAATGTGTATGTACCTAACTGAACTTCAAAAATACATGAAGCAAAAAGGTAGCGCTGACAGGAGAAACACACATTCACAATTGCAGTTGGAGACTTCAACCCTCCTCTCTCAGTAAACTGACAGAAGACCTGACTGATACTATGAACCCACTTCACCTAACCAACATTTACACAACATTCTTCCTCAAATAGCAGGATACTCAGATTTTTCAGGTACATATAGAACATGTGCCAAGACAAACCATATTCTAGGTCATAAAACAAATGTACACAAACGTGAAAGAAGAGAACATACAAAGTTATGATCTCAGCACATAACAGAATTAAACTAGAAATCAATAGAAAGATATCTAGAAAGTTCTAACATTTAGAAATTAAATAGCACACCTCTAAATAACAAATAGATGAAAGAGGACATCTTGGGATATGGAATATTATTTTCCAACAAAAAGAGAATATATATCAAAATGTGTGAGATCAAGCAAAAGCAGTGCTTAGAAGGAAATTTTTATTTTTTTCTTTTTTTTTTTATTCTTCTTTGTCCATGGTTACGTGCCAAGAAAGAAATTTTTAGAAGCAAATTCTTAAATTAAAAAAGGAAAAAGGTCTCAAATTAGTAATCTAAGCTTCCACCTTAAAAAAACCAGAAAAAGAGCAAATTAAGCCCCAAACAAGCAAAAGGAAGGTAATAAAGATAAGTAGAGAAATCAATGACATTGAAAACAGAGAAATAATGAAGGGGGGAAAAAAAGAAATCAACAAACTCAAAAATGGTGGTTCTTTGAAAAGATCAATAAAAAAGAGACAAGATACAAATTATCAGTATCAGGACTAAAAGAAGAGCTGTCGCCACACCCCCCTTAGCCATTAAAAGGATACTGAGGAGACACTGTGAACCCATCCATCGTCAACGTAGATGAAATGGACACCACTTACTCAAGAAAAAGGCAGCCTACACAGTACTGTATCTCTGAAAAGAAACTGAAGTCATTGTTCAAAAACTTCCAACAAAGCAAACTCCAAGTTAAGATGGTTTTACTGGTAAATTCTAGTAAATGTTCAAGGAAGAAATAGTTCTAATTCTGTAGGAGTTCTAATCTCCTTCAGAAAATAGAAGAGGGAACATAAGCACATTGACTTTATGAGGCCAGCACATTCTAATACCCAAACCAGACAAAGTCACTTTTCACAAGAAAAATGAACTGAAGATCAATATCCCCCATGCACAGACACAAAAATCCTCAACAAAGTATCAGCAAATGGAATCCAGTAATACATAAAAAGAATAATACATCACAACAAAGTGGGGTTTATCCCAGGAATGCAAAGCTGGTTTAACATTTGAAGAATCAATACAATCCACCATATTAATAGACTAAAGGAGGAAAATCACATGGTCATCTCAACAGATGTAGCAAAAACATTTGACAAAAACTCAATATCCATTCATGATAAAAAACTCTCAGCATACTAGGAATAGAAAGTGTAAACATCCTCAACTTGATAAAGGCACCTTCGGAAGCCTCACAGCTGATGTTACTAACATTTAATGGTAAGAGACTGAAGGCTTTCTCCCTGAAAGTCTAAGGAGTTCAAGGTGGGGGAAAGGTTGACTAAAAAGGGACAACAGCAGGAGGGAATTTTTGGAGTGATAAAACTGTTTTGTGTCATCATTATGGTGGCAGACACACATCTGTATGCACTGGTCAAAGTTTGAAGAACTGCACACCACAAAGAGTGAATTTTACTGTATATAAATTAAAGCATAAAAAATAAAGAGATAAAAATTATCTGTACCCTAAGATATAAATTGGTAAAATATACATAGGATAACTGATAACAATGGATGTATCAGGATAAATGGTTTTCTTTTTCTTTTCTCTATTTTCCAAATTTTGTAATATGGCCAAATTGCACTTATATTTAAAAAAGGCATACTATTTATATTACTTTCCTGAACTAGTACTTACTACTGGATTTTCAAATTAAATTAATAATACCAAAATAATTACTCTGGCAAAACAACATAATTGAACAAGATGATACAGGCATGTGAGAACATTTTTTTGCTAAGGTGCTCACTCTTCTTTTCTCCTCATTAATTTCTGGGGCTTTAGGAGAGACTTTGATGCTCTGTCATCTACTTTGCAGTGTAGTTGGCCCTTAGTATCAAAACAATAGTCCAGACTTCCCATTAAAGACAATGTTCAGAAGTGTTACTAGAAACATTTAGGATCTTCATTCCAGGGTCATTCCTCTCTCTCTGGGAAAATATTATAAACAATAGGATATTTACCCTTAGCAAGATTTTTTGTATCTCTAATCTCAATATGTAGTAGGCTACATGGAGATGATTCTCATCTAGTTTAGTAAGGAACGCCACTTAAAATCCTGACCTATCCATGTAAGAGATAAGAAAGAGTACAATCTATCTTTTCTGTACAATGTCAATAGAGATTATTTATATTATTTTTATAGGTAAGGTGCTGGGAAAGAAATTCCCACAAATAACCATTTAATCTACCTTGTTTTCTTTTTAGTAGAAGATAACAGTTTGATGGACTGAAGGAGAAGAAACAACAACCGAGATTCAAATATACTGAGCAGTTTTATCACT
The DNA here is from genome assembly GCA_028533085.1 of Varecia variegata. Classification (NCBI taxonomy): domain Eukaryota; kingdom Metazoa; phylum Chordata; class Mammalia; order Primates; family Lemuridae; genus Varecia; species Varecia variegata. Next base: position 57,148,136 of record CM052446.1, on the reverse strand, counting down.
TCTTCTTGATTAAGACTAGAAGAATCGGCAGCTGGAGCAGTCTCACCACTCTTAGGCTAAAAACAACAAAATGTTATTTCACTTAAGCTATCCAACAACTGTAGTTTCATACTAAAGTGATGGAAGTGCAGTTTCATTAATACCATAAACTTTTTAACCAAAAACAACAAACAAAAAGCACACCTGAGATCATTTTGATAAACTAAAACATATAACAAAAATGTCTCATACCTAATAGGCACTTGGGTAGAAGAAAATATCCTTAATGAAAATATCCTGACTTCTCACCATCAGACAACATGGAAATGGGTATTGGACAGAACTTGACCAGCCAGAGTTAGGGAAGCCACAGGTGGGTGTACTAGGGGGACTTAGGGAAGCTTTCAGCAGTAGCAGGTGGCATGAATGCTGGAATGTCCAGAAAACTAGAAATTCCTTCTCCAGGAGCCTGTTTAAGACCCCTCACCATTCAACTGCTCCCAGGCAGTTTAGTGGAAATTATAAAAGGGGACATAAGCCTTTCTTTCTCTTAAAAAATAAGCAAACAAACAAAAAACTCCAAAACAAAAAAACAACTTAAGAGACTTTGTAACTTGCTAAGCATGGTCTATGGGCCTCATTAAGGCATACTCTTAAAAAACTTTTCAGATATAAATGAAAGGAGTTTAATTCTACCAAGCAAACATAAGAAATCACTGTTAATGTGTTTTTATGCATAGCATATATGTACATGTATTTACATATACACACAAAACACACACATACATAAACAGATACTATATGCCCCCTGTATACATTCAAATTCACACACAAGAAAAAGACACTGATTTTCTCCACTTACCTGGTCAAATTCCTCCGCAAGCTCCTTCCGGATGAGCTGGAATGCGTGCTCAGTTCTCACCATTATATCAAGAGCCCCAGACAGCGTTTTCAATTTTCCAACATTGCTATTCTGACCTAAAGTATTTAATACAAAGTGATCATTCCTTTAAATATAAATCTAGAAACCCATATAATAGTAACATAGTCATGAAAATTGATTTTTAAGCCCCATAAAGGAAGCTGTTGAGAATCTCAACAAATCTAAATCCAAATTCTATTTAATAATTTTCCCTTGAGAAAAATATTAAGTCTGGCCAAAGCAATAAATAATTACTGTTTCCCTGCCTTACCATTTGGTTTTGTCTGGCTGAGAACACCACCTTTTCAGAACAGAAGCCAGTACCTGAAGCATTAGGTAAAGGGGACCAGTGGAGAGGAGGCTGGGGATCGAGGGCCACCCCATTATTTACCAGTTGTAAATGGTCAAGTGATGTTGCTCAAGTCACTTAAGCACTTAGCATCAGTTGTCTTACCTGTAAAACAAGTGTATTACCTTTCTGTTCAAGGCAGGAAGTCAGACCAGATGACCAAGTTTTCATTTATGAACCTTCTGAATAAAACTTTTCTGTAGCTGTCATATACTACAAAGCACTTTTGCTCCTGCTCTCCTGGAGCTGACATTCAACTGTGCATGTGGTGGTGTAGCAAAGGTTTACTCTTGTCCAAACAGAGGTCTGGCCTTTGTCCCTGGCTCCCAGAAGGTGATCTCTAAGCCCTTGAAATGTTCTGCCTGATAAGAGTGTCTTTGTTTACCTGGGAGGCCTCTGGCCACACTGGATAGTCTAACAGTGTGATTTACCGTGGGGGCCTCAGGCCCCATGCTAACAGCTCGATCTCCAGAGGGGCTGGAGACTAAGATCAGCCACCAGGCAGTAAATTATGTCTATGTGACCAAGTTGCAATAAAAACTCTGGACACCAAGGCTTTGGTGAGCTTCCCTGGTTGGTAACACTCCATGAATACTGTCATATCACACATCATTGCTAGGGGGAGTTAGCGCCATCTGTAACCCCACTGGGAGAGGACAAACTGGAGGCTTCACACTAGGAACTTTCCTGGATTCTGCCTCACGTGCCTCCTTCCCTTGGCTGGTTTTAATGCATATCCTTTTGCTGTAATTAACCATAAGCAGAACAGCTTTCGGTGAGTTCTATGAGTCCTTCCAGTGAACTGCCAAACCTAAGGGTGTGGTCTGGGGGACTCCCCAACTCTACAGATGGGGAGGAAATAACTTCCCTTCTTCCTTTAAAGCATAATCCTCTACTTTATAAATAACCTGTTATCTTTAAAATCAATGGATAAATGTGATTTCAGTGTAGATTTAGCATCTGGAAGACAAGCTATTTATTATGTATGAAAATGCTGTTGGGGCAGGAACCAGATAATAAAGACATAAGGAAGGTATATTTGAGTCATGCATACTAGAAAAAAAATACTGGGTAAAATAAGAGAATAAAAGGTGTTACAAACTAGAGCATTTATTAACTTGGCTCATAAAACCCACAAACCTAACAAAGCCCCCTAAAATATTTACATCATTTTTCTAAGGTACTCATACTACTAAAACATGTAAAAAAGGGCATTAATCATATTTATGATTTTAGCAAATTTGTTCCCAGTATCTCTCCATAAAAATGATACCTGCTCATTCTAAGGAATTCAAACATAGCAGAAAATTCAAAGATGCAAGTAAAAATTGAAGATCACCCCAAACCCTCCCCTAGAAAGGGCTACTGTTAATCCTAGTAACTATCCCACACATCTAGCCATGCATTATATATACTGGAAAAAAAAACAAAAACAAAAATAATTTTAATAAAAAGTATTTGCAGAAACTGTTTTAGATAGGTGATATATTCCCAAATTTACAAGGTTCCCGGCCTCCCAGGTTCCCTCCCCAGAGGCAAGCAATGTTATCTGTGTCTTGTGCAACCTCCCAGGGTTACTGCATATCTATACAAAGTCATATATACTTAAAGTATTTATTTTAATTTTATGGAATAAAAAAACTGAAATGAAACCAAATCAATTGCCACACTTCAAATAATTGTTTCTTGTTTCTTTATCAGATAGGAGTTATTTCTCAAAAGACCCCTCTGCAGGAAAAGGGAGCTGGTGAGCGAGAGGGAGAGAACTTAGGAAAAAAGTTAAGTGGCTGCAGTATCTGCCTACTCCCTGCCATGGAAAACAAAAGAATAAAGCATTCTCTCTTTCTTTCTCCCAGTTGATCTCTACCTCAGTCAGGCTCTATAGCAGTGTCTGTTCTAGAACCATAACCCAAAGCTGCCCAGTGTCAGTTCTATGTGTAGAGGGATTCAGTTAAGGACCACTACCCCCTTACTGTTGCTCCTCCATTTCCAATTTTTCATGCTGATTTAAATCTTTGTCTAAACTGACTTGTCAAAATTTTTTTCAAATAAGGGATTCATGAGTTATACTTCAATATTGCTAGTCATCGAACATAACTAATACATTTCTTTAAGTTTGAAAAACACTTCAAAAAGTGTAGAGACTTCTCCTGGTCCCTACCCGAAGCAATTAACCATGGGCAAATTAAAAAGAAAACAATATTACTTACATCCAAGAGAGATCCACAGGTCTGCCTCACTCTAAGACATTCCAACACTAAGCCAATGCATACAAATCTGAGAAATGAAAAAGTTAAGACTTACTGGTCATCTGAAATTCTGCAAATGCTACTCTTTCTAACTGCACTCTAAGTAGTTCACAGGGAGCATCTTTCAGAAGCTGAAAAAGCGTTACAGCTTTGCTGTAATGGAGATCTGCCAGCACCCGGTGCTGCTTCCTAAGGTGTTCATCACCAACCTAGAACCAAAAATAAAATTTAAAAAAAATCCTAAGGCTGGGGCTTCACAATCACTACGTAATGTCTTCTGATTGGATCACTATATGCTTTTTAATTGGTTTTTTCCCCTATAAGTCTTAAAGTTTTAGTTTTTACATTTAGGTCTTTAATTCAGTTTCAGTTAAGTTTTGTATATGACATGAGGTAGGAGTCCAATTCTATTCTCTTGCATGTGGATATCCAGTTGTCCCAGAACCATTTGCTGAAAAGACTATTCTTCCCCTACTGATTTCTTGGCACTCTTAAGTTCGCTTTTGCTCTCAGGGTATTAGGCCATCTGGGCAAACCTGAATTTTGGTTGCAGGCCTCCCAAAGCCAAGTATTAATAGAAATCCTTTCCAGATAAAGCTGGACCTCAAAGGACAAGACTTTCAGGATAAGGGTAATGCAGAAGTAAACCCATGCCAAAGGACTGTAGGGTAAGCTGTCCTAGACTAAGCAACAGGGGAAAAACAGCAAAACAAAAAAACATCACTGAGAACCTGTAAACACAAGACTCCCGGCAGAAGCAACGCAATCTCTCTGAAGGTACTTTTATCCTAAGCCCCAAATTGTTCTTAGAAATACATGCATTTCAGCATCAGGATTCATGTATAACACTGTTGATACTAGATTATTTCTAATAGCCTCAAACTGGCACAACCCAAAAGTTCATTAATCATAGAACATTGATACATTCATTTAATGAACATTATTGAGCTGAGAAAATGAACAGCTATATGCGCCAATAAGGATGAATCTAAAAAACCTGATGTTGAAGTGAAAGGCAATAAAGCCACAAAAGAACACATACAGTATGATTCGTTTTATAAAGCATACAACAAAGTAAAATGTAAACATATTGTTTAAGTGGCAAAACCAAAAAAGGTATGGACATAGTAGAAAATTCAGGACAGCAGTTCATCTGGGTGGTGTCCAGGGAGGCACACCTGGGGCTCTCTAGAGTACTCTTCCCCTAACTTCCAGGCTAGGCACAAAGGGGTTTCCTTTTGTTGTTTTTTAAACTGTACATATGTTCCACACGTATTTCTATGTGCTTTTATATGCATGCTCTATTTCACAATGAAAGATGGGAGACCATACTTTAAAATTTGCATAGAAACATCACTATAAAGCCTACCCACGTTTCAAAAAATCTAAATAACACACCCAGGCAAATATATAATTTTGCCAACTAAGACCCAATTATAGTAGAGAAAAATATATGGTATAGGTGAGAGAAAAACACCTACAAGTTTTTCTAAAGTAGCTAATTAGAATAGATTACATTTAGAATATATATGGAAATGTAAGAGAAGCACCCAGTAAACTTTGAACTGACTTGGCATCGCACTTCAACTGGAGTGACAGTACCTGATTCCGCAGACAGCTGTGGTACATGGACGCCAGCCTGTGGTGGATGGTGGCAGCCCGGTACTGACAGAGAGGCTGTCGTGCAGACACCGAATCAACATCGCAGTATTTAAGGGACTTCATCATAGCTTCACTGACTTCTTTTTCAATCTATTTTATTTTAAGGGGGAGAAAAGAGAAGACAAACTCATAATATGACTATAAGAATTTTTAAAATGTTTAAATATTCCTTGTCAAGGAAAAGATGACATCAGATGCTCAGTATCTGTTAAACAAAGGAATAAATAAGGTTGAAGACTTATTTTATAATCCAGCAAATTTTACCTGCTCCTGAGCTTTTCTAGATAATGGTGCATAATCTTGCTGTAGAGTTGCCATGGTAAAATAAGTAGTGGATAATTCCCAATTCACTGAATCCCAAACAGCTGGGTGTATATCCCGTGTTCCCAGTGATCTTAGAGCTTTCAAATAGTAATCGACAGCCTGCAAGGAAGGAAGAAGTGACGATTTCTAACTCAGTTTGAACATATACCAATACTGCATTAAAATGAAACATATTTCAAAACTACCCAGATGTTCATTTAATTTTGGGAGAGTTTATAAAAGGACAATATTATGAGGAAAGGAAAAAAGTCAATGAAAACATTTTACTGAAGAAAGTTATTTAAAGTGGAATGAACGCTACTCTACATTCCCATCTCAAGTCTGCAGGACGCCAATCCTTAGGGCTGTTTTCTGACTCATGCTGATGCATCTTCTTTGTTTTTTTTCTTTCTAAACGAAAATTACAGTTTATATAACTAGCAAACTAGATTTAAAAATCTGCCAGCTTTCCCTGTAAAAAGAAGTAACTCCTTCCACTTTGTCACCCCATCCTCTAATACATGGCCATTGTATTTAAACAAACAAAATCACAGAGCAGTAATGTCTACATTTCTGGTGTGTATTTATTCATTCTTTTTTCTATGTGTATATAGACTTAAAATGAAAAATAAAAAGAACGTCACCTTTATTTTAAAATTTACTATGCCTCGAACATTCTTCACTATTGTCCTTTTTAAATGGCTTCAAAGTACTCGACTATGTGAGTGCATGCTTCCTTGCACCCTCCCCAACAATGGATGGATGCTGTCATTCGCCAGAAAATTTGGCAATGTGATAAAGGAAACTAAATTTTTTAATTTGATAAAAACTTAAATTTTGCCATTTTTTCTTACATACATATTAGCCACTTACTTTTTCTAAATGTATATATTTTATGTTCAAGGTTATTTGCCTTTGTTTGTATTTGGGTGGTTTATTTTCAATGATTCTTAATTCCTTTTTATATATTATTTATATATATGTATTAACCTATGATCTGCCATGTATGTTGTAAGTATTTTCCCCAGATTGTGGTTTGCTTTCAATTTTACTTTCTGTTGTACATTTGTAAACCTTTATTTTTATACATTTAAGTTTATTCAAATTTTACCTGGGATTTCTGTTTATTGTGCCAAGTTGGGAAAGTCCTTCCCTATCTCATCGTATAAAATTCGTATCTGTATTTTCTTCTGGCAACTTTTACAGTTTCACGTCCATGTTTAATCCATTTGACATTACTCTTGTTTCACAAACAATCTGCTGACTCCTATTTTCCTTACTAATTCAACATGCCATCTTCAATGCTAAATTCTTACTACTTTTACGTTAGTTTCTAAGTGTTTTAATGACCTGTCTACTCCTGTGACATCACCATAATTTAATTATATTTAGTTTTTATGATATTTTAGGGGAACAATGGCAACATGTAAATAAACAACAGGTGTGAATGGAAGAGTCCAACATATGAGCAAATGTGTTACCTTATTATAATACAAGCCTTCTTCTGGTGAAAATTCACGTTTAAATTCATCAGTGGCACCACAGTGTGCCTGCGCACAAATTCTCATGAGCCTTCCCGTGTTACATAATAAAAGAGCAGCATTTGTAGCATCCTCAATTGATTCAAAGTTGTGAATTCCCTTTTCGAAACAAGAAAAGCTCTTTTTCCACAACTGTTGCTCTGCGGCAGACACGGATTTGCTCACTTCACAAAGAAAGAAAACAACTGTGTAAGCAAGCATCAGTGTAAACCCCGCCACCGCCTCTTGACGTGATGATGAGAGGAGAGTGGCAATGACAGGTGGAAAGTCTACCATCTGGAGTCAACCACAGTGCACTGCTGTCATCATGCATGTTACATGAAGTGAAGGGTACCCCCGAAATTCGTATGTTGAAACCCTAACTCCCAGTCCCTTAGAATATGCCTCTATTTTGGATAGGGCCTATAAAGTGGTAATCAAGCTTAAATGAGGTCACAAGGGTGGGGCCCTCATCCAATATGGGCCCCACATCCAATATGACTGGTGTCCTTATAAGAGGGAGAGACACTGGGAGGGCACACAGAGAAAAAAGACGGCCATCTGCAAGCCAAGAAGAAAGGCGTCAATGGAATCGAACCCTGCTGGCACTTTGAACTTGAACTTCCAGTCTCCAGAACTATGAGACAATAGATTTCTTTTGTTTAAGTCACCCAATCTGCGGTATTTTATTATAGCAGTCCCTGCAGACTAATACAATAGTCTCCCCTTATCCGTGGTTTTAGTTACTTGTAGTCAACTGTGGTCTGAAAAAAATGGAAAATTCCAGAGAGAAATAATTCATAAGCTTTAAATTGTGCATGGTTCTGAGTAGCCTGATGAAATATCTTGCCATTCTGCTCCATTCTGCCCAGGATGTGAATCATCTCTTTGTCCAGCATCTACACACTGTATGTGCCACCTGCCCATTAGTCACTTATTAGCCATCTGGGTTATCAGATCAACTGTCACAATATTACTATGCTTGTATTCATATAACCCTTATTTTACTTAATAATGGCCCCAAAGCACAAGAGTAGTGATGCTGGCATATTGTCATAATTGCTCTACTTTATTATTATTGTTGTTTATCTTTTATTGTACCTGATTTACAAATTAAACTTTAGTATGTATGAAAAATACAGCATATATAGGGTCTGCGACTATCCACAGTTTTAGGTATCCACTGGGAGTCTTGGAATATATCCCCTGTGATAAGAGGGGACTACTGTACAACACTTAAGCATAACCCTCCTCGATATTAACTGATACTAAAATAAGCAAATAAAAATACCTAAGCAAAGCACCATTTTGTAAAGATTCAAAAGCTGTAGTCCCATGGAGTTTTAAGAGGTTATAATCTCTTAAAACCTGTGTTTTATCCAACTCTCCTAGCTTCCTGACTACCTCCCATGTTCCCTTGATGACTTCCTCCTCCAGATGCACCTTAAATGCACAGGCTATCCCGATAGCAATGAACTCTCTGGGGGCAACACTTGTATCCCTAGTGCCAGGCACAGCTCACAGATCAACAGACACACAGATATGTCTCCTCAATTTACCTGTCACCCCCAGGTCCCCCTCAGCCCCATTCCTTTCCCATACTGTGTCCACCCTTCATATTTTCATCCAGTCGCATGGCTTCAAGTTTCACCTTTATGTGAATAGTTCTCAATCTATGTCTCACTGGCCCTAATAGCTTCTACGCACATTTTCAATCAGCTACTGAAGTAGACCTTTTCACACAGGTTCCACAGGTGCCTCAAGCTCAACATGGCCCAACTGACTCATCGTGCCACGCCTGACTCACAGGGGGCCACCTGCTACCACACTACACATTCACGGGACCTTCCACCTCTGGCTTCTTCCCAGTGCTGCCTGCTCAGTCTGGAAAGGCCCCTTCCTCACATTTGCCTGCCGACATTCCACACATCCTATAACACCCTGCTCAACTACACCTTCCCAAAAGCCTTCCTTCCGAGAAGCCTACAATCTCAATAAATGTCTCCTTTTCTCATTCTCCTATTGTACTTCATTTGTACTTAACCACAGCATTTATCAGGGATTTGTACTCATATCTGCCTTCCCAAGTAGAAGCGGGGACCATGCTGTAGCCAGTTACATATCTAACAAAGAGCCTGGCACATGGCTGGTTGTCCAATTTGCTTCTGAATTGATCAGATGGAGTGAAGTATAAAAGTGGGAATAGAGAACACAGAAATGATAGACCCCAAGGGAAAATAACGGTTTTTTAAGTTAATTTCTTGTAACTTAAAAAATTTTCTAACAGAGCACCCCTTTATGACATAAAATCAAGTGCCACAGTTCTTTGCTTTACTCATAAAAAAAAATCAGCTAATTTTCCAACAGAACAGGCAATGAAGAGGAATCCAAAGAGATACTCACCTACTCTCTCACTCTGTAATGCAGCCGCCTGATTCATATAAAACACACCGATCTCATTTCTAATGTTACCCATTCTCTTCATTACTTGTACATAGTGTTCTGGATTCTGGCTTTTTAAGTCACTAAATTGCAAGATTTCATTAGCAGCCTCATAACATTTACAGCTAACAGAAAGTTGACTTTCTAAGTCTGTAGACAAATCAGTTGCCCATGCAAATCCTGAAAAGAAAAAAATAAGTCAGTATCAATGCAAGTCATGTGAAACCTTCTTTTTCAGTAACTAAGGGAAACTGATATTTTAAATTCAAAATAATAATAAATGTAATACAGTACAAATATACTAAGATTCAATGTAATAAAATTTAAGTTTCATAGTAAAGATCAATTTATGAAACTATTTTTTTTGGACATTAATGTTTAATAGAAATGTTTTCCTGCCCATAAACACCAAACAATTCCCATCACCAGGATTTTCCCAGGTACACTACTGGTATAGACCTAAAGTTAACTGCTAATACAAAGTAAAGTTTTTTTTTCCATTAAATTGATAAAAACAGTTCTTGAAATAATGTGCCAATGTTACATTTAAGTCACTGAAGAAGCTGTTAGACAAGTCCTTAAAGATTTAAAAATGCCATCTAGTGGGGAATGGAGTAAACTTAGGCACAGGATTCAAATTCAAGGAGAAAAAAAAGTACTACTCCTTTCCCAAGAATGTGGTGCTGCTAAAAAAAAAAAAAAGAAAAAAAAAAGAAGAAAATAGGTAGTACTCCTGTTGATAACACTCAAATATATGGGAGAACATCACTCTCACGAAGAAGTATTTTACATGAAATTGCTATGATGGGAGTGGTCAAAACACAGAAGATTTTCCCACTGACTATTAAAATGAAACAATCATTTGAGAAACAGAGAGGAGGGGAAGAAAGAGAAAAATATTAGGAAATAATCTATTCCACTACTCCTCCAGTGTACTCCACTAGCTGTCAACTGTCAAAAACTTTTTGGGAGGTGGATGTCAAGTAATTAAAACAACTTAAAAGCATAATAAAACAATCCCATGATACATTACAAAAGCACCTTCAGAAGCTTCCCTAATTGCAGTGTGCTACACAACTGTGTGGTTGAACTGAGGAGGAAGGACATTGATGCTATGGGTTAAATTACCCTATTTCCCAGTTTTAAAGTCTGACAACTCCAAACAGTGATATTTTCAGTAAGATGACCAGCTATTAACTAAACTTAAAAAATGATGATCACTTTCTCTTAACCCCAAGGAATCATTCAGAAGGCAATTAATCCACTTTCACCAACTGTTACTCCTTTTCAGAAGAAAATACAGGGCTTGGTTAGCTGATTAAAAGTGTTACCTAAAAAACCTTACGAAAAGAAGTGTAAAAAGTTAACACAATTGCCTTCAGAACTTATTTTATGATTAGTTCTAGTCATATAAACAGTAACTACAACATATTTGAAAACCATTTTATACAAATACACAAGATCATGCTCAATTTTAAAATTAAGAAATGAATGAAACAACAGAGCAAATATCAAAACACTAACATTTCTGCCACTTTTCTGAACATACTCAACCAGGCATGCGCTAGACTGAATAATCCCACTGTGAATCAAGTGGTGTGTCTCTCTAGCATACCTTGACAACTGGACTCTCTGTGGAGACTGTGTAATATCTCCTGATCTTCTTTTGTTTGGTAATTAAACTCTTCAAGGTGTGCTGCTCTATTATTTGCATTTTGGGCCAGCATTAGTTGGATATCACCACAAAGTGTCAAATATTGAGAAAGAAACAGCAGCACTTCAGAAAGCATATTGGTGCAGAGGCAGCAATAAGTATCTATTTGAAAAGGCAGAAAGGAGAAAAAACACAAGCACATTAAAAATTAATGAACACAGTAAATACTAAGAAAATGTGTTACCAGCTGAAAGCTTTGTACCGCTGCATCTACTCTAAGTTTATTTTGTGTCAGATACATAAATAATGGCTTCATGTATTTCAAAATGAAGAGATGATAAACCACTCTAAGCAGAAACTAAAATAGTAGGTCACATACACAGGATTAGAAAAAATCATTTTAAAATGAAACTTTACAATGGAAATAGGAGTAAAATCTGATTGTGATTCAGAGGCCTTCTCTGTTCCCCTCCCACGTTCGTTTATAGGCTTACCGTGGCTCTGCAAAGCTAACTTAATGTATCGCAATGCTCTTCCGTATTTCTGAAGACTCATGGCAGCATCAGACAGAACATAATAGGCCTTTGATGACTTGAGGATCAACTGAAGTTTCATTTTATGTTGCCAAGAACCAGGGATCATTCCAGATTGACTGGAATAATTACCCTTCTGAAGGGAGCCCACTGTGACATGGGGAGAAAAAAGGCAGCACATTTGAATGCAAGTTTCCCAGTAAAAAATATTTTCTGTTTTTTGATAGAAACACTCCATACTTAGGTACTATTGCTACAAGACTGGTAAATACTATGATTTACTGCTTAAATGCAACAGAGTAAAGCGGTAGTGTTCAAACAGACTCTCACTTGGGAGTTGTAAGGCCTTCTGTTTCCCTGCCATCAGCAACTCTGTCATTCTCTTCCAGGGTCCCTGCTGTAGCTAAACTCATAACTGAGACTTGCCTCCTTTCTCCAATCTGTGTGTCAATCTGCCAAAAAGTTTGCCTTCCTAAAGCACAGCTTTAATCACCTTCAAAGCCTGTCCTCCAAGATTAAAATGGCTTCTTACCTCTTCAGTTCAAGCATCTCAGCCTACTTCCTAAGCTACATTTTTTTCAGTCTTACTTTCCAACACTCCACCCCTACTATCCATCAGCCAAAGTTAAGTCACTACTTGTCACCTACATAGATGTCTGTTTTTTCCTATCCCCCATCTAAATTAACAGTTTCCTCCATCAGGAATACTCTTTATTTAAATTCTTCTTCATTCAGCAAATGATCATTTTTGTGCCAAGCACCGTGCCAGGCACTGGGAACAGTGACATGAAGTTATTGGCCTCTATCCTTGATAACATAAACTGCAACAAAATATATTAAGTGTAATTACAGAGACAAGAACAAAATGCTATGGAACAAAATGTTCCACAAAGAAAAACAGATCCCCTCTCCTTCAAGCTTTCAGATTTCTCATTTTCTGATCAGCTAGAACACATGAGTCTTTCAAGGCAAGAAAAGGCACTTAGTCTCCATTATGGTTTACGGTGTGCATGTGTGTCTTTTTCCTCTATTGCTATAAGAGTCATCTGTGTTCGTGAGGCATTGTGAGAAAACTAAAGATGAAAAAGATGAAGTTATTGCTCACAACTGTGTTTGTGTGTTTAAAACTATCTAACACAGGTAACTATGATACAAGGCAGGCTCATAGGGCACAGTGGTAAGGGAATCAAGTAATTTTGACTGTGGACAGGGGCAGGCATAGAGATTTTGAACTTGAGAGATTTTCAAAAGGGGAGATGGGGAAGGAGGATGAGATACAAAAAGGCATTTCAGGAGAAAGAATAGCAGAAGTCCAGGTGTGATCCTTACTGCATAAGAGCTTAAGCCTGGCACATAAGCAGCACTATATAAATGCGGGGGAATAAATCTATTCCTCCCCCACCTCCATCATTTCTGCTCACGAAAAGAAGAAAGGTCCGGAAAGCACTTGGTATTATTTCAAACATACAGGCTTTCAAAACATTTTTTTAAAAAACAATTGAAGCTGATTAAGAAGGGGGTAAGGGGTAAAGTTGGAAAAAGAAATACAGCTGAGGTTAAAATAAAGAAGAAACTCAAGAATTTTACTTCAAAACCCACATTCTTCATCAAGTGATGTTCCTGAGGAATAAACTAGACAATCTAAAAGTGACATTTCTAGCTTATTTAAGTACAAGGTAACAGCCAACACTTCTATAGTGCTTATTATGTACACTGTTCTAAGCACTTTACATATATTAGCCATTTGATCGTTATAACAACGCTTTAAAGCAGGAACTATTATTGTCTCCATTTTGAAAGAGAAAAGGTGGCTCAAAAAAATGGAACAACTTTTTCTAGCAAAGCCAAGAGCTGAACCGAGGCTGTCTGGTCCCTGAGTCTGTGCCCTTAAACACTCCACCACTTTTATGGCAATTTCTTAGCAGAACTCTACAGGCTGAAAGCATTAGTTCCTCACAGTGGGTAATGCAAAGATGCAGGCTCCTTATGTTATTAGAAATGTCCAGATCAAAATATCCTACTTTTGTTTTATATTTTGAATGAAAGGATATTACCCCTACTTCCAGTTCACATAATATCCTTTCTTCAATCCCTTTCAATGACTGTCTTAATTGACATAAGTCTGCTGTTGATAAAGAACCAGTATATCATTTTGTTGAAGGCCTTATTTGCACATCAATTCAACTTACTTTTGTCCAAAAACAAGGCCATCTGCTTCTCTAGCCCCTCGGGACCCCCCCTTGTGGATTCGTCTTCATATTTTAATGGGATTGGAGTGCTGGGGTCAGCTGCCGGAAGGTCACTTTCTTTTTTGATGCTGCTATCTACAGATTTTAAACCCTTTAAAAAAAGGAAAAACATTTACTATATATATACTTAACTGAAAACTAAATATAAGGCAGTATCTGGACAACTGAATACTTTTAGGAGAATTTCTATTTCAGAAACAGACTTAAAAACTCCATTTGATCTGAAAGATTTGGAAAAACTGATTTGGTTTCCACTTTGTGCTTAAAATAAAAAAATCACAGCAGAACACCATTCAGAATAACATTTAGACACCAATGAACAAATGGTATTTGCATATTAAGTACAAACTTTACTGAAAAAGTGAAGACTAAACTTAAACTTACCTCCAGAACATAGCTAAGTACAAGTCTACACCGCTCTTCTGTGTCATGGCAAACTGGAAATGCACAACTGGGCTTCAGAAATAAACATTTAAAATTATTAATATGCTGCCAATACAACAAATTCCATGGTTCTCATCTCCTAGGATGAGAAACTCTAAAACTACAAGCCAAGAATTTAGAAATGTGTTTATGCATTCAGCTTAGTGAGGTATCTGATATTAAGGTTATTATACTGTTTTTGTTGCAGATTAAATTGTTGTAAGTATCAACAAAAATCTTGCTTAAACAGATCTTCCAGCATATATGTTGCTTTAAGTACTTAAAATTTTAAACATAATTCTATTACAACAAAAAAGTGAGAACTAGAGTAGTAATGTTTTAGATAAATGTATACCTAATCTAATAGGTCAGCTCAACTCCTAATTAGCACTGATACTTGGTAACACACAATTAACAATATCATCAATTTAGCAATAAGTTAACAGGTATTACCAATAGTCTCCGTGTATAATTTATTTCCTTAATGAAGGAACAATACCAGTTAGCAACCTCCATCTACTAAACGATATTATGTGTAAAGGCCTCTATGAAGCATTTCATTTTGCTGAATCCTGCGAGGCTAGAATTACTGTTCTCATTTTACAGAAGAGAAGGAAGCACAGATGGTTAAGTACTTTGTCCGAGGACGCAGTGGCTGGGACTCTGGAGCCCATGCTGACTGCCCCTTCTTCAAAAAGTCATGGAACATGGCTAAGGCACAGCTAACTAAAGACATGTTTATATGAATATTAAGACTACATTCAGATACTGAAAAAAAGTGCTATCTCTGTAAAAAAAAGTGATGCTAACCCACCACATCTTTAACTACCATCTAATTGCCCCATAAATTCAGGGCCTTGTATATGCAGTTTCCCATATACATGTAACTTCTGCAATCAATAATTATAACCAGAAGAACACATTTTTACTCCACTGCTGGGGTTCAAGCTGAAAGTGAACTAAAATTTAGATGGACAGTTAATGACTTTTCCCAGTAGTCATTTAGACAAATATTTTACTGAGTGCCCACTGTATGTTCTAGACATGGGATAAAAAGGAGGGTTTGTACCGGCTGGGAGCTTATGTTCCAGTGAAGGGAGACAAACACAAAAAAATAAGACAGGCTCCACAAAGGAGATAAAACAGAGCATGCCAGAGTGGTTAGGGAAGGTCTCCTTGAAGAAGTAACATTTTAGTGAAGACTTAAGGTGTAAAAAAAAGTAGCCATGACAAGATCTGGAAAAAAGGTATGTTCCAAGCAGAAGCAACAGCAAATGCAAAGACCTCAGATGAGCATGATCTTGGTACTTCTTGAGAGACAGAAAAAAAGCCAGTGTGGCTAAGGTACACCAATCGGGAAAGTGAAGGTCAGAAAGACAGGCAATATTTTAGGGTGACAAAGAGATGTCTCCTCAAAAACTTAACTTGGATATAAAGTTTCCATCTGAAAGTTAAAACTCTGAGCTTAAATTAAAAGATTATCTGTAAATATGACTTTTTTTCAGTTCAGAGAACAGCCAGAACTCTTAAGGCTGCGCTGGACCTAATCACAGGGAGGCAGTATATTGAAGGTATACTATCTGGAGACACACTGATGTAGACAGTCAATGCAACCCACGCCAACAAAAACCTAAAGGGTGGGAAGTTGTTAGACATGTCCAACCTGGCAGACATGACCACAGTCACGGAAAAAGTACTACCCTATACAGCACAGGTATAATACCATCTTGTGAAAGGCCAACCATATTCAATTAACAATTGTTTTTCCAATGACAAAACTTTTAATACAAATTCTAACATGCTTACTCTGATTTGATGAATAGATTTGTATTTTTCTGGTACTGACAATTCTCCAACAGACTTAATTATAGCCACTGCTTTGTTATCATCTGACGGATCAGAGCTGGTGCCATAGGATCCGTTTTCATCACTGTCTGGCATCTCTTCTTCCTCTTCACTATAACTTTCATCAGAATTCTCATTTAAAGGAGATTCTGAACTTTCTTCCTTTTTAGGTTCATCCAGTTGAAAAAGTTCAGAAAGCATGTAATTGGCTGAAGCAATAATCTTATTAAAAAAAATAAATATGTATAAGTGACGACCATAAAAACTGTCTCATCCTCTAAAGAGGAATGAATTTACTACAATACTAACAAATTTTAGTAAGAGGTCTGCAAATAGGCTATTTCCACCATACCCATAATACACACAGAAATGTTTCCAATTCAGAGTTCCAAATACTCTGGGTGTGCTCTATAAAATCCTTATGGGTTGGTATGTTTATTTCCTGAAATTATTCCATCCTGAGCCCTCTTCTTAAAAAAGGTGGCTTATGGATAAGCAAAAGCTTTTAAGTGTAGAGTGAAATAACTAAAATATTAACAAATATTAGCCCATATGAACTGAGAAACCAGAATTTCTCTTTACAAACTATGAACACAAGTTTATCTTTAATAGGCAACTAATATTAATATTTATTATACCATCTATGGTTGTAAGAGGAAAAAACCCACTAGACTAAAAAGTCCATCCTGATATCTCTTAAAATTAGTATTTATATATTACCATTTATCCCACATTATCATTTATTGATCCTTAATCACACTCAATAGTCTTAACATCATTTTTTAACTTTCACATAAACCATTTAAGTTCTGTTTAACAACATTTCAATCAGCAATGAGATATTTAAGCCAGAAATTGTTTTGCCATTTTTTTCTTAAAAAAAAAAAAAAAAAATTCTCTGAGTTTGGTTTCTAGGATAATCTTTATCTCCAAATTGGATGTGGCTACAATTAAAATTAATTTGGATCTTTAAAGAAAAACTACATATCCTCCAGATCTTTTCTGATTTAAATAGAATACAACAATTAGCCTTATACCAAAAAACACAGCTGTCAATCACACAACTGAGGGTGAGGCAGATTTAAGATTGTGGAGAGGATGACTGACAGAATATTTTAAAAGATGCCACATATGAAATTTTCAATTTCCTAGTAGCTACATTAAAAAGGTAAAATCTGGTGAAATTAATTTTATTATATTTAATCCAAAATATATAAAATATATTTCAAATGTAATGTGTACACAATATACCCATGCACAATCTTCAGTGTATATTTTATACTTACAGCACATCTCAACTGAGATTAAGCATATTTTTAAGTGCTTAATAGTCACATGTGGTTAGTGGCTAACACACTGGATAGGGCAGTTAGAGAATATGAACTAGGAGGCTTTACTGTCTAGGAAACAATCCTTTATCAAAATGGTAGAGGATTTTTTTTAGAGAACATAGAACTGTTAACCTTACCTGAGGATGCCTGCTTTTGTCCAACAACTTAACACAATTAAGAAGCAATGTCCTAATCGTCCCATAGTGTTTCTTATTTTGATTTTTCTTCATCATCATGTTGCAAGCAACCCTAAAAGAAATGTTTACATCAACTTTATTTACCATTCATCATTCCTGGCAAGACTTAAGTCTAGGCATGCTCTTACTTGTTTCTAACAGAATAAGGTTTATAAGCAACAGCTAAATATTGAATTTTACCCACTCTCCCCCAAAAGTTTATATTATGCTTTCATAAGGAAGTTGAGTAATATTTGGTACAGTGTGTATATATGTATATATTTTATATATATATATTTTCCACTATGAAAACCTAACAAGTATTTAAAAGCCTTGGCTTGGACGGTGTGGCTGTACACATGAAAATTTTACATAAGCCTATTTCTACATCTTAAATTCCTGAAGCACTCACTTGTATAAAAGAATGGCCACTGGCATTGTGAATGGATTTTGGTATTTGTCTTCAGTTTCTTCACAAAGAGTAGTGAGATCATAGAGTTTCACTATATCACTGCCACTTGCTGGAAAAAAAAATAAATGAGCCTCATTTTACAATAATCACCCAAAGCAATCATTGTTCATTCAAGAATTAGCTTACCTTTAAAGAGCCAATA
Source organism: Varecia variegata (assembly GCA_028533085.1). Taxonomy (NCBI): domain Eukaryota; kingdom Metazoa; phylum Chordata; class Mammalia; order Primates; family Lemuridae; genus Varecia; species Varecia variegata. The sequence goes on along the minus strand of CM052446.1, from coordinate 57,129,885 downwards.
GGTATGTCCTTCTTTGGTACAATTTGATTTCAGAAATGATAAAATATTCTGTGCAATGTCTTTTATGACTTTAGTAGAAAAATTAGAATTTTCCAAATTGGGAATCTCTTCTGTCTTTATCATCTCGTATTTCTGTAAAACACAGATGGAAGGCAGTTTAAGAGAAAACCCAACGCAGCAACACCTTTGTTATTAAAAAGCAACCACATATATAAGTTCTGCAAATAGAGCCCTAAGCAGCATGAAAACATTTAAACTAGCGGTTTTCAACCTTTTTTCTGGTCCAACATTCCAAAGGAATTTGATCCACCCCCATCAGCAATGGTGGTTTGCAACTGGAGTAATTCTCAATAGAGAATCACTACCAGATTTAGAACCTCAGATTTAGGCATGATCTTATTTCTATTTTAACATGGAACAAATCGTACTGAATATGTTCTTCTATTCCACCCTAATGGTTTCAATTGGGAAGACGGTAAATGTTAGTAGATTTTACTCAGCAAGCTTTTAAAAACTATGTTTCCAGTCTTTTCTTTCCCTAGAGCTTTGGACTCTATTCCTTTACAGGGATGGAAGACAGGGGTGTGGAGGTGACAATAAGATTAAAAGCTGCATGGACATTACTACCACTATTTTAAAAGTGCCTCCATATTTTTCTCTAGCTTGTCTTCTGTGCATACTTTCTGAAACATCTCTTACCACATTTTCTTAAGTACTCTAAGACTAAAAACTCCAAATCAGTAGGAACATAAGATGAAACACAAATGCCTAAGGCTGGTTTTCATCTTTCTTGGTTCATCTCAAGTTCGCAGTGTTGACTATTTCCTTCCTTGAAACAGTCCTTTCCTGTATTTCACACTGCACTATTCTGGTTCTCCTTCTCCCTCCCTTTGAATGGCCCTCTTGTGGCCTCAAGGCCACATGTGGCCATCCAGGTCCCCAAGTGCAACCCCTTGACTGAATTCAAACTTTGGATTCGGTAAAAAGGCCACTTAGAGATTCAGAAGGCCACATATGGCCCCAAGACCCGGGTTCCCCATCCCTGTGAGCTTTCCTCAAACTGAACTTGTGACAAAAACATTATTTTCCTGTCTAAACTAATTTAATGTCCCTATCTTGGCAAATGATACCACCGTTATTCTTGCCCCTGAATCCTGAATTCTCTTCAATTCTTCCTCCCTCCTCACTAATGCTTTACCTGCCTCTCCCCATTCTCTCCTGCCCCCATCCCAGGCTCTCACTAAATGTTGCCTAAATTTAGGGAGATGGTTTAACAGTGGTTCTCAATCAAGGCTGGAAACGAGAACCGTGTACAAGGCTTTCTGAAAAAACAGATGCACAGATATCTACCGATCCTGGAACACTGGGGGCCCAAGCAAGTGCATTTTTTAATAGGCCACAAGTAATTTTGATGCATACCCCAGGTTAATAATCACTGGGTCGCAGTATAATTAATGGTTATGAGCATGGCCTCAACCAGATAGAGGCTCAAACACTGGCACCACCACTTACTGTCAATGTGGCCCTCGGCACTTTACCTCCCCGATCCTCAGTTTCCCTCTCCATCAAATGGGAGTAACTCCATATGAAGTAGCAAGAAAATTAAATAAGGTAATGCATGTAAAGTGTCTGGCAAAGTGTCTGGAACAAAATAAGCACTTAATAAATGCTAGTTATTATAACAACTGTTGATTCTTAATATTTCCTCTATAGAATAAGTACATTATACTATTTGCAAGAGTGGTGCAATGCCTGACCAGTCTTCTTGTCTCCAGGTCCTCCTTGTCTGTCCTATATGCTATCTCCAAATTAATATTCCAACGCAACAAATTTCACCTCCCAGATGTGAAGCCTTCACTGGTTCCAGATTACCAACTGAACCAAGTCCAAATCCCACAACTCAGCATTCAAGACTTTCCAACCTTATTTCCAACCATTCTACATAAAATCATGTGCTCCCTAGCAAGATTTATTATCAATCTCTTTGTTTACTTATACTAGTCATTTAAAATCCAGCTCTTATATTTTGAGATGCTATCATTTAAGACCCACTTAAAATGCCACTTCTTCCATGAAGTTTTTCTTCTAGACCAAAAGAGAAGTGACCTCCCCTTCTCATGATCCAGACTTCTCCGTGTGTCCTGCACTTCTAATACTTATGTACTGTCTCCTCCTGTCCCCCTGCATGTCACCATTTCCCATTAGATTACATCTTTCTGAATAGTGACCAAACTTATTGCTTTCTCCCAACATTTACAGTGGGGACAAAGTGCCTCCTACACAGAATATGCTCAATAAGAATTTTCTAAATAAGCTGTCTACCTTATGCAATTTTCACCGTGGCCTTTCCTTAAAACTTTGCATATACTGAGAAGATATTTGTATAATGAAAAAACACCTCCACTGTATAGACACTTTCAGCTAATTACTATGGGTGCTTGGCATTATAATTAGAGTTCTATGGCTACAAATGTAGCTTTTAGTATATTTATGACCTTCCCATAAATTACCTATAAAATTATACTCCCATAATATCTAGAATTCTGATATCCCCAACTTAAATATGAAAACACTCAAAATTCAGTTTATTCACAGCTATCTTCCCTGCCCAAAATAAACATTAGTATTTAAGGGCCTTAAAAACTTTGGTGAGGTACTCTCTGTACCATTTTGCATTTGAGAGATTATTAGAAAAGTCACACTGTATCTTACCTGTACAATTCCGTTTACATGAAAACACATCACAAGCTCTGGTACATTGCATATCAAGTTGTCCAACCAATAGTCAATGCCAGTTAGCACATTAATTGGTTTGTTGTTGTCCCTAAAAATATACATTTCTAGTGTTAAATTTAGTTCAAGATGTTCCGTAACAAATCATCTAAGACTCATTTCCCCATTTAAATATTTTAAGCTATTCTTCCTAGATAAAAAATGCCATATATGCTTTTTTTTTCTGATGAGATATGTACATGTAGCTCAGGGGTTGTGTTATATTTAACATCTTACCAAAAGCTCCGTATTTCTAACTGGTTAAGTTCTCAGTAAGAAGAAAATGTGAAAGAAGATGACCATAAGCCCATTGTGTGCTCCTCACATGACTGGAAGAAAGAGTGACCATGATAATGCTTAAGTGAGAATGTGCACAAATACATGTGCGGCATTAAGAAAAATGCCCAGTTAGTTAATAGAAAGCTGGCAAATCACCTCAACTAATTAAATGAGCTACAAACTGTAGATTCGGACGTAAGACTAGGCCAGTGCAACAGACCTCTGGCTCCATTCAGCCAGGCCTATAATGAAGACTGAGCTACAGGACTTTCAGCACATGCTGCAAGCAGCTCCTTCCTTACTGTGACCATTTCAACTGGCAGGGGAAGGGAGGTAGGTGAAAAAACCCAAAAAAAGAAGAGGATGCCCAAATAGATAAGGGAAAGCAGATGGAAAACTGATTCTAAAGGAAGAATTTAAATACCATAGCTTGAGGAGGGGTACAATGTTGGTTTACCTGAGACGTAAGCTGACTGCTGGATATCTGCCTCCTCCAAATATAGGCATGTTGGAACCAACCAACATGTGGATATCTTCAAACGTCCATAGAATGTTCCGAACAAAATCATTTTTAAGACCCTTCGATTTAAAATAGGAAGATTATAATAAACAGGAGATTCATAATATTCCCCCCCTACGATCCACAGAAAGACTAGAAAAAGGAAAAGACAAAGGAGACAAAGTAAAGTCCCAGAGCTGTAAGATTATAGAGATGTTTAGAAAGCAATTTTAGGATCAAGTGGATTTTTTTACCTATCAATTCCAACTAGACTAATTTTTTTTTTTTTTTTTTTGAGACAGAGTCTCACTCTGTTGCCCGGGCTAGAGTGAGTGCCGTGGCGTCAGCCTAGCTCACAGCAACCTCAAACTCCTGGGCTTAAGCGATCCTACTGCCTCAGCCTCCCCAGTAGCTGGGACTACAGGCATGTGCCACCATGCCCGGCTAATTTTTCTCTATATATTTTTTAGCTGTCCATATAATTTCTTTCTATTTTCAGTAGAGACAGGGTCTCGCTCTTGCTCAGGCTGGTCTCAAACTCCTGAGCTCAAACAATCCGCCCGCCTCGGCCTCCCAGAGTGCTAGGATTACAGGCGTGAGCCACCACGCCCGGCCTAGACTAATTTTTAAATGATGAAGCAGACTGGGGATTAGGTGTCTCAACTGGGACACCATGGAAAGCATACCTGACTGTTCTCCCCGTCATTGAATAAAGTAGTCAGGTTTTGTTCTTTGGGTGCTGAGGCCACATGCCCCACTATGTATGAGGGTTCAAGAGGCTCACTTCCCTGTGAAAAGTGCAAGGATAAGGAATGATTCTGCTGCCAACATTACTTAAAATTGACCTACTTTTAAAGAGTATCACCCAAATATCACCTCAAATCTACCTTTGTGAATTAAGCTAATGCAAATCATTAATACTCGTCACTGGGTGGCTTGCTTCAGCTAATTATCAGAGCTACTAACAAGCTAATCACACGTACACCTTAAATGAGATAAAGATTATTCTAAGTTTTCCAAGCTTTTCATTTTTCTTTCTTTTTTTTTTTTTGGTAAATGTGGTTACCATTGCTCTTTCAGCCTACCCCATCTCTAACTGAATTTAAAATTTCCTAAGAAACCTCAGCCATAGTTTGAGATGCTCATCATCTTAACAGTCTCTGGTTTAGTATTTCCTAATGTGTGTTTCATAGAACACCAGGATATTCAGTGAAAATTTTCTGAAGTCAGGTTTGAAAAATGGCGTTTATCAACTTGCTTTTAAAGAGTAAAAATGTTTATTGTCATTAAAGACAAAAACTTCTAAGTGGTCCTGCAGTAGAAAAATCTACTTCACATCTGTATAATCCAATATTTCCCAAATTTATTTAATCTCAGAACACTTTTTGTTCTGAAGATATTCAGTGGAATACATTTTGGAAAACACTTAGGAAGTGGGCCCTTTGCATTGGGCAAACTCAGTCTACCACTCAATTTTCCAACCCTTAGGGTAGTAGTGCTGCCATTAAGAAACACTACTTTAAACTTTTAATGTCAATGCCCCAAGAGACCCCAAGATGGACATGTGTATGTGCTGTTTACTCCATGAAATTCTGTCTAACTTCTCATCTGTGTGTATGCCGATAGGCTCAGCACCTGCCTGGGAAGCGTGCATGACTGCAAGCACATGGGAGAACTCCAGCACTTATACTGTGTTTGTCTTCTCCTACCAGAGTCCTAAGAGAACTTTAAACTCTACTTTATTTTATTATTTGTTTATGTAGACAAGTTACCAACTTATGAATGATTCCCAAAATATAATTTGTCAGGTAGTTGCTTTAGCAGGAGTCTGGGCTCTAGGTTACAATGTTCTCAATAAAGGTTTGGCACCAAGGCCATACCATAGACACCTATTTAACCTCTATTATTGCTTAATAAAGGCTTCAAACTAGCAGTTTTAGTTTTGGAGACAAGAATTCGTGAGGTGATACTGTGCAAACATAAATCACTAAATGTTAAAATTTAGGCAGTATAATATGTTGTAAGAAAAATACTCTGTACGAGACTTTCATCGCAGGCTAGACTGTTTAGGGGTGTGCCATTGCTAAGATGATCTGACTGCTTATAAAGCCCTCCTAACTATGCGTGGAGTACATGGACACAGTGGAGTACTGCTGGAAGAACAGGTCTCTGAAGACAGAAAGAGCTGGGTTTAAATCCCAGCTTGTATTTTACCAGCTGTTTGACTAGGGCTAAACATTTGTTTTTATGAGCTTTAGTCTACTTATTTATAAAATGACACCATCAACACTTACTACATATGCAGTTCCAAGGATAAAACAAAATTTATACACACATACATAACAAAGTAACTGGCTTAAACGGCATTAAATAAATGCCAGTTTGCTTCCTCCACATGCAAGCCTAAAGATTCATTCTTAGAAGTCTCCAAGATTTTTCACAGTAACTCCTCAACAAGGTGAGGACAGGATAATAATGCTGGGAGAAGCGTAAGCTGTGTAGTAAGAGGGTAGTAATTCTACTATGTGGTCTTTTTATAAGGCATAGGTTTTGAAAACAGGGAATACTAAAGGAATTTTAAAAAATTCTTTAGTGAAATATAATCACACAGGGAAGTGCATAAAACAAGTAATATAGTAAAATGACTAAATACAAAGCCAATTACCCACATAACCATTACTCTAGTCATGACATGGGCCATGGCTAGCACCCAGTGTCCACCATGCCCCTTCTCAATCTCAGAGCATCCCCACCTTCTTGGTGGTTACCACTATGTGATTTGCATATTAATTACCTCCTTCCTTTTCCTTATAGTTTTCTCACTTTTGGAAAAAATTTAAATTCATTATGTAGTTTTATGGGAAGGTTTCTCTATTTTAAAACCTACTAAAAACAAAAGTCAAGTGAAATGTATTTATTTCCTGTACCCCTATAATTCGTGAAGATTGAAACAATCTGGCAGAATAGTGTTCAATATGTAGAAACACATAGTAAGAAGAAAAAGTAATTTATCAAGTTACAGATCTTATTTTTATCTTTTTCAGGTTTATCAATATATTTTCCTGAAAACAGACACGCCACAATTTACATCTATGGCTTTATTTTATTCGTTGACAGACACAATAGGCACACAAATAAAGAAGCAATAAGAGAAAATACAAGAGACAAAACAGACAACACAGTTTACTCTCTTTTCCTTTCTAAAAGTTTCATAACATGAATGTGGAGTAAGTCTCAGGAACTTCATCTTAAGGGATATTTTAGGCCTAATAATCTGACTAAAAGTTAATGTAAAAAGGTCAGTACTGAAATTATGAACAGGCCTATGAGTCTCAATATTTGAGGTACTTACTACATATCTAAATTTAAAAATATATACCATATCATTATATTATACAGTATTCTTATAACTTTAAAGAGATAGTATTGATAAACATATCTGTAAGCTATTTCAAAATATTTTGAATTATTTAATAAAAAAATAAGATCTAGCCATTCACAATAGCTCTTGTAAATTCTACCGTAAAAACTAAAAGGTTTTTTTTCCAATTGTGAGACATAAATTGATAGTGTATTTCTTATTTGTTTATCTATTTTTTAAACAAGATAATTGTTTTTGTCTTCCTAAATGAGTTTACCAAATCAGCATTTAAGTACTGACTAACCTGACTGGAAGCACTGGGATCTTCAGACACCGAAGAAGGCATTTCAAAGGGGGCAGGCCACGAAGCCCCTTCCGAGCCACTGGTCTGATCTGAACTGGAGGGTTCCTGCTGTTCCGCAGCAGACGGGACGGGCTGGGCGGCTCCGTCACCATTGATACTGGCCAAACGGGGGGAGGGGTAATTACATTATTATTAAAGTCAAACTTTAGGTAACTGTCTACCTATTTATAAAAACTAGATGTGTAACATACATCTTGTAAAAAAGGAACATAAGAAAATGTTATCAGTATGAGGAATGAGGAAATGTTAACAATACCACAGTAGCAAAACTTAAATTATTACTTTTAATAGCTTCAAATTAAATCTTAGATTAGAATTTCATTTGTCCTAAGATAAAAATAAATAAGTAGCCAAGTACCTGTAATATAAAAACTTGGAAAGAATAGCCTTCTGATACCAGTGCTCTTTGCTCTTTTTCTTCCTCTGCCACTTCTGATCAATTAGTCTTTGATAAAACTCTTTCAACCATGTCCAATCACCAGTCTGAATAACATAACAAATTATTAAATAAATAGAACACACATGTAGTTAAAACAATGTTAACTATTACTCTTTTACAGAAAATACTCTATTTTTTGCATACTGTTTCATAAACACATACTCATAAAACACTTATCTTCCTGGACTCCATTCACACCACCTCTTTTAGGAAACCCCAGTCTTCTTCCTCTCCCTAAGCCAGGCCAGGAGAGATGAACCTTCTCTGTAACATTTTTAGTGCCTGGAGGAAGCCCCATTTTGCAATACTGTATTGAAATTATCTTTGCATGCATTTATAACCCCAAAACTGTGTATTGCTAAGGAGCAAGGCCTGTGATTTATTCACTGTCATACACTGAACTGAACTGTGGTCATTATTTTACCCTTGATCTTAGCCAAAAGGCCGAGAAGTGATGGTCTTTATTTTAAATGTCAATTTAAATCACTGTAACTTATTTTCCTTTATCAAAGTACTGCAGGAATATTCTTTAACTTAAGAACTAGCAAACCCATGAACTATTTATTACCAGTCCATGAAAAGGTAAGTAAAGAAATGAAGAGAGAGCTTGAGAAACCACAACATTGTTACTCTATTTTACAAAAGTATACATCCTCAACACAGGGGGAAAAAAGTCACATACCAACATACAGTTTGAGAAGCTCGGCTTTGGGAGCATCAATTAATTCTAATAACTACACTCATGCATTGCTTATCAACAGGGGTACGTTCTGAGAAATGCATCATTAGGTTATTTGGTCACTGTATGAACGTCATAAAGTGTACTTACGCAAACCTAGATGGTATATAGCTACTACTACTGCGGTGCCCAACCCCGAGCCTCGGCCCAGTACTGGTCCATGGCCTGTTAGGAAATGGGCTGCACATCACCACCTGAGCTCCATCCCACCTCCAGTCTGTGGGAAAACTGCCTTCCATGAAACTAGTACCTAGTGCCAAAAAGGTCAGGGACCACTGGTCTACTACACACCTAGCCTATATGGTATAGCCTATTGCTCCTAGGCTATTAACCTGTACAGCATATTACTGTACTGAATACTGGAAGCACTTGTAGCACAATGGCATTTGTGTATTTAAACATATCTAAACATAGAAAAGGTACAATTAAAAAAAACAGTATTATAATCTTACAGGACCACTGTCATATATGTGGTCCATCAATGAATGTGGTGCATGAATGGATTCATTCATAGGAATAGCTTTACATGTTTTTCACTTTTCCTGGTAGCCATGTTTTATAAGAATCTTTTTAATAAAGGATTTTTCAAAAACTTAAACTAGTCTCTTAAATTTCACAAATTTTTCACAAGTTTCTTCACTAGCTTCATCCTTTTCTTTATAAGAAAGAATCCTGGCTGTTGACATCAATAAAATAATTTTCTTCCTCATTCTCTCTTCTATTTTTTCTTTAAAGCTTTTCTATCTTCAGTGAAACTTTTCATTTCTTGAATGTTGAAGTACTCAACTATATTTCCACTTTGGCCTTTCTCTGAAACAAAATCATATTTCTAATGCTCTCAAGTTGTTAGAATAATGCTTTTCTGGATGTTTTTCACAAAAAGTATTACCTGAGATGATCTCATAAAGAGTTCTTGAATATCCAGCTCGTCTAATAGGAGAGTCCTTCCTATGCGGTGCACTGCCATGCTCACGTGGGACTTGCTGTAGGGAATCTTCAGGAGCTTTTTTATGTTCTTAAAAAAATTAAGAGAAAAAATAGTTTAGAAAGACCTTTTTCGTATGATTTAGAATGTTTCAAATTTTAACTTCATTTGTAAAACATTTCCTTAAGGTTATACAAACTGTACTTTATAAAAGGGCTACATGCAAACATATGGAAGACAGAGCTTTAAAACCAGAATTACCTAGACTTTATGAGTCATACTATGCTAATGTAAATGACAAACATTTATATTTACACAATAGAATTTCTTTTTTTTTTTTTTTTTTTTTTTGAGACAGAGTCTCACTCTGTTGCCCAGGCTAGAGTGCCGTGGCGTCAGCCTAGCTCACAGCAACCTCAAACTCCTGGGCTCAAGCGATCCTACTGCCTCAGCCTCCCGAGTAGCTGGGACTACAGGCATGTGCCACCATGCCCGGCTAATTTTTTCTATATATTTTAGTTGGCCAGATAAGTTCTTTCTATTTTTAGTAGAGACGGGGTCTCGCTCTTGCTCAGGCTGGTCTCGAACTCCTGAGCTCAAACGATCCGCCCGCCTCGGCCTCCCAAGTGCTAGGATTACAGGCGTGAGCCACTGCGCCCGGCCCTCACAATAGAATTTCTTAAAGTGTGTATAGGTCACACTGTTGCACTGACCTAGGCTTTTAGTATATCAGATAAAAACCACCAATTAAGTATCAACAGACTTTACTAGAAATATCATTAGTAATTCTCAACTGGTACCATATACAGAATAATCCCAAACATTGTAATCAGTTTCAATAACTATTATCAGAACACAACCAACAGTATTAATATTATTACCACTGCCAGTGTTTTGAGAGTTGTTCCCTCCTCTTTGAAGAAAGGAGATACGGTAAAGAGTGATACTTTAATAAACAAGGAAGATATTCAATAATGTGATAGTTTTATCTTATTTCATCACTAATTTCTCAAGACTGCAAAACAGAAAATGATACATCTAGCATAAAACATTCCCAAAATTACATTAAGCAGTAACACTTACTTCAGAGTCAGAAACAACATCCACATCATTTCCCACTGAATCAATAAAGTCATATGCCATGCCAAAGCTACCAAAGGAAAAAAAGGCCACAAGTTACAAGGTCATGCTAAGAATCATGCAAATAGAGGTTAACAACAGAATACTGCATTTCATCACTTCTAGGACATATTTTCCACATTTTAACATCTCTGAAATCAGGATGCATATCACCATTATAGTTGGCTAGTTTTTCCTACTTAGAGGAACATAAAATAATGGTATGTCTTAAAATCAATGCCATCTTAGAGTTAATAAACATAGTAACAATCTTTAGAAGAAATTAGTAAGAAACACTTAGAATAAAAACACTTAACAATTGTTTTTATTTTTGTAATCACAAAACCCAAAAAAATCTCCAAGAGAAAACTACTACAAGATTTTAACCTTTTTAGGTAGTGAGATAAGAAAAAGAGAAAGAGAAACATTTACCAGGATTTTATTTTCTGGGACTATATATATGATATACACTGATATATAATATTTCTCTTTTAAAAAATAGATATAAAAAAATGCATCTGATACCAATTCTGCCACAAGGGAAAAGGAAAAAATAAAAGTTAATTGAGCATCCAACTCATGCTAGGTAGCTGATATCACCATTTTCCAGTTAGTAAGTAGCAGAGTGTCAGGATACTTACCTAGGACTGCTAACTTCAAAGCATAATCTCATGATTTACCATGGGCACTAGGCAAGTTATTTAACCTTTCTCAGCTTTTCTCGTGCAAAATAGTTAACAGGGCCTATCTCAAATGGTGGTTGTGAGAATTAAATGAGATAAACATATGAAATATCTAGCATAGTTTGCATACAATTATCATTTAAATCACCTCATAACATTTAATTGTGTTAACATACCATAATTTATTAAGCTATCATTCTAAAAAAAGATATTTTGGTTATTTCCAACTTTTTGCTAGTACAAATAATGCTATAAACAACATTTTGCAAATGTAACTTTTGCCTTCTCAGGCATTAGGATAATTTTCAAACTACTAGCTCATAAGGTATTAATGTGTTTGTGCCTCTTGCTATAAGTTACATGGAAATATTTTAGGTTGAATCACAGAGAGAAAATAAAGAGAAACACACACATTAAATGGCATACAAGAATATGGATGTTAGTACATTTTCCTCTATAAGATCCCAAGCTACTCTCTCAACTTTAAATACTACCAGCAGAATTTCCAGTGTCAAAGTCAAGGGTGTAGGCCACACAACGTGCTGGGTTTTTACTTTGGGCTTTTTCAGACCAGACAATCCACCATTATTTAATGAAAAACTCCACAGGACAGATCAGGCAGTGTTAAGGGTTTTCCTCCTCATGTGCCACCCTGATTCTTTATATTCATATATTCAAAAGACATGCAAATTTGCTGAAATAAAATGGGTGATTTAACTTTGGCAGTCAAAGTCATCTTCGTTAATAACATGATGTAAACTTGGAAAAAGCAAATGCAATTGATACTTTCATATTGCAACATTATTATCAGAGGAAAAAAGAACTTTCAAAGTAAAATGTGATCTTTTTTGAAAGAGAAAGCTCAGCAAGTTAATGTGCATTATCAACTAAACTGAAAAGCAAGTATTAGGAGTTTTAAATCAGGATACAAGAGCAGGTGAAAATGCCACCAATTAATACTCACCTTGAAAATGGCTTGCTTTTCTTACTGTTGCCAAGAATGGTAGTTCCTGCTGGCCCTAATTTGGCACTCTCTCGTAACCAGTTGGCAGGTGGGAGTTTCAAGTCTGTCTTCTCTTCGAGGCGTGCAAATGCTGTTCGAGGAGGGGCAGAAGAGTATTTCACCACAGCTCGGCTCTTCACTTCGTTGCCTCCAAGAAATAAAGCTGACCCCTAATTAATGTATTGAATGAAACATCAATGAACATGACTACTAAAATGAAAATCTCACCTTTACAAAACGCACACAAGAACCCACCACACCAGGCTTCACAAGGAACATATGCTACATGTTAATAATAGCACTTAATAAATTTGAGCATAAATTGTCACATTAGCTTAGCTCTTTTTCACATAACTCCAAAGAAAAAAGATAAGTCAAGGAGCATGATGGTTATCATTATCAGTTAGGAAACAGGCCAATCACTCTGCCTTTTAAAATTTTTTCAATTTATATGAATAAAGTGGAGAAGCAGAAACCAAGGAGACTCAATAGTATCATGTTAACTAAATACAAAATTTAATAAAACCTCTGTTATGTTTGAGTATTTTAATTTCAACAACATGCATTATTTACAAAGGAGCCTGGTAAGATATCTGGTACTTGTTTTCAAGCAAATGTTTAGTAATTGATTCATCAGTTCATTACACAAATACTCTGTACCTCTACCTTCATCGCAAGGCACTGGGGGATTCCTCACAAACCGCACTTGCACATCCCCAAGGCAAGTTCAATGTCTGGGTTCAATATTCTAATCTCTCGCGAAGTCCCTTTTTGGCCTGGCAACACTTTGCACTTTTCAAGAATTAGTTCAGTCCCATTCTCGGTGAGTTCCTCCCTGACACCCTCTCTCTTCCCTCGATTTGCACAGCTGTGCCACATTCTGGAACCACATACTTACGTGTACCCTCCTTGAGAGCAAAGATCGTGTCTAACTCACCTGTCCGTTACCCGGACTGCTTTTGATACGAATGACTTTGCAAATAAATACCTGAATACCTGGCGACAAGCACACGGACTTCCACTCCCTGTTTTGGGAGTGTCAGGGAGGCGTGGAGAAGGCGCCAGAACCCGCCAGGAATCGTGACATTCCTCCTCGGCGGAAAGGGCCCGCAGCTCCCGGGAGCCCTGGCAGGTCCCGCCCCGCGGAGGGCTCACCTGTGCAGAAGATTCCTCGGATTCTCCCTGAGACAGGAGGCTGAGCCCTCCCCGAGCAGCGGCCACGGCCGGCGGAGCCTCGGCTCCGGCTTCCTTGAAGTCCCCCATCACTTCGGTCCAGGGCAGCAGAGACGAAGCGGGACCCGAAGAGCCGCGTCAGGAACCCAGGCCCAGTGGTGCGGCAGCACAGCCGAGCAAGCGCCAAACACACTCGGCAGACAGCACTTCCGGCCTCTGACAGGAAGAGGTTGCGGTGACGCGCGATTAAATCTCGCGAGCTTTGTCCCAGAGGCCCAGCCCCGCCTCCCGCTGCGGGTTGGGCCTTCGCGGCGGGGGCGGGAGCTGCAGTGCGCCTGCGTCTGTCAGGGTTTCTTCGGGAGACCACTTCTCGCGGTTTCTGAGTCCCAGGCTCCGCCCCCTGCACACCGCTGGTCTTTGTTGGCAAATAGTTCTTGGGACTTGGGACTTGGGCTTGGGGTGGGGAGTCAAAGTGGGAGGGTGCGGGGGACTCCTCTCTGCGTGGGCGGGGAGATGCTGCGGTCAGCGCCCCCAGCGGTTGCGGTCACACGAATTCGTGAAGTGTTGGCGCTCCTCTTTCCCCAGCCTTCTCTGCCCCCTGGTTTTACAAACGGGCACTCCGCGGCCCGAGGGGAAGGGCGTGCCCAGGTGAGGGGCAGCGCGGCTCGAGCCCGGGGTCTCTCGACTCGGCGTCCGCTCCCTGCTGCATCACAGTGCCTGCGTGCCCCGCACCCCGGTCCTGGTGCGGGATCGGCGGGGCTTTGCGGGGAGCGAGCGCTAAGCTGCGCAGAGGAGGCCCCCGCGTGTGGATGATTGACTCCGAGCGGGCAGCACCTGCTTAGGTGCTCCTGGAGCACCTGCAGAGGGCCCGCTGTTCGTCAGGCCCCGGGGATCTGGGCCCCGCATTCCACGGGGTCTGGGACTTATCAAACATTAGCGTGCCCAGAAAACCCCGAGGAGTCTTGTTAACTTGCAGGTTCTGATTCTGTAGGTCTGGAGTGGGCCTGAGGTTCCGCATATTTCGCAAGCTCCAGGGAGGCAATGCCAGTGCTCTGAGTATCAAGGAGGTCGAGAAATAGGCAGGGCCGTTTTAAACCTTCGAAGTCTAGGCTCTCTTACTTTCAGACTCCGCACCCGGTGTGATACGGATCAGTTAAACGCAGCCACATCCTTCATAAAATATAGTTTTTGTGTGGTAAAAGTTTTTGTTCTGCGGTAAGATATGGAAAGTTTTTTTAAAAATTAGTTTTGCCTTTGCAGTGGTTTGGCTATCTCACTTTGTAATGTACACCTGGCTCTGATAACTCACTGCTGTGTCCATATTCAGGAATGATGCGATCCTGAGCAAGCTCAATTTACAAGTTGTTTTCCAATTTAACAAAACATTTTTACGAATTAAATGTAGCAATGAATTTGATATATTTTGCAGACATTTACTAAAACATGTATGCATTTTGATTTTTATCACTTGTATTTTACAATATAATTCTTTTGTTTTTTGCAAGTTATGCATTGTTATAGTGAAAAGCTGAACACAAATATATCTAACACTAGGAGGATGGTTAAGTCTCTTTTTGGTACATAATAAAGAAAGCTTGTGCAACCGGTACCTCGTTTTTCAAGAATATTCAAGAACATTTACATTGTACATCATATATTGTTAAATGATAAATTTTTAAAAACCCAGTGTGCACTATCCCAATTTTAAAAACGTGTGTATTTCTTTGTCTATGTCCACAAAAACAGATCTCTGAGAGGTAAGATGAAGTGATTTAAAATTTACTCCTTAAATTATTCTTTATTTTCCTATTTTTTGTTTCGGATTGCCTATTATTTTATAATAAAATAATTTTATTAAGCTTTTATACATATATAATTTAGCTTCTGATAATCTTTACATTCTGTTGTTTTATTGTATAATTCTATCTTTGTAAGAGGGGATTTCATGAGGTAGCAGTCATTCTCTTCTCAAGACTCAAATATTTTGTGTGCCTCTTGAGAGGTAAGTGCCTGGACCCTGTTGATGATGCTGAGTGGGAAAATGTGCTGGAAACAGCCTGTAAAAAGGCAGAGAAGAATGAAACAGAACCAGGAACTTAGCGCAGAAAAAGAGAGGTTAGCAGCTGACAGAGAATGTGGAGCTTAGGATGTCAGGGCGGGGACCAGAGGACGCTGGGGACTACTTGTGGAGGGAAGCCTGAGTGGGAGCTGGGTCTCCAGCAGCCACACACAGGGCCAGCCCTAGAGTGCTGTAAGTGAGTTTGTAAAGGAGGGTGATCTCTGAATGCTGGAGAAACTGGGCACATCTGGATTTCATAAAGTTTATATATTCCTCTAGCTCTAAGGGCTTATTAATTTTTTTTTCCCTATTCAAACATTTTTAAGTGCTGTGGGGTTTTTTGTTTAAGTTATTTAAGTATTGTTTCTAATGTGATTGAAATATATTATGGGAAAACATGGATCATTACTTCCAGAATTTAAAATTTTAAGACATATTTATGTTCATTTTTATATTGTACTGTGTCTGCCTGTTCCTTCCATCCCCGTCCCTGCCCCCCAACCCCTGCTCAGGATGTACTCTGTCCTGCATGGCCTGCTCTGCCCTGTCAGTACAGCTATCCTGGTTCTTGTAGCTAGTCAGTGCTCGGACACGTTTATCTGCCTCCCCAGGGCCTGATGCTCTGGCTACTAAGAAATGTTTGTTGAATGAATGAATGAGCAACATGGTCCTCATTGCTTAGTGCCACAGTTGCTGGTGCTTTTCCTTTGCCTGGAAATGCCTTCCCTTCTGCACCTGGTTTATTCCCACCCACCCCTTGAGATTCATCTCCATTAAGTCCCTCCTGACACCTCCCCGCTCCTTCCCCTCAGGATCCCTTTCTTTTTTCCCATCCTTGTATTGCTTTGTCCTGCACTTGTCACGTTATAGAAAAACTACCTGTTTGTTTCTGCCGCCCTTACCGACTATGAGCTCCTCAAAGGCTGGCGTCCCGTCTGATCACCAGCACCAGGCACAGCACCAGCCGACAGAACTGGTTGAGCCCTTAGGCAATGGAGGGAACATGACTGGGGCTGGCAGGCTTTTAAAATGCTCATCAAAATGTTTGAGACATAAAAACAATGTTGGCTCCAAACTACTTTTTAATGTGCAGAATCAAAGCTAAAAATGTTTAATGAAGTAGCTCCAAAAGATTGCAGTGTCAATGTCATTAATTATTAAAGTTAGTATTGGCATGCAGTTTGTTCCATTCTAAAACAATTTGTAGATTAGACTTAGTCAGTTTGCAAAAATCCTCCCAGCATGCATGATGATTTCAGAGAAATCCCAGGCATTCACAAATTTAGTTATTTGTAGCGTGCAGAATTTTCCAAAGCAAAGCTAGAAATCCTTTCAAAAATGTTTACAGTAAGACAATTATGTGTAAGGCAGATGTGGTTGGGGGTGCTGCCGGGGGCACTCACAGTTCCTTTCCAGCCTGGCTGGTAGAGGATGCCAACCTCTAAAACTTCTAAACTCAGGGACTATTTAGGACATGTGCTCTTCAGTTTGCCACAGGCCCCTCCATGACCTAATGTTTTACACCTAACCAGCCTCATTCATTTACTTTGCTTGAAAGATTCTGAATTTCTGACTCCTGATCCTGGACCCTTAGAGCTGAAAAGGATTTGAGATTATCCGAGCCAATCCCTTTCCCTCTTTAGATTAGAGCCGTGCAGTCCAGAAAGGAGAGTAGGATGGACTTGTTGAACATCACACAAAGCTAGTTGGTAGCAAAGCGAGAACTAGTACTCTATGTCACATTTTTCATGAGATCGATAGTTTCTAATGACCTTGGCCTATAGACCACACATGAGGACAGTGGTCTCCAAAGACAATCCCCTGGGTGCAGGAAGACAGTAACTTTTTTTTTTTAATTTGCAAAGTAAGGGCAAAATTAGGTTTTACTAATACTCAATCTGCAGATTGACACAGGTGCCTTTCCTTGGGCCATGGTCAGCTGGTCAAGTATGATTGGGTTATGCAGACAAAACAAAAGATCCCCAAATGTCAGTGGCTTACAACTAGGCTTGCCAGAGAAAATACAGGACACTAAGTTAAACTTGAATTTCAGATAAACAGTGAAAAAAATTTTAGGGTGAAAATGTTCCAAATATTTAGCGTAAGTATGTTCCGTGTTACATTTGGGACATACTGGTACTTGTCTATGTCATCTTCCTCCAGCACCCGGGCTGATGAAGCAGCCTCAGTCTGGAGCATTGTGAGTTGGAGTAGCAGACGGACAAAAAGAGATTGGTGAACTGCAAACTAGCTCCTACAGCTCTGATCAGAAGTGACAGACATCACTGCCACTCACCTCTTTCAGGCCAAATAAGTCACATGGCCACACTTAGCATCAATGTGGCAGGGAAGACTAATGCACACCTGAGGGGGGACATTGGTTATCTGTGACCATTATGCAGTCTACCCCAAGCACATAGTGGCTTGGGTAGGCTATCAGATGCCATTCACAAGGTTAAATTTGGTCATGAAATGAAGGCTTAGGAGGATCTTTTCAGAGTTTTTTAATGAAATAAGGAGTGTCTTAGTTCATTTTTTGTTGCTGTAAGAGAATACCTGAGACTGGGTAATTTATAAAGAAAAGAGGCTTATGTAGCTCACAGTTCTATAGGTTGGGAAGTTCAAGGCCATAGCCCTGGCCTGTGGTGAGGGCTTTTGTGCTGCCTTATAAGGTGGTGGAGAAGATCAAAGGGGAAGTGGACAGGTGTGAAGAGGCAAAACCCAAGGGCGGTACTAGCTTATAACGCCTCACTCTTGTGGGAACATATTCACTCCTTAGAGAACTAATCCAGTCCTGCCAGAGTAAGACCAAGCCACCCATGCGGGCAGAGCCCCCACAACCCAAACACCACCAGATCAGGATCAAATTTCAACATGAGTGTTGGCAGGGACAAACAACCATATCCAAACCATAGCAAGGAGTGACCTTGAAAATCTCATGTATCACAAGGAGATTACAGATCATCTGTGACAAGGCACTCAGAAGAGTTGTCAAGCTTAAAAATGAGTTACTATATTTTCTCTTACAAAGAGTGTTTCACATTTTCTCATCTTTTCTGTGATGACAAGTAGCTGTCATTAGGATGCTACTTAGGAGAAAGTTTTGCAAAAACAAACAGACTTAATCTGTTCCTTCAAGATAAAAGTGATGTTTTAACAATGAGTGAAGAAGTATTTGGTTTTCCAAAGGATCTTATCTTATGGAGGGAGCATTTTTGAAAATAGATGTTTGGAAATCTTTCCAACATTATGTGATTTTTTTGTTTCCAAAAATGATGTATATTGCTTATGAAAACCCATATTTGCACACTTAACTAGAAACCGAAATTCCTAACCTCTTTTAGAAATGTTCTAAATGGACAGTTTGAGTTTTAAATATATCGAGGAACGATATACTGTCTTAAGGACGACAGTGGTGCCGATCTGGCTTACTCAAGGTGGCATGCCAAGGGCAGAGAGCCAGTGGAGATGGTCCAGGCAGCAAGCCTCATGTGCTCCTTAGCCGCACAGTCAGGGTTTTCGAAAAATCTGTCCACACTTAACTGTTTTCTTTGATACCACTAGTTGGCCTGCTCAGAATGCCCAGACTGATCTCTTTGTCAACTGCCAACTGATTTGTTTACCCCAAAAATATGCCTGCAAGATTCACTATTCCCAAGCTGCCAGCAGGTTTTTCCCTCTCTCCTAACTGTTGTACCTTCTGTTTTTAATTTTGTTCCATGACAACAGTCTATTGACCTTTCTTCCTCTTGCAGGAGTAAACAAATTGCATGTAAAACAACTGACTCTGAGTTATTCCTTGACACTATTTAATTGGCTTGTGGGAAAAAAAAAAAAAAAAGACTAATGGAATCCTAGCACTGTGGGAGGCAGAGGTGGTAGGATTGCTTGAGCTCAGGAGTTCGAGAGCAGCCTGAGCAACAGTGAGACCCCATCTCTACTAAAAATAGAAAAATCAGCTGGGCGCCGTGGTATGTGCCTGTAGTCCCAGCTACTTGGGAGACTGAGGCAGGAGGATCACTTGAGCCCAGGAGCTGGAGGTTGCTGTGAGCTAGGCTGACGCCATGGCACTCTACTCAGTGCAATGGAGTGAGACTCTGTCTCAAGACTCTGTCTCAAAAAAAAAAAAAAAGACTAATGGGCTTCAAAGAAGATGGAAATTTACCCAAATTTCAGTTAAAACCTTTGTTGTGGGTACAATTGAAATGAGCAGTTTGGTTTGGTAAGCTCCAAGACCATGCAATTCTTCCAAGTAGGCTTGTTTACCTTTGGAGATATTTTAAGTGACGACAGCCATTAAAACCACATTTTAAAATAAACATATCTTGAAAAGAGTTTTCAAACTGTTATACCACAAAGTTTTTAACCAAGATTCTTTTTAAAAAAAAGCCTATTCGGCCAGGCGC
>CM052446.1:57042102-57109564 GCA_028533085.1 Varecia variegata | reverse complement strand
GGAAGAGATGAAAAGTGCTTCTGGGCATGGTGACAACTGTCAGTCTTTTCTCTTCTGTCCTGGTTATGTGATGAGATTCCTAGAGAGGAAGTCTTAGACAATTGTGTTTTTTTTGGATAGAAGCTTTCTTAGCTACATAAGGAAATGCCAGCAAGCAAGTCCTTCCAGGTGCGTCTGGAAGAAGGATCAGAGAAACAGGGAGGCCAGGAAGGTCAGAAAGAGAGCCTGGGTCCAAGGCTTATTTCTGAGGTCTTTCAATTTTCGGAGCACTCAGCGTGCCAAGCACCACGCTTCGGGGAATTGCTTTCTGCCCCCCAAAAACCCTTGATACTCAATTTTTCAGTGTAATAGCAGGATATTCTTGGTCATAGCTATCTAATACCTTATTTAATTTTTCATTTTATTTTATTTTTTGAGACAGTTGTGCTCTGTCAGCCTGGGTAGTATGCAGTGGCATCCTCATAGCTCACTGCAACCCCAGACTCAGGTGAACCTCCCTCCTCGGTCTCCCCAGTAGCTGGGACTGCAGGCACGCACCACCAGGCCCAGCTAATTTTTCTATTTTTTGTAGAAATGGGGTCTTACTCTTGCTCAAGCTGGTCTCGAACTCCTAAGCTCAAGTGATCCTCCTGCCTCGGCCTCCCAGAGTGCTAGGATTACAGGCGTGAGCCACCATGCCCAACCCTTATTTAATTATTAACTGATGATTATTTAATTTTTGTTCTGGAGATTAATAACATTTAAGCAGAGTGTTTGAAACTATTTGGAAACCATTTCCACTGCTTTTGAGGGAGTTTATTTTCAAGACGCCTGAGGAACTCAGTTCCTTTTGCAAGCCCTAATCATTGGCTTTCAGCGTAGAATGCAAGTGACTGCAAGGGCAGGCTGTCCCTGCTAGGTATCGCTTTGCCGCAGAAACGTTCTTAGAGTCTTTGTGAGTTTTATCCTCTGAAGCTGATTAATACCCTAAATGAATCCTAGGAACAGTTTCAAAGTCACTAACGTCCGCTCTTCAGGCGTGTTGGTGGTTGGAGCCCAAGCGTTATTCTTGCTGCGAGCGCACCTTTAAGGATGAGAAAGAAAGAATTCTCAAATGAACCTTCCAATCAATCTGACAGTCAGAGACTGCTCGTGGGTCCCCTCTGCCTTTCCAGTTAAGGGCCTGGCCCTTGCAGGCCCTAATGAATCCTTTAGCTATTAAACATTTATAAGGAAGCTTCCAATGGTGAGAACAAAATGAGAGCATCGCTTACTGCAAAAGCATCAGGTGTCAAAGCCACTAACTGGACCTTTCTACTAAGCATTTCTATAACATCTGTCTTCCTCCGAGGCATTGAAGAGGTGTATTTGACTTTCTCAGCATGATGCAGCCACAAGGCACCCAGCGATAGAACCCATCGCCTGTGAACGCTGGGGAGGAGGGTAGCTGCTGGATGAACTGTGGGTGTTATCCACATATGACAATTTTTTACATATTTATTTACATGTTTTTTTCTCTCTGGGAAATGGAGCCAGAATCCACAGATGTCATTATCCATCTGCCCACTTTGTTTACTACCCAGAAGGCAAGAATATTGCATTTTCAAAGTGTCTGGACTTTTGTTCTTTCTTATCACACATGACTTGGGAAGCCCCGACCATTCCTGTTTACCCTGAGTGAGAGTCCTAGTCAAAGCCTTGCTGCCTGGAGAGCTTTAAAATTCCAGTACAAAAGGCATTTTATAAGCACAAAGTGGAAAACGTCATTTATATTCATTTGCTGCTGTGGCATTTCTCCCTGGAATCTTCCTCTTGTCTGTCAACATTGGGCAAAAGGACTGGCCTCATCTACATTACAAATATTCTTTTAATGGTCTGGAGGTAGGAAGAGACACAGCACAAGATGGAAAAAGAAACTTGAGCTCACCCATCGGAGGGCTCGGCTTGTTTATCCACAAAACTGGTTGGACATAATTAGTGTGGGTATTATGATTTGTTCTGGAAAAACCCGAGTATGAAATTGATACAGTTCTTTGTGCATCTTGGCTGCAATGAATGTTTTTTATCTGATCTCAGTGACCCGTGGAGAGTCAGCTGTGGGGCAACTCTCCGAGGGGCCATTAGGATGCAACCGTTCTGGGCAGAGGATGGTCTGCACTGGCGTCCGCTGCTGTAGGAAGGCTTGCAGAGCGGAGAAATCCCCACCAAGATGGCTTCTGTCATGGTGGGCAGCTCCTTTCTCGGTGGGGGGCCCTGTTTGGTGTTATTTAAGAATATCCAAGGGCATTTGTGTCCCAGAACATCTCAGCGTGTTCCTTATCAGGGACACTTGTGAGAGTTTGCTGGCTGGATTAGCTGAAGTAGAGCCCAGCTCTGAGGGGCTCCGGTTCCCATGTGGGAATGTTCTAGGACATGTTCTAGGACAAGAGGCAGAGCCTGCAGTGGCATCACGTGGGTCCAAGGTCTGAATGCTGGTGCGTACAAATGCTTGGGGGGCAGGACAGCTGCCCCAGGGAGTGGTGGTGCCCAAAGGGAGGGAGACCCGTATCCCAGGCCCCTTCCCCCATCCCTCTGCCTGGGCGCTCCTCAGAGTCTGCAAATCAGCTGTTGCTTCTCCTTCTCCTGTTTTGTCTTCTTCAAATCTTTTCATCCCCCCAAATTTCCGATGCAAACTTAAGTTGAGAGAAAAGTAAAATGAACCCCCATGTTCCCATCGCCATGGTCCACCATCAACAGTCACTAACACGTGGGCCCTCCACTTCATCTACCCTACCTTGCTCCCTGCTCCAGATGATTAGTGAGATTAGCTCATCCTTAGGTATATTTAATTTAATACTCTCTGTTGCATTTTTTCTGGCTGTGTTCTTCTGTCTGCCAATCATTGCCTTAAGTCAGATAGTCTGCTGGGTTGGCCTAAAAGACACATCTCTCGAGAGAAAGCCCTAAGCAGTTTGAGAGAAATGTTGGGATTGGCCAAACCATGTATGTTTGATTTAATTCAACAGTTACTGAGACTGCTGCATCAAGGCATCACATGACGTGATTCCTGGCCTACAGTTCTGCACTCCAGCTCTGGGTGGGGGATAAGGGCTGTAGCAAATGCTCACTCGTCACAGACAAAAGGTGATTACGAAGAAAAAGGAAAGGCGAGAGGCTGGTGACGTTGCAAGGCAGGACACGCCCCTGGGCAGGGCAGGGGACAGCAGAAGAGGATCAGGGCTGTGGATGGTGATGGGAAAACACTAACGCGTGGAGGTGGGAATGGCAGAGGGGCAGGAGAATCGTCTAGGTGGCTGGGACACACGGGGCCGGGGGTCTGGTGGGAAACACCCAGGCGGACGGAGGTGGGCAATGAGGCTCTCAAAGTAGCCATTGGGTCTTTCTAGCTTAGTAACGAGACAGTTCTTATCTCTAAATAAGGAAAAACAAAACTGGATTTCTAGAAGCATGGCTATTAAACACAGACTCCAGACCACAAGTAGGAAACTGAAGGAATCAATGGGGGAGCTTAATGGAAATTAGGCAGCAGAGGTTATTAGGAAAAAAAAAAAAACCTCAGGTAGCTGCCTAAAATACAGTGGGCTCCACGGCCACCAGCCAGGCAGCACTTTTTTTTTTTTTACATCTGTAAATGAAGCTTGTCAGTGCCTCACGCGACATAAAATGTAAGGTAAGCCACAGCCTTTTCCCACTGTGCTGTGAAAATATACTACTGCTTTTGCCTCCACCAGCGAACCCAACGCATGGAGAGAAACTTCCTAGCACGGCTTTCACGTGAGATGACAAAGGAGGTGGCAAGCGTCGGCAAAATGTTCATGATCTGTAAATGAAACAGGAGTAACTTGATTTTTTTTAAAAGAGTAAGTAAGGTTTTTGTTACAAATATAAAACACATTTATTAAAGAAAACTCAAACTGTGACAAAATGCGAAAAGGCAAGAAAATTCACTGTCCCACTACCCAAAGAACATGACATTTAGCATTTAGGTGTCACGTGATGACTTTGGAACATATTTTCTGTTGGAAAGGACCTCACTAGTTCCCCCCGCTCTCCACCTCCCCCGCCCCCAAACTCATTATGCTTAATAATGGACAATCCTACTTCTATTTCCGTTGACTTTAAGAATCAATTCTCCTTTGAACTCAGATTTCAGAAGGGGTACAGGGAATCATCTCCATATCAAGCAAGGATATGAAGTTCATTCGCAGATACGTGTAAAACGAGCCCTGTGCTAACATTCGCAGGAGAATGCGAGTGGAGGCTTGTACACGTATGTTTAAATACTTCAAGTTTTCATAGGGTGAGCTGATTATTAAATAAAATCTGTTCTATCCTCCTTCCTTGATAGATATACCTTCATCACAGCCACCCCGTAGAAACGATAAACTATGTTCTATCCTCCTACCTTAATAAGAGCTGCCCCTTGGGACACTCAAGTTGGGACACACCAAGTCCCCTGACGAACAGGCCCTGCAAGCAGGCTTGGAGCCCTGTGTGGGGGGTAGGGTGAGGGGAGGGTCAGAGCGGGGCCAGAGTGGAGCCTTGTCCTTGTGGGGCCCAAGGCAGGTGCCTCCCTGGCTCTGGTCTGAGAGAATCATTCCAAATTTCCTATGTGTAGGTCGTGCTGGGGCTGGGAACATGAAGGTTAGTAAGAAGAGTCTAGGAGGGGCATGCAGAAACTGTCAAATAAGTGCCCCCAAAATGTAAATCTGCAACTCGGTGCTGACCCAGTTAGGACAGTCAGGAGGAAGTAACTAGGCAGGAATGCGGGCAGAAGAGAATCCCAGGCATAGAGAAAAGCGTGTGCGAATTCCTAGCCGCGGTGGAGAGCACAGCCAGGTGCGGCACCGAGAGACAAAGACTGGGCTGAAGCGCCCAGGAGCTCGGGTGTGTGGTCGGCTGGACAGGCAGGTGGGCACCAGACCAGGAGGGGCCTCCGTGGCCTTGCTAAGAAATTGAGGTCCATCGACAGTGAAAGGCTTTCAGCCAGGAATCATGTCATCGGGGTCATGGAGGCTAGACCAGACTGCTGAATCGGTCCAGGCTAGACCTGATCGTTCTTTGGAACACTGGGGTAGTGGAGGAGATGGAGTGAGGCTGGCCGGCTTCAGGGAGATTTAGAAAATCAGATGGCCAGGACTTTGGGGACGGATTGGATTGGGAGCGACAGGGAAAGTAGGTGCTGGGCATAATACCCAGTTGGATGAATGGATAGATGAGCCGGGAACACTGAGAGATGATGATGTTTGAGGGGTGAGTAGCTCATGAGCTGGCTTTGGGAAATATGGGTTTGAGGGGCCTTGGGGACATCTGAGTGGGCGGCGAGTAGGCGGGAGGGTGAACTGGTCAAGCTGGGAAAAGAGGTTGGGGCTGCAGATTTAAGATGTGTGGGAGTCCTCTGCGTGGAGCTGGTGAGTAAAGCCATGGGGTGACACCTGGGGAAAGGCTGCCTGCTCAGCCGGCAGAAATCAAGCACCCCAAGACTTCCAACGCAGATGAGAGCTTTAAAAATGAAACCATCTGAGCAGCAAACTAAAGTGAGAAAGGAAAACCTTCTAGCAACCTTGCATATGACATTTGTCACTGTAAACAGGCTTGTCATACACAAATCACCTGCAACAACAAGGAGGATTATGGATGAGTTGGTCACCCTTGCACGGGTCTTTCCGTGCCTGTGAGTTTAAATCAGATTCTTGTTACTGGCACACCATTTTGTGGCATGCATTTGTAAATATATCTTGCCAGAATGTTTTATGCTCCAGTTAATTTAGTTGACATGTAATTTAGTTGACATATAAAAATAAAATCAATTTTCAGACAAAATACCCATAAAATAAGTGAAATGCTATAATAGGTTTCAAGAAATTAAAATGTAACATATTTAGGCTTCTATTCTAAAGCAATTTCATCTAGAACAGCAGATATTGTGGAGGTAATTTTTTATGAATTCCTGTCAATTATGTAATAATAAATGTTGCTGCTATATATTCAGAAATTTATTGCTTAGAGTAGTTTGTCTTGAAAAATGAAAATTTTTGTTGGGGTTTCCTTTAAAATGTCAGAGAGCCTGCATGTGAATACTTTGTGTATTGATGTTCAGGCTGTAATTAAGCCATGACAATGATTATTACTTTGGATGTAAACACTATCAAATTTTCATTGGGTGAATTCTTTTTTAATTAATGTTGAGTTATGTTCTGTTTATTATCCTGTTTGCTTATGTTTCCTGCCATTTTCCAGTTGTCTGCTTGAATTCTGTTTTTTAATAGTGATTTAGCAACTGATAATGTGTATTGATTTCAGTTTTGTTTCTAATTTACATTTTTATCTCTTTGGTTGATGTATTTGGCTTAATCATTTTATTTTTTATAAGCAGTTGTACAATTTGTTAGTTTAGCTGGATGATTAAATTTGGCTTCTAAAGAGAGTTTGTTTTAGAAAATGGTTCCTAAAGTAAATTAGTGTTTGGCATTTTCAACATGTCAAAGGGGCCGGTCTCTTAAAGATAACTAGAAATAAAACTCTAAATTCTTAAAAGTGGTTTAACAATTTTAAACTCCTGACAATACATAGCTGTATATTCCAGTAGGTGGTGCAAAGCAACTCCATTTCAAATGGAAATGTAATTTAAAATTGTGATGTAACTGTTTTCATTGTAAAAATAATATTTCAACATGTTTTCTCAAATGCAAAATTATTTTTCTCTCTTTCTAAAGGCAGCTATGTTTACCCTCTCAATCAACGCTCATTTTTTTATGTTTTATTCCACAGGTACCATTCTGACGATCATTGTTACAGAAGTGAGAGAAGAAATTACAGCGGCTAGAAAACCTAGGAGATCTGTTAAAAATTATGAATACAAAGAGAAGTCATTTGTTTCTGTGCTTCCATTCCATGATAACATAAGCATAACGCTAGCACCAGTGTTCTTCTAATAGTTTTTATGCCCACGTGATGAATCAAATGCCATAGTTTGTCTTTTATAAAAATTGGGGTTATTTCACTTCTAGGAGTCTGACATCCTCTCACACAAGCACATACGTGTTACGAGGATATTCACTGCAGCATGTTTTTAAAATTAATTTTTTGCTTCCATCTCAGTAACACATGTGCAGGAGAGGCAGCAAAGTGGGATGGTTAAGGGCAAGGACTCCGGGCGTCCTGCCTAAGACGAGCCTTCAGCACCGTGCGTCTCCGTTTCCTTCTCTGCAGAGCACAGACCATCACAGGCACCTCTGCCCAATCCCGGAGTCCACATGAGATTAGATGGGCATATACGCAACGCAGTTAAAGCGTACCTGGCACACAGTAAGCCCCATATTAATGTTAACTATATACTTTTAAAAGTAAAATAGCACTAAAAGGATTATAATGAAAAGCAGCGTTCTCTTGTATCCCTCCAGGCTCCCTGTATCACTTCCTGGTGGCCACACAACACCTGTTGGTTGTCTCTCCTGATAGTTACCACCTATATAGAGATAGATACAACTTCGAACTTTATCCTTACACAGCTGTTTTTAAACCATTTTAAGGGTGGAATTCAGTAACATTAAGTACACCTACAATGTCACGCAATCATCACTGCCATCCATTTCCAGAACTTTTTCATCTTTCCAAAGAGAAACTCTATCCCCATTAAACAATAACTCTCCATTCCCTGCTCGCCCAGCCCCTGGCAACCACCATTCTACTTTTTGCCTCTATGATTCGTCTATTCTACATATCTCCTGCAAGTGGAATCGTACAATATTTGTCCTTTTGAGACTGGCTTATTTCACTTAGAATAATATATTGCCCAGGTTCATCCATGTTGTACAGAGTTTCATTTTTTCTTAAGGCTGGATAAAATCCTTTTGTTTGTATGTGCGACATTTTGTTTATCCATTCATTCCATCCATGGACAGTTGGGTTTCTTCCGCCCCGGGCTATTGTGAATAACACTGGCACCGTGTTCACATGGGTGTACAGACATCTGTTCAAGTCCTTGTTTTCAATTCTTTTGGGCAGCTCTTCCTGGACACATTAGTTCTTACATTATCTTTTGACTTCCAGACGTGGTAAATTAGACAGATGAGAACTTAATCGTAATCAATTTCCTACCCTTCTGCATACACGCTCCCCATCCGTGCCCCCACATAGCTTTGGTTAAAAACCAGTGTTTTCTCTGTTATAACTATACAGATATGGCTAACTGCTGAGTTAGACATGCGCTAGACTCATGTCTCTTTTGTTGACTATTTCTTTCCTGGCGTTAACAATGGCTTCAGTTTTACTTTTGCTGGGTTTTCTGTGCACCATTGTTAAGTTTTTGGTAATGCTCTGCTGCATGTTTACCAGTAACATGCTCCGTTTGATCAGACACAAGAATTCTTTTTTATTTTATCTTGTATTGTTCTATTTCTTCTCTTTTCCCGAAGCCCAGTGTCCTCCTGCTCAAATCTGGAGTGGGCGTTGCCTTGTGCCATTGTCACCTGGGGCTCCTGAGACTTCCTTCCTTGCTCCTGCTGTTTCCTGCATCTCATCTTTGTTGTTCTAAGCACATCTTTCAATCGCTTCCTTTACAAAAGTACACAAGAGATAAATATTTTAAGGTCATGCATGTGCTAAAAATATATTTGTTCTATCCTCACTATTTGGTAGATAGTATAGCTGGGAATAGAATTCTGGGTTGAAAATCATTTTTACTCAGTATCCTATAAGGCAGCCTTGTTCTTGGTTTTCGTTTTCAGTGTTGCTATAGTAGAGACATCTTATGCTACTCTGATTTCTTTCTTTCTTTCTTTTTTTTTTTTTTTTGGAGACAGAGTCTTGGTCTGGTATCCCTGGCTAGAGTGCAGTGGCATCAGCCTAGCTCACAGCAACCTCAAACTTCTGGGCTCAAGCGATCCTCCTGCCCCAGCTTCCCGAGTAGCTGGGGCTACAGTCACACACCACCACACCCAGCTAATTTTTTCTATTTTTACCAGACACGGGGGTCTTCACTCTTGCTCAGGCTGGTCTCGAACTCCTGAGCTCAAGCAATCCTCCCACCTCGGCCTTCCAGAGTGCTAGGATTACAGCTGTGAGCTATTGCGACCGGCCTGATTCATTTTTATTCTATTTTATTTGGAAAGATTTCAAACCTACATAAAAAAACTAAATAAAAGAACAATGAACCCCTGAATACTACACACCTAGATTAGTTTGTGTTAACATTTCGTCACACTGGCTTCCCCTATGCATCTACTCACATATATATCTGTACTGCATAGTTTATTGAGCATTTGAAAGGTGCATACATCATCATACCTCCATCCTAAATAGTTCACCATGGCTCCTCTAAGAACAAGGACATTCTCCTACATTTCCACAGTGCTATTATCACAGCAAGATATTTAACACTAATACAACAAAATCCGATACAGAGTCCATATTCTAATTTCCCCAAATGGTCTCAAGTCATCCTTTAGAGCTGGCTTCTTTTTCTGATCCAGGATTAAACTGAACTCCCACTGTCACGTTGTTTATTATGAGGGACACTGTCCCTGCCCTGCTTATATCCTGAGACCATTCAGTGTGCTGCGGCCACCTCCCAGCTGACAGTACCTGCCTCCCTGTGCCTGACGGCTTTTCTCTGTGGAAAGGTCAATTTAGCTGTTCTTCCTCATCTCCATGACTCATCTTCTCACATGTGGAGGCCCTTAGGTTTGTTTTCTCCAGAGAATAAGCCTCTTCTCTCTTGCTGGTGGTGTTAGAGTCGAGAATGGAAGTAGCAGCCTGGCTGCACAGGGCAGGAAGGGGGCAAGGGCTTAACCCCTCTGCACGCACATTTTCAACCACTCTCCATTTCGGCCCTGACTGCTCCAGCCCCACCTCCCCTGGTGTTGGTGTCTCCGGGTTGGTTCCCCGACTCTGTGTACCACCCAATTAGCTTCCCGTTGGCACCTGGGATGTAGCTGCCGCTGTTTGCTGCATCAGCTACTGTTTCTCCACCTGCTTTTTATGTTCCAAACATGTGCTGCAACCTTTTTTCATCATGGCCTCCTCTTTGGTTTTCTTTGTTCTTCTGATTCTACAACTTTGAAAGATACTTTTGGTGGGGAGTTTCCAGAAGGAGAAGGAATAGAAGCATGTGGTCAATTTGCCATGAAATTTCTCTGTAGCATATTTGTAATAGGAAAACAGATCATTCATTCAAGACTATAGGGCACCGGCACGCACCAGGTGCTCGAGATGTGCTGGTGAGTGCAAGACCAGGGGTGGTTTCTGGGTGTGTGGACCTGGCTGTCTGCAGGAAACATGAATGCATGTCACATGGCAAGTTGTGATAGGTGATTTGCAAAAGGTTCAGGCTTCTACCTTTACTGGGGGCCTCGACTTAGTCTAGAGGAGCTCTAGATTCTCTGGGGAAGTGGTATTTGGAATCTGAAGGATGAATAGGCAGGGTGGAGTTTGGAGCATGGGTAAAGCATTCAGGGCAAGGAAACGTACGAAGACCACATGGTGGCAGGGACTGTGGTTCACAGAGGGAGTGCAGGATGGTGGTGTGACATGCAGCCAGAGACAAAGGCAGGGCCCAGAGCAGTGTGCACCACCGCATGGTCATTCACACACCACACTACAGACTGTCTGTGCTCAGTACAGTGGGGGCCACTGAAGGGGTTTTAAGACTTGATGCTCTGATTCATGTTTTTCAAAGACCATGGGGTGCAGAATGGCTTCAGTGGAGAGGGCTGTGTGGACGCAGGGATTCCAGGGAGGAGGCAGTCGTCTGGATGAGAAACAGTGGTGATTTACACCAGAGCGTCAGAAGCTGGGTTGGAGCGATGTGATAAGCCAGGACTTAGGGATGGCTTGGATTATGGGAGTGGTGACGCCTACGTCTTTGGGGTGTGGAACTGGACAGATGGTGCTGCCACAGGAGTAGGAAACTCTGGAAAACAGCTAGATTTAAGAACTATCCAAAGCAACTGAATTGTCCATCAACAGAAGAACAATCCAATAGATTGTTATGGAAACAAAGTCAGAGCAGTCGTGGCTTTGACCAACAGAGACCGGAGCGTCAAGCAGACGAAGGAGGAAGAATGTGAGTCATGATTCTAGAAAATAGGGTCAGGGTTGAGATCATGAAGCCAGTGATTGACAAAGGGGTCTGCTGACAAAGTCCCAACCCCAGTCCCGAGAGAATGAGATTGGAGAAGGAAGCTCCAGAGAAGAGAAATTTCAGCTCCCAACACTGGATAGAGACCCAGGTGGGATGTCCCTGATGCCCTTAATGGAGTGTGGGGCTGTCGGTGTCGTAAGACCTGGTGAGGGGCTGTCCCCAAGCCGGCCCCAAGCTACCCATCTGTCTCAACTTCCCTGGCCCCAGCCCCAACTGCATCCCTGCCCACCCCACCGTCTCTCTGTCAGGGACAGGTGGGAATTAGAGCTTGCTCAGTTGGTTTTGTGAACAAGGAAAGGCTCAGGGTTAAGGAGCCCCACCATCCCTGGGGCTGAAGGGACGAGGGAGGGAACGGTGCTCCTGGAACCCAGTGGCAGCTGGGGTTAGGCAGGAGGTGGAGGGACATGGAGCCTACTAGACAGACAGCACTGCTGCCGGGGCAGGAAGGAGGCAGGGAGGAAATAGCCCAGCTTTTCTCTCCTTTCTCTGTCCCCAACTCCTGTGGCTCACACCCACTCGAAAGCCAGAGGGTGAAGGAGCCTGGGCCACGCGGTAGCAGGGCCAGCCTTCTGGGCAGGGTGAGGAGGATGAGCATGGACGGAGGCAGGAGGACAGAGGGAGAACCGCCGGCACACTTCCCTTCCTGGGTCACCCTCTTCCCGGCCTGCTGCCTGACAGAGCTCACAGCTCCTGCTGCTGCTGGTGGGGAGGGGCCCTCCCCTGAGTGCAGCCTGGACCCCAGGCCGTACCAGCCTGGCGGGGAGGCTCGCATACACCCACACTCAACAAGCATAGAAACTTCTCCCAGGGCCAACAGAAATGACTTTTGGATTACCCGCCATTTGGCCAGATTATCTGCACCATTACTTCCGTCCATTACCGGGGAGAGCCAGGAGGTGTCTGGACTGTCCTTGGTGCTGCGACGACCTTGTGGAGAGCTGATT
Source organism: Varecia variegata (assembly GCA_028533085.1). Lineage (NCBI taxonomy): Eukaryota > Metazoa > Chordata > Mammalia > Primates > Lemuridae > Varecia > Varecia variegata. The sequence goes on along the minus strand of CM052446.1, from coordinate 57,097,498 downwards.
ACAGCCTGAGTGCAGAAAAAGAAGATGTTTGGCTGTCATTCCTTTCCTCACTCTGGTTCAGCGACGTTTGATCTTTGGCCTGTAGCTGGAGTTGTCATTGCTTGTGATTTTCCTGGGAAGACCTGAATTGAGACTGCAGCAAAGCTTCTGTATTTGAAATAAAGAGTCCATATTTGCCTTTGAGCCTTCCAGGCTCCCGATTTAGTACCTGGGTCCCCTTCTCCATGGCACCCCCCCTGCCACCCTCATCCCAGCTACGTGCACCCGGCTGCACTCCCCTGCCCCCACGCCATAAGGACTGCTGCCAGCACAGCTGCAGGGATCTCATGTCTGAGCAGAGCAAACAATGTGAGAGGCAGACTCTGCCAAGGTCAGGACCTTCGGGAGTCAGTGGGGAGGCCCACGGTGGGAAGAAGGGCCTTCCTGGTGGGCTCCTTGGATGTGCCTGTGCCACAGCCTCTTTTGATGTCTCAAAGCCCTGACTCTAGGACAGACTTCCAGAACCTCCGAGCTGAACCAGGTCCCCAGCTCTGCCCTGCCTGTTGCTGGTTTCCTAGGTCCCATTCTCCTTCTGTCCCAGCCACCACTGTGTTCCCATGTAGGCACTACTGTTATGTCCATTTTACAGATAAGAAAACTGATGCACCAAGAGGTTAGGTAACTTGCTTAAGATGGCACATCTAATAAGAGGCAGTGTCAGGTGCAAAACCAGGCTGGCTGCCACCAAAGCTTGCACTCTGCCCCCCGGGGAAATCCTGCCTCCGGAGCATCGCTCAATGGGCTCTCCCAGGGCTTTTGCTGCTGGCTTTTTAAGTGTTGGTACGTTTTCCTGAAAACTTAGTGAGGAAATAGTGGAAAGAGTGAGGATTAGCATCCAGGGGGCTTTTGTTTTCAAATATGACTTCAAGAACAGACAACAGATAATTCTGGATGTGCGTTTTAAATTGTTTTACTCCACTGGAGATTGGGTTAGAACAGAGGTTGGCAATTTTTTCAGACCAAAGAGTGCAAGGGCACTAAAATCCAGAAAATATGACCAACAAAGATGCAGAATGAAAATGCTTATTTTTAACGAAAAAAATACAACCTCATATGAAAGATATTGATATGGGGGTTAGTAAGAGAATACATTCAATATGGAACTTATCAACTTTATTTAATGAAAGTGAATTGGCGGGGCTTTTGCCATTTTTTTTTTTTTTTTAAGTTTTCATCACAACTCCTTATCCTGCCTGTCAGACCCCAGAGGGAGAAACTGGGCCCTGTGGGTAATGGAGGAGCAGGTCTCGTCAACAAGAAGGAGCCACACTCAAGACAAGGAGGGTGTGCTCGATTCCCGAGGGTGGAAACTTTGCAAATTTCACGACTGTGTTTAGAGGAACCAATAAAGACATTTTAGGAGGTCCTGGCCTTCCTGCTTAAAGATCTTATCAGGGATTTTACTGGAACTTGGAGCTTTATTATTCCTCATCGTTTGACTGCAAGGCTTCCCTCTCAAGAGTCTGGGGTAAGGCCAAGTGTCATGTCTCAGCAGACTGTAAGCTTTATATGCTTCACTTTCCATAACGCAGGCTTATTAAAGTGGATTCCACAGGTGCTGACAGAAGAACTTCTCTGCCTGCCACAGGGTTGAATGACAATCCTTCCATGACAATTCTTCAGTCAGGCTGCAAGGCCCTGAGAGTAGGGACCACTTCTTATGTACTGTGGCACCTGATATAATTTGGAGGATTGCCTGTGAAACACTTTCTGGAACATGTGTAAATCCATGATTTGACCATAGCTGGTCTGATCTTCTCTGCTCTCACTAGACCAATGCTGATTCTCTGCACCATGCAGATTAATTTTCACGTCCTTCTCCTGGTCTGGGTCTTGAACCGCTGCAAGATATTGCAAGATCTTATCTTTGATCATACGTTACTTGGTTTGTCATGCTGCCTTTTAAAATAATCTTTAAATTTTGTTTCTGATCACAATAGCAATATATATTCATTATGAACATTTGGGAAAAAATAATTCTAAATATTTGTGTAACCTGTCATTTTTCCATAAACATGTGTAAAAACTTTTACAAAATCGGGATTATTCTATAATTCTATATATGTATTTACCTTTTTGTGTGTGCGTGTGATGCCCAGGCTGGAGTGCAGTGGTGTGATCATAGCTCACAACTCACTACAATCTTTAACTCCTAAGTTCAAGTGAACTGCCGGCCTCAGCCTCCTGGGTAGCTAGTACTCTACCTGAGTGCCACCACTCTCAGCTAATTTTTTTGTTTTTAAGAGATGGGGTCTCACTATGTTGCCCAGGTCAGTCTTGGACTCCTGGCCTCTAGCAATCCTCCTGCCTCAGCCTCCCAAAGTGTTGGGATCACAGGTGTGAGCCACCACACTGCCTTACCTTTCTTTTTTATTGAACAATAAATACTTTTCTGTGTCATTCTTGTAAATTTTTCATGACTACTTTGGCTTCCCTTACATTTACAGTCGTCCTCCCTTATCCTCGGTTTTGCTTTCTTCGGTTCCAGTTACCCGAGGTCAACTGCAGTGCCAAAAATATCACAGTATTTTTAGAGAGAGAGAGGGAGAGAGGAAAACCACAGTCACATAACTTTTATTATAGTATGTTGTTATTGTTATAATTGTTCTATTTTATTCTTATTGTTGTTAATCTATTACTATGCCTAATTTATAAATTAAACTTTATCTCAGATATGTATGTATAGGAAAGAACAGTATATACAGATGTTCCTTGACTTATGTAACCTTGAGGTTATATCCTAATAAACCCATGGCAAGTTGAAAATAGCATAAGCCAGACACCATCATAAGTCAAGGAGTGTACTGAATGCATATCACTTTCATACTATCGTAAAGTTGAAAAATCCCAAGTCAGAATTATCTGTATAGGGTTTGGTACTATCCGCAGATTCAGGCACCACTGGGGGTCTTGAAACGTATCCCTGTCGGATAAGGGGACGACTACTGTATATTATGCTTCAATTTTTTCTGTAACAAATGCTGTAATGAGCATACTTAGGGATAAATCTTTGTGCAAATACATGGATATTTTCTTGGGGTAAATTCTCAGAAGCAGAATTGCTGGATCATAAAATATGGATATTTTTAAGGCTTTTTTGGAGCCATTGCTGCCCAATTACTCCTTGCTGCCAATAGTAATTTCTTGATTCTTAGTTCTGATGCCAGGCCTGGCAGCACCATTGAGCAGTGCCTAAGGCAAGAGCCAACCTTTGTAGGTGAGACTTCCTACAATAGCGGCTCTTTGTTCCTTACAGACATCCGGTCTTAAGGGTCTGATCCTTCCCTACTGCCTTTGGCTCAATATCTCTTAAAATCGAGGTGAATGCAGTCTCCAACTTTAGACGGTGCTTGTTCAAGAAGGCGGTATGTCTGTTGCTCGATTACTCAATTTCCTGCTGGACAGCCCCGGATTGAGGGCCTGCAGGTGAGGACTCCCCTGCCTGAGAGCAAGACCTTCTCTCTAAGAGCCAACGTCAGCAAGGGCGTTGCCATTTGGAGCTATGTATTCCAATCACAGGAATTATTTTGCCTTGACGATGACCTGGTGTCCAAGGATGGCCACAGGTATTTTCCCGGGTAGGGAGCTAAGGTGTTTCAGCAAGACAATTTTTTAAAACTGAGGGCTGATCATTCATTGTAACCTTTCAGATGCCAGCAACAAAAGGGAAGATGCTTGCTGGAATGTCCCTGGGCCGGCCACTCAAAAGTCATAGCTGTTCTGGCCAATGGGATGAGAGCTTATTTGCTCCAAGGGCCCTAATTGGCTGGTGGCGCAATTACGTGCCTACTATTTTAAGGCTGTGTTTCCAGCCCCAGCTTGGCAGGCTTTCTTGAGACATCTGGCAGCAATGATCAGAATGCCTCTTTTTTCAAGGAGGCTCAAATCGATTCATCCATGGACTCACAAGGACAGGCTCATTTAGGAAAGCCAACATGTTTCAAAGAAAAGTATATTTTCATTAACTAGCCTCAAAGCAGTAATTACATGTTCAGAGAACACAGTAAAAATTTATTTCTAAATATTTGGCAGTGAAAGGTTGAAGGCAGAGGGTGTGTGTGTGTGTGTGTGTCCAACATGTTGCATGTGTTTTAAATAAACCCAGCGTCTTCCCCTCTAAAAGGAAGCAGGAAACACAATTGTAGACTTTGAAATTTAATTTTTAGTAACAGGATGTGTTTCTAAATACCACTAAGATATCAAAAGGAGAATGTGTAGTTAAAAGCTTTAAAATTGTTATCAAAGCAATTGCAAAGCAAATGAAATGAGGTGCCTTTAATTTTTTTTTAAGGATGGTGGTGTCTGAGCACTGAAAACCAAATCTCCACAGAGCATCAAAAGCAACAGTGGTGCCTTTGCATGAAATGCGGCTGAACTTGGATGCTCCCTCGATCTGATTCACAGTTTATAATCACAGTTATCACAGAACCATTAAAAGCCTATTAACTTGAATTCCCACAATTCCTTGAGGGCAAGGGCAAAGACAGCAAAATAACTTTGAATGTAAATGTAACACAGCGTTCAAAGGGAGAGAATCTCTTAATTATGCCAGCGAAGGAAGATGTCTTATGGATGCATCTACCCTAGCAGATGGCTGATGAAAGAATACAATATGAAGTCTTAGGATGCTCGGGATGTTACGGAAATGATTTCTCTGAGAAGAGACTGGCAACATGTGGGGAAGGGCAGGCAGCCTTCCTCTGGGGAGGAGGAGGAGGAGGACAGCACTTGTGAAATGTGCAACTGCTGGTGAGGTTGGCTGGACACACACCCCACCGTGGCTGATCGAATCAGCCTGAAAAGAATCCTCAGCCACTATTCGGGGGAAGCAAAAGCCCAACAGATATTTGAGCTATTGTCATGTGAGAAATTTGATTTCGTGTTTTTCCACCCTTCAGTGCCTCTGCTGACATTTCCCCTAACAACGCTATTATGTGCTGTACCAGTAAGACAGTGCAGTCAATAAGCTGTCTTGCGACTTCAGATAAAATGGAGTGTTCTTATCTCACCGCAGAACAATTAGACGCATCAAATTACTTTAAAAAAAAATCATACAGCCTCGAGCTGTGTGCATACCAATGACAGAGTCTGTTCCCAAATCTCTGAGCCCACCACGGTGGAGGTGTCGGGACGCTGGCACTACACAGTCCCCGAGCGCACTTGCGCTCCTGGTGGCTGGACACAGACCTTGCCTTGCGGTTTGTCAAGGGACACTGGAATCACCTGAGGAGGCAGAGCCCTCTCTCTTCCATCTGAAATAACCAATTCCAATCAATCCGCCCTCACCTTAAATGAGTTCTTCCTGCATGAATTACCCACACTCACTGCCCAGCTTGGTCTCGTTTCCGCGATGGGGAGACCAAATGACTCAGTCCAGAGGGAGTGGGCTATTGACTAAGTGCTTAATTAGGCGCACAGCCCTTATGTGGTCATTCTTGTGCAGTCAAAACGACTGGCCCGTGGCACGGCGAAACCACGGATTGGGTTTACTCTCCTGTGCTGAGCCGCAGTTGAATCAATGGGGCAGCAATCGAAATTAAACATTAAGACGACCACACTGCAGCATGTTTATGTAACTGTGCACAGAAACAGCATGTGTCAGGATCCTCCAGGGGAAGACATGATCCACTTCCCTCCCTCCACATCAGGCGCACCGGAAGGTGGGCGTGGTACAGTCTAGAAAGGTCTGGAGTTCCTTAGGGAAAACCTTCTAGGTAAACACGACTCAAACGCACTCTTTTAGCCTCCTACTTTGGCTTCCAGATCTTTAAAAGCTCAGCAGTACAGTGGCCGATGTCCAGTTAACGGCAGCAGGTGGCAATGAGGCTGACCGGCAGGTGCAAGGTCAGATGTGCCCAAAGGGCACCCTCAACCCACTGTCCTTTCCTTGGAAGAACCGAGGAAGTGTTGAGAACAGACGTGGCAAGCGTGTGCCTCGGCATGCTCTAAGGAGGTGCTTCTCAAACTCTGATGGGCACAGGAATCGCCAACTGGGGAATCCTGTTAAAATGCAGATTCTGCTTTAGTAGTTCTAAGGAGAAGCCTGAGATTCTGCATTTCGAATAGTCTCCGTCACCTCTCCGAGGTGATGCTGATGCCACTGGTCCAAGGAGGACAACTGGAGCAGCAAGGCCCCAGCGGGAGGGTCCCCTGTCTCACAGCCAAGGCAAACATTACAAAGACACATTAGCAGGGAAAAAAGGCAGCTGATGTTTTGGTGGCAATATGCATTGCACGTCAGGGCGGAGGCCAAAGGCCACAAAGAACAAGGCAGTCATCCCTTGAGCAAAGGGACGTATCGAGACGGGCTGCGATGCCCTGTTGGCTGTCCATCAGGGCGTTGTTTACTAAGCAAGCAGGAGGCTTGTGTGTGGAAGGCAACGTGGTAAAACTTAGTGCTGTGTATAGTTCCCATTTGCCTTTTCAAGGCACACCGATGGGCAGAAGTTCCCTGGAATGTGAAGAAAGAGCAAGAGCAGGAAAGGACAAATTGTCCTGATGGCTGTCACATGATTAACTGAGTTGATGAACCCTGGGTCCCTGCAGAGTTGGAGAAAGTGAAGCCGAAAGCCAGAACTCAGCCCAAGTCTGTCTTTTACAACTTTGTCTTCTTATTATCTTTGTAACAAGGCTCTTTTATTAGCTCACAATTTCCTGCCAAGTGGATGAAATCCCCATTATGTTTTATAGTACAAAATAAGAGGATAAGGGAGCTTTTTAAAAGGCCTGCACATCTCTCCTTCGTTTAGGGACCCTGCCTCCTCGCTTCTCTCCCCGCGTGGGGTAGAGATCAACTTGCTGTCATGTTCTAAGACACTGTTCATTTTCTCTTCAGCTGAAAAATAGATATTTATTTTGCCGTTTTGCTTGATGATCCTGGAGGCTGGCATTTTCCATTTTAGTGCTGTTCATTTTGAACCACACGTGTAATTACTGCTGTCTTTTATCGCTTGTTTTCGGGGACTAGCCTGTTCAAACTGCGAGAGGACAAAAGCAGCTGTCTTTCCAGGGGGTGAAAACAATAGCGTAAAGTCTTCATGTAAATCTCAACAAACACTGAAACACAGAAGTGGAAACAGGAATAAAAATCCCGACCAGTGGAGAAACCGAAATCAAACTAAATATTTTCACCTGTCTTTTCTGGAATTTAGAGAAAGAACAAAAACACTCACCGTGCCTGCTGCATTTTAGGATGAGTCATATTCCTACGGTGCTTTTTTTCAAAAGGCCAAAGCTCTCAACTGTTTTTTTTGTTGTTGCCTGTTCCCTGCCTCTCTGCCTCCTACTGACATTGCCAGCTGGTCAAGGTCACAGAGGGCAAGGTGCCTGTCTACAACTCTCGGCACTGCCCAGATGCCCTACCTGCCTGCTCTTCCCTCCAGCCCCTGCTCCGACCTGTGCCCTTCTCCATGGTATAGACGCCCCCCTGGCCTCCTTTCAGTTTCTTGAGTGAGCCAAGCTCCTCCCAGCATCAGGGCTCCAACAGGCTGTCCATCTGCCTGGGATGCTGTCTCCTCTTCCCAGGGCTCATTCTTCATTCTTCACCACCTTCCAGATTCGTTTTGGTTCCACTGTCATATGCTCGGGAAGCACTCTGTGACTCTCACAATCATCACCAATTATTTGTGTAATAATGTCCATCTCTTCCACCAGACAGCTTCAAGGGGACAGTGACTGTATTTACCGTGTCCATCACTGTATTCAGTACAACTTGCTAGGTTGCAGCATTTCTTTGAGTGACCACATCTCCAAGTTATCAATTAACCAAAAGCTTTTCTAGAAATGATTTGAAAATTTATAGCAATTCAAATTCATGTTTCACAAGGACATCAAAAATTTAGTCATTACAGTAACAATGTCCTGTGACATTTGAATTTGGGGTGTCATGCAGATCAGCAGAGTCAAGAACTTTTGTAAATGTTACAGTGAGCTTCTACCTTTCCATTTAATAAACTTTCCAGTTGGGCACCTTATCCTTTTTGTTTTCCAATTAGTCTTTCTTGTCTTGATCCAGGAATTGTCTTCTTGAGTATGAGGGAGAGGGATGCAGTTAATTTTCCAGATAGCACCATAGGGTAAAACAAAAAATGTGCTTCATGCTACTGATGCCCGAGTACTTTCCAAGTTGGCATCCAAACGTGCTGCACGTCCACCTCGGTTTCCATCAGTGCCACACTAATCATGTTTCATAATAAATAATGGCAATTGGGTCACCTCGATTTGGTTGCTATTTGCAGAAAGAATCCAGACTCACCTTGCAGGGTGAAACAAAAACATGCTTCATAATTCAAATAGCTGAGAATTTCTCAGGTAGTCAACATTTTACATACAAATACATTGACATTCCCCAAATCCATATTTAATTGTCCCGGATTTGTGGACATAAACATGAAAATGAAACTTTCATTTGGTGGAAGACAAACTGACAAACCATAACGTGCCAGCATGTACAGGATCTGAGCATTTGTGGGTACCCTCATGGGGTGGGCATGTGTAGACACACACGTGAAAACATTCTTACAAACTCCCCATAATCCTACCACTTTCTCTCCGCAAAAGACAGAAAATCATTAATAAAACAAGGAATGGCATATTGCACTGGCAATATTAATACATGGAAGACATAGGTGCATCTAATTTTCATAAAATCCTTGATTAACACTTTGGATGTAAAAGATTGAGAATTCAAAGTACACAGAAACCGTCAGGTTAAAAAGTACATTGGGCAAAATAATTTGCTATAAATGTTGTAGATAGTTCAGTGAAAATAATTTTTGGTTAATCAGTTATTTGGGGTGCTGGCCATTGGATGTATCGCTAAATTCATGATTTGCTATTTATAAAGAACTGATTTTTGGTAATTGCCTCAGTGCTGGCACATGGCAATAATACTTGTTGAATGAGTGAGTGGATCCTGCCATGTGCTCAGTATTGCCTATATAGAGACTCCCTGGCAGGCCGTTTTGGACCTCTGCGTCCCTCGCAGGGCCCACATGTGCCAAGGCAGGGGCAGGACGGAGCTTGGCTGACGTTCTTAGCCCCAGTGGTCTGAGTGCCCTGAGTGCTGCAGGACTTGGTTTCAGAATGGTAGGTTGAAAAGTGCAGCCCAGTCATCCGAACCTCTGCAAATAATATCAACAATGAACAGTCCTAACCCAGCTTGTGACTGTGAAATCCTAGCCGAAGAAAAATGGAATTTCATTTTTCCTGGCCAGGTTTTCTTTACTCAGTTTTGATTTCCTTGGACAAATTTGTTAGAATCTTTAACAATCATTCAAAAGGAAAAAATTGGAATATACCTTAACCAACAATCATGTACCTTGTTTAAAAGAGCATGAGACTAAATATAGAGGAGATGCAAAATATATTTAAAAATGGGATTTCAGTTCTAAAAGATTTTCTGCTCCATTGGTGGAGACAAAGCGAATGCACATAAAATACTGTGTTGGAAATGGCACTGTTTTTAGGTTTTTAAATTCTGAGCCTTCGGCTTCCTTCTTCTTTACTGACTTTACCTTTAGTTTCAGGCTGCAGGAGGAGCAGAACACATCGCTGGCCCGTCGCCTTCCCCTGTGTGGTGCTGTCCTGCTTTGCTTCCACTGATGGCCACCGGAGTGGCACGTGATGTCAATCATTTGCCCCTGGCCTACCAGAGCTCACCTTGGTGAGGGACGTGGCTAGGTGGTAGGCATTTACATGGGCCCTGCTTAATGCAGATTAAGGAAAGGGAATTAAAAGGAATTCTCTTGTAAAGTCACTGCCCAATAACTTAACAGGGTCAAGGAAATGCAATGGAATGAGCTCTGTTTGATGCTGTCATTGAACTTGGCCTCAGGACATTTGGGCTCTAGTTTGGGCTCTGCCATATATTAGCTACGTGTCTGTGTGCGAGTCACTCCACTGAGACTCAGTTTCCTCATCTGTGGGTGGACATCATTACGAACATCTGCTTCAGTATCAGTCAGTGTCCCATAGGGAAACGATGGCACACACCACAACAGAAGGGAGTTTAATGAAAGGTGTCCTCCAGAGATGTGGGCAGGGTCACAGAACTGACAAAAGATGGTACAGCTCGCTGGGACCAGCAAGAGTGGGACATCTTGTGCACCCCTAGGCCAAAGTGGCAGGGAGAGGGACCTGGTCACAGCGAGAGCCGCAGCTGTGGGGGAGGGGCTGCCCTACACAGCCCCTTCCGAATTAGGGCCTGGGAGCGACAGAGCCTGGGAGACCAGTACTTTGTCCCGGTGATGTATAGGAGCCTATTGTGCATGTCTCTTCCCAACTCCATGTTCAGCAATGTTATAACTTGAAATCCACCACAGCGGAAGTATTCACACCACACAGAGATTGGCAAATGCCATGACAAATCAGGCTTCTCCCTGAGAGCTGGCTGTAAACCATTCACCAGCGCACCCCTGCCTTGGCCTATCTCCTGCCCTTCCGAGTCCCCTGGTGCTACCAAAGGGCAGGGAATAGCGGATCCGGTCCTTCCAGGTCAGACTCCAGGGTGCAGAACAGGGTGGGGACAGATGGAGAATGAAGGGGGTGGGATACACACAAAAAGGAAATAGCCAGCACATCTCTTAGGGTTGGTGTGAAAGTTACACAAAACAATGCATGTAAAAGTACTTAGTAAACATTGAAGTGCTTTCTCTGTGTGTCTTTCCTTATTTTTGCAAAGTCCATTAGAGTTTACAAAGTGCTTTGTAGGGTCCTGTGTAACCACAGTGCTGAGAAGTGGACAGCATGCTCCCTCCTCTTCTGCCCCATGGCTCTCGTTAGAATTCAGGGAAATTCAAATTAAAGACAAGAGAACACCCATTAGGTTGGCAGAGACTTTGGGTGTCCTTTGGTATTAGTTCTCTGTCTCTTCCAAGGTTAAAAAACCTTCAGTTGGACAATGACTGCACAGGACAAAGCATATTTTGCAGCCCCCATTCCAGCAAGGTGTGGCCACGTGGCTCAAGTCCTGGCCCAGGAGAGGAAGTGCTGCCAGAACCTTCCTTAGAAGCCGCTGGGCCAATGACAAGAGAGTGTCAGGACGCAAGGGGTTGGGATTGGTCTGACGTGATACATGGGGACACGCCCTTTCCTTGCTACTTGCCTCCCTCCACCCTGCTGCCTGCTGCCTGGAATGCAGATGCCACCTCTGGGGCCCTCTGAATGTGACAGGTGAGAGGGAGGCTCGTCTCTGAGGACCCTGGACAGCAGAGCTGTCACATCGAGGCTGGATGACCTCCTCCTGACGTCGTTTACACAGAGAGAATACATGTCTACCGTGTTTAAGCCCCTGTTATTTGGAGTTTCCGTCCCAGCCAGACTTGATCTTAATCAAAATACCAAGCCTTGGCAAGGCTGCAACACAACGGGACTCCCTTGCGCTGCTGCGGGGAGTGCACGTTTACCACGGCTTTGGGGAGCAGACAGCAGTGCCAGGTGAAGTGGAAGATGCACTGTATCGGCTGCAACGGGTTTGTCAGCAGGTAGCAGAAACCCAGGGAGTGTTCACGGCGTACACGACAGGATGGCCCGTCTAGAGCTGATACGGCGGCCCCCCAGCACCCAAAGAGGCTGCCCACCAGCTTTTCCCCCCTCTCTCCTTAGCACGCGACTGTTGGCACCACAGTGGCAAGAGGACTGTTGCACGCCTGGCAGCCCTCCTCTGGACCGGCAGTGCCGGCAGAGGATAAGGTCCCGTGTCGCTACCATTGCTACTCTCGTGAGAGCACTCAGGGAGAAGGCTGGGGAGGAGGGGGTTAGGACACAATTTCTTAGCAAAAGGGAGAGCCGGGCAGATTCTCCCGTACGTGTGTACTCTTATCCCCGCGTGGAATAGCCAAGGGCACTGGCAGGACGCTGCATGAAAACAAGGAGAAAGAAAGCGAGAAAGGTAGAAGCACGTCACGGAGCAGCAGGGAGGCGGGGCTCGAGTGTGCCCGCCCAGAGAGAAAGGCCAGATTTCAGGAGCAGCCTTCGTAGCCTCAGGGAGGCCAGGTGGCCCTTGGAAAGGCTCGTGAGGTCTGGAGCTGTCCCATGACCTTGGTGTGACTTCTGGCGCCCGTCCGTTGCTGTGTGACCCTCGTTTCCTCATTTGTAAACGTTGACGCTTGTCACAGAGGAAAAGCAAAACAGGTGAAAGCGTTTAGCACAGCGCCTGGCATGTGCTAATGACTCATGAATGTCACTTCCTCATGGCCCCAGTGCTGTGTCAGGCAGGTCAGAGTGGCTGTGAGCGAGTCCCACGCTGGGTCTGAGCAGGGACACAGAGCCTTCCATACAGGGACCGCAGGAGGCGTGGGTCCCAGACGCCGCCATGTTGTGGACAAGGTCACCCCAAACCTGGCACTCAGTTTATTTCTCTGAAAAGTAAGAGGTTGGGACAGATGTTTATCATGGGCACATCCAACGCAAATATTACTGGTTTTAGGACTTAAAGGGCACAAAGAGTGTGCCGTTTCCCCAAGATTGTCTTGTCCTCACCTGTCTGACCTGATCACAGGGCTTCCTCAGCTGGGACCTGGGGGCTCTTTGCCTCATACCTGGGGGAGCTGCAGCTGCAAGGAGCCAGTGGCAGCGATGCTCAGAGAGCTTGGAGGACTCCTCCCAACCCATTGTGATGCGTGAGCGCCACCCACTCCCTGGCAACAATGGGCACCCCGGCTCCTGGCTCCTGGCAAAGGCTGAGAAGCAAAGATCAGGACCGAGGAGGAGGAGGAGTGGCTTCCAGATGTGTAGGGCTGATGCCACGGAGAGGTGAGGGAGTCCACCTCAGCCCCCTTCGGCTTCCTGGAGAGTATGGCCAAAGGGAGGTGCTTCAACCCACCTTTAGAGAAGGACGGAAGATGGGTAAGGAAGACGGCGCCCCACATCCCTGTCATGCCCTGTGGGTGTGGTCAGGGGCACAGAACTGCGTTCAGATCCCGCTTCTGCTACTTACTGCAGCATGACCTTTGACAAATCACTTCACTTGGCCTCAGTGCCTTCATCTGTGAAATGGGAATCTCCTAACATTCTCGGGAGGATTGAAGGAAATAATGCACGTAAAATGCTCAGCACACTAGAACCTTGTAAATGTCCACTAGGTAGTGACTTGCGTTCTCTCCTTTTTCCTTTTTCCACAACATCTGTCTTCTAACGTACTATATAACCTGTATCATGTGCATCACTCACCTCCCCTTGCTAGAACATCAGCGCCACGAGGGCTCGGGGCCTTGTCCTTTTTACTCAAGGACACATCTTCAATGCCTAGAATGGAATCCGGAGCATAGGAGGCACTCGATACCTATTCGCTGAAGGAATGAGTCTTATACTAGAAATCTCTAAACAAATTCCTGTTGGCTCGTAGTCTCTTTCCCTTAGTGCCACCAGACTGTGAAAGAAGATTCTAGGAACGCATCGTTCACTCATCTCGGTCATTTGAAAATTTTGCTTTCCAGCTTCACGCTCTTCCTTACACGCCCAGTGGGATTCATCGCTGTTCTACTGTCTTCCGGAAACATTTGGGTCACTGCTAAGTGTGGGGTCTTAGCCTTGTCCGCCCAAGCGCTTCTCTTATTTGCTCTTTAACATGTATATTTCATGTGCTGACAGGTCTTTCCCATTTCTAATTTCTGCAATTCATTCACAGAAAGGTCAAGGGGGAATCACAGCAGTGGACTGTTGCCTGCATCCTCCCGACACTCACAATGAGAGACACAGAAAAACCTGGTGTCAAGTTCTTTTAGGGCAGCACTAAGTAGAAAATTGTTTTAGAAATTTTGTTTGTTTAAAAGAAAAAAGAAAAATGGAAAAGATTTCAGCAAGTTTAGGTCTGAAGGCTTTAAAAAATTGACTGACTTACCCACTTGCACATAACCTTGGCTAAGTAGGTTAGTTTTTCTAAATCTCAAGTTTCTTTTTGTGCAGAATGTGAGCATAGTGTCCCAAGGGTACAGGGCTATTGTGGGGATCAATGACACATTCGCAAGTGCTCAGTATAATGCATGAGCACACAGTAAGCACGCAATTCTTGCTAACTAGAACACGTGTGTTTATATGTGTATATATATTTATGCACACACACATAATGTACACCCTGTTTCATTCCACAAAAATTTAAAGTAATGTATGAAAAATATACACAATAAAATAATAAAAATAGTATAAATGAAATAAAAATTCATGACCAGTTTAAATGTACTTTACAATAAGAGGCTGAGACTGGGAAAATATATAACATAGATATATATGCCATAATGGTCTACACTGTAGATATCTGGGCACCAAATTTGACTCCGAGTTCCCTGGCAGTCAAAGTAAAATAAGAAATAGTGTCAACTACATAATGCTAATTACCCATGAAGAGAAAAACATTTTTCTCAGACTTAGTAGCTTCCCCTCTGTCTATCACTCTTTTATTAGTTAGGATTGTGTTTGTCTGCATATTAAAAAAGGCTGACTACAGTGTCTTAACCAAATAGGGGTTTATATTTCTCAAGTAACAATAAAATCTAGAAGAAGGCAGGCGAAGGCTGGGACAGCTGTTCTGCCCCTTAGTGTGGGGGCTTCCACCTCGAGGCCGTGCGTCCACAACCAAGGCAGGAAAATAAGGGGAAGGTCAAAGGATGAAAAGACAGAAGGCACTTGTCACCTGAGTCTGTCCCTTTTTATTGGGAAAATAATGCTTTCCCAGCAGTCCTGCCCTGCAGACTTCTGCTCCCATCTCCCTGGGTCACACGGCCAATTTAGCTGCAAGGGAGTCTGGGGAGGTATTTTCTAACCAGCACATTGCACTCCAAAGTCAGGTTCTATTGTAAGGGAGACAGCGAGAGTCATCGTCTCATAGATAGACATTCATTGCATCCTCCTGTCAAGAGCCCAGGAATGTAACCCAGTACCCACGTTTTAGGAGGAGAGCCACTGCCCCCAGAGGTTTGGCTTGAGCCCCTGGCACGAATCCTTTCTGCTGTCAGCACCTAAGAGCATAAAAGGAATAGTGCTGATCCTGAAGTTTCCAAAGTAACTTGTAGATGAGTTGGGAAAATTAAAGAAATTTTTGGCTTTGAGTCAGCAGCAGCCCATTTGGGAGGACAGTAATTGCCCCATTAGAGGTGACAGTCATTTTGCAGTTGACCTTGCTGGTTGCAATCTGGCTGTTGCCGGGTAGGAAAGACTTTTTCCACACACTTTCACCTTCCTATTTAATATTTCAGTCATTGAGTGATTGAATGCAGCACCAATCTCACCACCAACTAGTTAAAAAGCTGTATTTCATGGTTACAATATCTAACAGAAGGGTTTATTTCACAGCTATCATGTTATAGCCATTAAATATATATTTTAAAAGAGTGAAATTAAAATGCTAGAGCCATTTTTTTAACAGCGATTTAGTTCACAGACTTGCAGAATACAAATGAACCCCAGGCAGTTGTCATTTAACTGGTGAGAGCCACCATTCTCGACGTCAGAACCACCACCCCCATCCGCGGCCTGAGTTTTCCACAGCTTCCCAGAGAGAAGTGGAGACTATCAGAACAGAGGGAGGGTGAAGGGAAAGGTTACCAGCCTGAAGGCCCTTTGTATTATTAATATTCACCTCTAAGAAATAATTGAAAACATTTAAAAAATAGAATACAGAATGAATTAGAAATACATAGGTTGACTTGGAAAAAAATTCCAGATTATATTGTTAAGTGAGAAAAGCAAGGTGCAAGGCAGTGTGTATAACATAATCCAATTTTTGTAAAGCAATATAAGTCCTCTCGCATGTATAGGTGTTTGTATATGATCGTATGAGAGCTCAGCTGTTAATGCTGTGATCTGGGGTGGCAGCGAGGGTGACACGAGGGGGAGGGAGGAGGCAAGCAAAAGTTACTGCTAAATGACAAGGTATTCATAATTTTTAAGACTCACATTTATAATATGCTGCCACAT
The DNA here is from genome assembly GCA_028533085.1 of Varecia variegata. Classification (NCBI taxonomy): domain Eukaryota; kingdom Metazoa; phylum Chordata; class Mammalia; order Primates; family Lemuridae; genus Varecia; species Varecia variegata. The sequence continues at coordinate 57,081,547 of CM052446.1, read as the reverse complement.
ATGCAAAACTGCACATCCATAGGGATGTACATTCGTATGAGGATGTATGAAAAGGATGGTCACTAAAGAGTTAAGGGGAAAGCGTGATGGGATTGCAGGAGAATTTTACTTCCTTCCTTAATGTTTTTCTTTAAGTTTTTTTAAGCCAGAAGTATATATTACCATTCTAATCAGAAACAAATACACTTATTTTTGTTGTGGAGAAAAAGACAATGTAATATCCACGTTTAATTAAGAAACTGGTGCAAAGTGATGGTCAGTGGGAAAAAAGTCCCCTCCGTCCCTGATCCCCTCCTTCGAGGGGTCCCTGTGGCCAGTTCCCCACATGTGCTTGGGGGAGTCTGTGCACATGAAGCCAGGCTGGTCTGTGCGGTTGTTTCATGGCCTTTGAGCCCCAATTCCTACTCTCCTCACCCCAAATGGCGCCATTCGAGTGTGCGTAACGGGAGTTCTTTTATTCGGAGTGCTCTTGCACATCATGTATGGCTGTTTTGTGTGCGTGGATGATTAGTTACATAAATGGTGCTGGGTTATGGATGTCATTCTGTTTCTTTCTTCCTTTTCTCCACTCAGCATAGAATTTCAGAGGTCTAGCCACTGCTCTGTGTCATCTAGCCCGTTGTTTGTCAGAGAATTCCCCACCACCCTGCACAGAACGCACCACCAAGGACCCAACATATGTAATGTAAGCCCCCCAGCTTGTTACAGAAATGGCAGCCGACTGAACACACTCTTGTGCAGACGTTAATCAAAAGCCATCTGAATATACAGTTATATTGTGACTTGAGGAGGACTGGAGAGAGAATAGCAGTGCTGGCTGATGTCATTAGACTCCAAAAGAGAAGGAAGGAGTACCACCCTGAGGTGACAGCAATGGGTTTGGGGGTGAGGGAGGGAACAGCTGTGAGCAAAACCAGAACCGGCTAACAGTAGGTGAGCACTACCGGGGTGCCCGCATTTTCTCCCTTGTTCAAATCTAGCAGATCAGGTAGCTGTTATTCTTCCCATTTTACAGATAGGAAAACTGAGGCTTGGAAAAGTTAGGTCTCTTGCATCCGGCTCACCTAGTAGGAGAGAGAGCTGGGATTGGACTCAGGCCCTCTGAATCTACAGCCGTGTCCCGACCACGTTGTGATGCTGGGAATTTTCACCAAGAGTTGGGTCTTGTCTTTTGCTTGTTTTAATTTCCACTCATTTTCTTTTCCTAGAGATCCCTACTTGAGAGGTCACTTTGTTGGGGTGGCTTTTAAGAGGTGCCATTCACATAAGTTGGACTGAGCTGCTGTGGCCATCAAGTGCCAGCCTCATCCCCTCCAGGAAGGAAGGACTCACTCAGTGCTCCGGTTGCAGACAGTGTGCCCCCGCCCCCCAGCCCCGTCCACCCCTAGGGATGCCTTGGCTGAAGAGAGCTGCCTTCCCAAGGCCACCCCCTCTTCCTGGGGATCAATCTTCCAATGGATTAGGGTGTGCAGAGGCCGGGTCCCCTTGCCCTATCTCCGAAGGGGCCACCCCACATCCACAGCTCTCTGCAGGGTCAACTGAGGCTCCCGCCTGGACCACCTCCCTCTGCTCCGTCCTGTTTCCTCCCCACCGTTTTGTAGGGAGATCACAAGGGCACCCCCAAATAATCCTCCTTGTCCTCACTTTTCTTGCTTCACCCCCTTCTACCCCCTCTTTCTTTGCCCACCCTCTACCATCCCACGTTCTACCTCACACCTACATTGCTGGAATTCGGCTCACCCCATGGACCTGGGTTGAACCCAGGCGCCAAGTAGCGGAGCTCCCTGACCAGAGAGGATCTCAAATAACACATTCCTGTCTTCTCAGAGTAGCCTGCTCACTCTCTGAGGGCCACACCCTCCTTCCCAGGCTGCGGAAACATAGCCAGGCTCCAGCGCAGCAGGGGTGGCCCCTGTAACTTGAAACAACCAGCAGTGATGGCTCTGGGCCATTACAGTGTTTTTTTGTCTTGGAAAGAATACTTGAAAATTGCAAAAATTATGCCATTTCCATTGCATGCCAGAAGCACCCAAATTGCATTTTAATCACTACACAGAGGAAGCCCTGATACTTGGCTTATAGAGCCAGATGTGTCTGGTTTTAATCAAGCCTTGTGCTATTTTTCCAGTTCCCTTACATTGGGCTAACGCGAAGGACACCAGAATCCATCACGAGTGCTGTGTTAAAAGAGCCCCAGAATCCACATTTGTCTCGGCAAGTGAAGGAGAAGCTACCGCCAATATACAAAATCCGGGAGAAGGTGAGTCTAGAGCCCTGGCCCCAGCTACATGCTCCTGGGGCTCTCTGAGCGCAGGGCACCACTGGCATTTGGGGTCAGACAATTCTTCCTTGTAAGAGGCTACTCATTTTGCACCTCAACCTCATAGCCTGGTACTCTCCGAGGAGCTGCCTCCGGGTCCAGTCAAGTTAGGCTGTCTATGGACAAGAAGCAACATCCCTGGTTACAGCTCACAGTTCATTCTGCCTCCCCAGCTGATGCATGAACAACTTCAGGGGCACTGGAGTGGCAGGAAGGAGAAGCTGGTGTTGACTTCACACCTGCCAAACTCACCCCGCGACCTTGGGCCAGGGCTCTGTCTTCTGGGATCCTTATTGGTCAGATGAAGAAGTTGGTCTACACAGCCTCAAAAGTCGTTTGTGCCATGAGCCTATACACTTTTCCATCCTTGCCTCCAAATAAGGGGTTTTGAAAGAGAATTTTTATGATTTTCAGAACGCTGGCAATAAGGTTGAGTTTCAAGACCCTAAGCTGACATGCACATGTGCATCCTCACGGCCCTGTGCCCTTTGCTCCATCTCTGGCGATGGGTGTAATTGTCTTACTTTGTGGTTGCGTGGCCTCATCTGTCTTCCTTCCACACCACTGCACCCCGGTTCTGAAAGCATCCTGCAGCTCTGACGTGCGACCTCTCATCTCCGCCCATGCTCTCTTCCAGCAAGCAGTTAATAACAACTTCCCCTTCTCCGTCCACGACAATCGGCACAGTCTTGAGAACTCTGGCTACTATGTGGACTCCGTGAGTATTTCCTTCCATGTTACTAACAAAACGGGGAGCGACGTCAGGGCTCTAGGTTTCAGAGGAGTGTTGAAGATAGAGGGCTGACCCCAACACTGGAGCAAGGTCCACACAAAGCCACATCTTAAACTAGACTTGTAACAGGTTACAAAAAAAAAAAAAACAAACGCTCAAGGCTAAGTTCCATGCAGCTTTCAAAATCTGTACCGGATTTCTGACTAGGTTTATGTGCACTTTATAATTCTCAAAGTGCCTTCCCATGAATTGTCTCTTTTGTGAGCTTTCTTGCGAAAGTCTTCCATGGGAAGGAGGGACTGCTGTGCGTGTCTCTGGAAGGCAGAGCCAGGACCCGTGAGAAGAGGTCAGGGGGAGCGGGTGCTTACGGAATGTAAGGAAGGATTTCTTAATGACTGGGGTTGCCTTTTCTCCAAACGCAGTTGAGTTCCTGGTCACTGGAGAACATAAAGTCTGATAGCATGGTGGTTAGCACAGCACTATGTTATAAAAATGTAGTGCACGCTGCATATAGAATTTAAAATTTTTAATAGCCACATTCAGTTAAAAAGAACAGGTGAAATTAACTTAATATATTTTATTTAACTCAGTGATTTCCGAATTTATCAATTCAACATGTAATCAATATAAACAAATTAATGAGATATTTACATTCCTTTTTCCAAACTTAGTCTTTAAAATCCAGTTTGTATTTTACACTTATCTTACACATCAATTTGGAGGACTCACGTTGCAAGTGCTCAGTAGCTAGTGGCCACCAGACTGGACAGCACAGGGTTAACGTATCTTAGGTGCAAGGTTGTACCCCGTGATCTCTGAGAATCCTTACTGAACCTGAAAGTCCATGAGGATGCAGATGTTAATAATGCCCCAAATAAAGTGTTTGCCATATGCCAGCATCTCATAGTATCTTGTTCGATCCTTACAGTAATCCTATGGGCTAATTACTCTTCTTGCTCTCATTTAGAGATGAGAAAATTGAGAACCAGTGAAGTTAAACAACTTTCCTCTAGGCTACAGTGTCTCAACTAAATCGAAGGGGCTTAACCTAAAAAATCGCTTGGAACATCCTCGTTGCCCGCCTCTCTAAATGGAATGTTTAATACTGTTTTCTAAATAACCAAAGTAACATATGTCCTTTAAAAAACTCAGACAATACAAAATTATACAAAATTAAAAATACACTTCGCACCCTTATTTTTCCTTCATCACAATCTCACCTTGATAATTTACTGCTGGTTTGGTGAGAATTTGAGAATTTTTGTAATTTACACACAAACATATACACATAAATGTATATCTTATTAACTACATAATCAGGATTGTACCACATATATTTTACCAGGGCTATGATAGTCTCATAGAAAGCACTGGAAGCTTTCCAACTTTATGTTCTGAAATAGTTCACATAACATTTGGATTTTCAGTTTAATGAAAGTTAGATTAAATTTGCCCATAAAATTACTTGAGTTTCATATTTTTTTAGAGTTAGTTTTTTATTACTTTTTCCATTTCTCCCTTGATTATTAATCTATTAAAATTTTCAACCTCTTCTTAGGTAGATTTTGCTGATGTGTGTTTCTAAAATTTATCTAACTTATTTCAAATGTACTGGTATATTATCTCTTAAAATACTCTTATTTTGCTGTTCTTTTAAATTTTTTTCAGTTGAATATGTAGTTCATATACTTACAGTTGTTTTTGTTAATAAATTTATTAAAACTATGAATATTGTTCAGATTATTGCTTTGGCTACATCCAAAGATTTTTCTATTTAAGATCTTATTATTATCTGCTTCCAAATAGTCTATGATTTAATTATTTTAATTTCTATTTTTACTAAAAAAAATTTAGAAGAATGTTTTGAATTTTCTATATGGTTAGACTTTTTTTTAAAGATCATCTATTTGTTGCTAGTACCTAGTTTTATGGGTTATAGTAAGTTTTAAAGAGTATAATCTATACTTTATATTTTTTGAATTATGAGATTATTTTTGTTGTCTTATATGTGATTAATTTTAACAAGTGTTCCATCGGTGTTTACAAAGAATATATATTCCCCCCTGTTGGTTACAAAATTCTTTATTAATTCAGGGCTGTTAATTATTTTATTCAAATCTTTCACATCCTTTTCTTAATTTTTGTCTTCTTGTGTCAATTTCTGCTTCTAAGATTATTCTTGAATTTCTAAAGTTTTTTTCTGCCTTATATAGTTTAATACCATATCTTTCTACAGAAAAAATCATGGTTGTTTTATTTTCTTGGTGGCTTTTGCCATTTATCAATGTGAAGTGTCCCTCTTTATATGCTTTAATACCTTTAGCCATGAATATCAGCATTGTCACTGTTTCTTTCTGCTAACATTTGTTCCTTATGTTATGGTCCATTCCTTTGTTTTCATAATTTTTAGTCATTTGTGTTGGATTGTCTTCTATTATAAAGAGAATACAGCATAGTGTAGGGTCAGGCATGGTGGCTCACGCCTGTAACCCCAGTGCTTTGGGAGGCTGAGGTGGGAGAATTGCTTGAGGCTAAGAGTTTGAGGCTGCAGTGAGCTATGATCCCATCACTGCACTCCAGCCTGGGTGACAGAGTGAGACCCTGTCTCTAAAAAAAAAAGAAAGAAAGAGAAAGAAACACAATTTTTTTAAAAAAAGAAAAATACAGCATGGTTAAAAAAAAAATCTAGGAGTCTTTGTTTCTTTATATGAGAATTTAACCCATTCACATTATTATGACAATTTATGATTTTGGTTTCATTTCTGACATCTTGTTTTTATGTTTCCTATTTATTATGTTTACATTTTGCTTTTTTTTTTAACCCCTACTAGAACAAAATGTGTTTCCTTTTTTTCTCCCTCCCCTGACTTTGCTAGATTGAATTTATTTGCTCACTCTGACTTCTACTGATGTTCTACTGGTAGTTACCCTCAAGCATAAATGTTTAAGAACATACTAACACTATATTACTATAAATACATTATGGCATATTATATAAAATATATTATTATAATTAGTATAAATTAATTAGTATAAAATTAATATAGCTTTTCCCCCAGTATAAGGCAAGCCATCTGCAGTGTTTTATCTCACCCACTTCCCTTCCTAGGAGCTGCTGTGTTGGTGGCCCAGGTCATGTTCTCCCAACTCCTGGAGATGTCATTCCAGGACTTCACCCTGGAACTCAAAGCAGTGGCCCTGACTTCTCTAGTTAGGTCTTCCTTTGTAGTGTTTGAAATTTTAAAATGAAAATGTAACCCTATATTAAGGATAAATTTTTTAAACTTCCCCAAAAGTAAAGGTGGCAATCTCAAAAGCTTATTTACACATATGATTATCATTACATATCTTTATTTTATAAGAATTTGAATGTTTTTCAACCTTATTAAAAATCATAAAAGTATTTCAAAAATTAAATGGTAGTGCTGGATCAGAAAACACATACTTTTAGGATGTCTGATGAATTATCAATATCCTAAAAACTCATCAAGAATCTTCTGGAAGGATTAGGGCTCCAGTGAAGAAACAGCCTTTCTGTCAATAGTAAACCTTACTTTTGGCTTCTTTTTCAAAAACTCTGTATAGCTTCGCTCAGAAATAAATTTCTTTTCGCTCAGGAATAAATAAAAATTGGAATTTTAGGTCCAGTTTGTTTTCTTTTTGTCTTTTCCTCTCCCTCCCTTCCTTCCTTTTCGTTAATTCCTGAAGTTCCAACACATTTCATAGTCATATTATCTATAAGTATTTAAAGTTTTACTTGTTACTTTCCCTACAGCTCTTTCCCCTAGTTTCTCCCTATCCTCAGGTAAGTTTTTGGAAGGTTGCTTGGACAGTGTGCCCAGCGTCCGCTGTGTGTCCTCCAGCCACTGTCCCCTTTGCTGCCCACTCTGGCCCTGGGGGCCGATCTGTGTGGGCTGCATGCCTGCTCCAGCCCCTCGGACCTGGAGCCTTCGCACAGCCCCTGGGGCTCTCCCTGCAGGTACCCACATGTACATAAATAGATCCTTTATAAACTCTCCTCAGATTACCTAACTTGAGTGTGCCATCCTTCTCCTGCTGCAAACCCGACACTGATCCTTCAAAACAAACTTACTTTACTGGAGTAAATAAAATCTTGGTAATCTAATGTCCATTTCCTTTCAGTCTTTTGTGTCAGGATAGTGTTTTCTGTCTCAGTTTTCATCTAGCTGTGACCAATTGTATGCACAATTCTGAATGCACGGTAACTCTCAGATTCCCCCGTAAGGTGCTGAGAGTGAACAAGGACGCCTGTGGGCACAGACCCAAAGGTGCTGCTTCCTTCCCGGGAACCCTCGGGGTTGGGATGGGCGCGGGCCTCCTCAGACTTCTCGGAGAAAGAGCCGTCCGCCTGCTGAGCCACTGTGGTGCAGGGAACTTACCCCAGGTCCCTGCGGGTTGAGGCTGGAGAACAGGCTGTTTCTGGCTGGACTCTCTCTGGTTCTGCCTGTCCTGTCTCTAAAAGTCCAGTTCCCTTGGTGGCACCAGGAGGCTGTGAGAACAGTAACAAAACACTGCCAGGATGTTACGAGTGTCGATTTGAGGCCCTCTGGCCCTTACTGGTTGGTAAAGGAGACCTGGTGACAGTTGTCACGTGGGGCATTTAAACATATACATGTTATGTACCTGCTGTTAGTAAAGACCTCACAACTCTGGGGCCTTGAATATTTTCCTCCTAATCTTCTTGTAATTCTTGCCAGGGCCTGGGACGTAAGAAGATCTCCCCAGATAAAAGGCAACACGGTTCAAGAAATTTCAATCTTTGGGCATGTGACTACGTTCCATCTTGTCTCGATGGCTTTTCAAATAACCAGATATCATATGTGTATAAGGAAGCTGTGGTGGTCTCAACTTTCAGACGCTTTCCAAGACATTACAATGAGATATGGAGCACTTTCAAATTTATTCCTGAGCGAAGCTATACAGAGTTTTTGAAAAAGAAGCCAAAAGTAAGGTTCACTATTGACAAAAAGGCTGTTTCTTCACTGGAGCCCTAATCCTCCCAGAAGATTCTTGAGGAGTTTTGTAATATTGATATTTCATCAGATATCCCAAAAGTATATGTTTTCTGATCCAGCACTACCATTTAATTTTTGAAATACTTTTATGATTTTTAATAAGGTTGAAAAACATTCAAATTCTTATAAAGATATGTGACAATAATCACATGTTTAAACTTTTGAGATTGCCACCTTTACTTTAGGTGAGTTTTAAAAATTACATACTTAATAAATGGTTACATTTTCATATTAAAATTTCAGACAATACAAAGGAAGCGAAAGACCCCCACAATTTCACCGTATCTCAATCCCTGTCCCCAGACATAAGTTAATCACTTGTTTTTAATCTGCATTTATAATCATATACATGTGCATAAAATTTTGAACATAAACTATGTTACAGAGTAAATAACATTCTACAACTTTCTTTTGATATTTCCAAAAATGTGTAATATCTTGGAGTTCTGCAATGTCAGTATGAATAGACTGATTTTTTAAAAACTGCTGCCCTTTATTCCCAAATATGGATGCACTATATTTTTAAAATTTATCTTCTTATCAATGGGCATTTGAATTGTTTTTGATTTTTTTGCAGTCAGACACAATGCTGCAGGAACATGCTTGATCCACCTCTTTGGATACCTGTTTACATGCACCTCTGGAATAGACTCTGAAGGTTACCTTGTCAGTGCTGAGTTGGACAATATGCACCAAGTTTTAATATTATAAATATTGCCAATTGCCTTTGAAAAAGACTGTACCAGTTAAACTCTCACCAACAGTGTCTGTGAGTTTGTTTCTCCTCCCTCACACTATCACTTAGATGTTTAAGGATATTTAAGGGGAATAAAGGTACCTTATTTTCTTATTTTGCATTGCTCTAATTATTGGTGACGTTGAGTATCTTTGCCCATGCAGTGGCCATTTATATTTTCCTTCTGTAAACTGAGTAGTGTCACCATCATTCTATACCAACGTTTTTTTTGATATTTTTCCTATACATAAATTTTAGAATAAGCTTGTAAATTAAAAAAGAAACAACACATTGCCAATTTGATAGAAAGTTCCTCAAATGTATTAATTTATGGGAAAACTGACATCTTTATACTCCCCCTTTGTTCAAATCCTATTTTATGTTCTTCAGTAAAGCTTATAATTTTCCTCACATAGGTCTGACATGTTTCTTTTCCATGCTTATTCCTGCATATTTTGAAATTTTGTGTCTATTTTGAGTGTTTTTTTTTTAAGTTGTACTTTTAGATTAGTTTTGGCTGATGTATGAGAAAGCTATTGATTTCTATACGTGAATCTTCTATTTGGCCACCTGGCTAAACTTCTGATAATAAATAAATAAATGTTCTAAGAAAATAAAAAGAAAATTTTAATAATTTTTCAGTTCATTTGCTTCTGGACTTTCTATGTGGACAATTATATTATTTGCAAGAGTGATAATTTTATATCATTTCTAACATTTATACTTTGCTCCTTCTCCATTTCAATGCATTGGATAAGACCTCAGGTACAATTTGAATATTATCACAGATTATTAATACATATCCTTATTTTATTTCTGAATTTAATGGGGCTCCTTCTAATGTTTCACCAAGAAATGGACTTTTGTTATAGGTTTCAAATAGATAAGGTTTATCTAGCTATCTTGTGTTCTTAGTTTCCTAAGAATTTTTGTCCCTAAAATATTTTTAAAGTATATATACATGGGAAAAATTTCAAAGAAAATAAAAATAAACCGTGAAAAAAGAATTTTCCTCACATCTCTGATTTTTTTCCCCATTTTTTTCTCCTAGGGCCAGCCCTATTGACAGCTTTTATGTGTGTGTTCTTCCTCAGTCATCTGTGTACAGGTTCTATTTTTCTTACAGACACACACACACACACACACACACACACACACGTACATACGTCCCATTCTGTTGTTGCTTTCTACCTCTCCCCTGCCAACTACACTTACAAAGGTGTCTTTGAAATCATTCCGTATCAGTTCTTAGAAATCCACTCTTTTCTTGGAAAAACATGGCTGGCTATTATTCATAGTTATACCCAACGCGGATGAGCCATTGTTCCTGTAAGTTTTTGACGGCCATTTAGGCAGTTTTCAGTCTTTTCCTACTATGAACAATCTGGAATAAACAACTTTATAGATAAATATTGACCTTCACCTGTGAGCATTCTATATGGTAAACTCATAAAAATAAACGTGTCCAGTTAAAGAGTATGTAGATTTAAAATTTTAGTTCATATTGTCACATTTTCTAAAAGAGGTTGTGCTCCAGCCTGCAGTTTCACCCCAAGGCAGGAGATAGGAGAGCACCTGTCTTCCCACACCCTTGCATTATCAAACTTCATATTTGCCAATTTGCTAGCCTAAAAATGGTGTTGCATTTTCATTTGCATCTCTTTCCTTGTGTGTGTGTAGCTATTGAAAAGCCACCTGTATTTCTTTTGCTGTGAACTGTTTATCTATATCTTTCACTAATTTTTCTATTGGTTTGCCTTATTCTTTAAATCATTTGTATGATTTCTTTACATATTAAGGTATTAAGCCTGTGTGTCAAATATGTTCCATTTCATTTTTTGTTCTTCTTTGTTTAATATACATAAATTAATAGACTTTGTTTTTCAGAGCAGTTTTAGGTTTACAAAAAAATTGAATGGAAAGTAGAGCTCCTATGTGCCCACTATCCCCCACACCTCCCCTCAGTTTCCCGGTTATTAACATCTGGCAGTGGGGTGGTCTATACCATATTTTTAGCCCTGCATATTTTTTAACGCAGTAAAATGAATGAATCTTTTTTTTAATGGCTTCAAAGTTCCGTGCCTTGCTTAGGACTTCCTTTGTTTGAGATTATTAAGTAATTCTAAGAGTTTGTGTAATGGTTCTTGTTGTTGATATATGGAGTGACATTATAGCAAAGAATGTTCTGGCATTTATTGAGATGATCATATATATTTTCTTTATTAATATGCTAAGGTAATGAAATATATTAATGGATTTTCTAATCTTCAACCACTCTAGCATTTCTTAGGACAAATTCTTTTGGTTATGATGTATTATTCTTTGATATATTCAGGACTCGATATGCAAATATTTTATTCACTGTCTTCTTGTTTTCAAACTTCTGCAATTATTATTTTAGATTTGAGTTAAAGGCAAATTTCTCTCCTTTTCTGTCCTCTGACACTGCTTATATAAATTACAAATATTGGCTGGGTGCGGTGGCTCACGCCTGTAATCCTAGCACTTGGGAGGCCGAGGCAGGCGGATTGTTTGAGCTCAGGAGTTTGAGACCAGCCTGAGCAAGAGCGAGACCCCGTCTCTACTAAAAATAGAAAGAAAGTATCTGGCCAACTAAAAATATATATAGAAAAAATTAGCTGGTCATGGTGGCACATGGCTGTAGTCCCAGGTACTTGGGAGGCTGAGGCAGAAGGATTGCTTGAGCCCAGGAGTTTGAAGTTGCTGTGAGCTAGGCTGATGCCATGGCACTCACTCTAGCCCGGGCAACAAAGCAAGACTCTATCTCAAAAAAAAAATAAATAAATAAAAAACAAATATTGATAGAATTTGCACAAAACCTCCCACTGGACTTGGTGCTGTTTAGGTGCAGATCTTTGGATATCTTTTCAGTTTATTTTTATGGAGATTGGTCTGTATGGTGCTTCTATTTCTATTTTTTTCTTTTTCTAATTTTGGTCATTTTTGTTTTTAGAGGAAATCATTTGTTTTTATTGATTTTTAAAAATTTAGTGTTTTAATATATTTTCTTTAAGGCTTTAAAGTCACATCCTGTCCTTTGACATTTTGAATATTGTTTACATGCCTTTGCACTCTTTACACACTCTACATTTTTGTTGTTTGCTTTTGATGTCATTAATTTATGCTTTTGTGTTTACTAATTCCTTTCTTGGGCTTATTTTGATTTTCTTTTTCTAGCTTCTCAAGGTGAAAGCTTAACTCAATTATTTTCAGTCTTTTCTGTTTTCTTGTAAATGTGGTTAAGGCTACGTCCTTGGAATGGCACTATACACACACCCACACATATCCCTATACACACACACATACATATGCATATACACACCCACATATATACTCACACATGCACACACATACAAATATATATACACACACCTACTCACACACACTCATATACATACATGCACATACATACAAACACATGCACATGCACATCCTCACCGGATGCGGCCCCTTGACATTGGTCTTCTCAGCTTCCATAACTGAAAGAAAGAAATTCCTTTTCTTTATAAATTACCTAGTTTCAGGTATTCTCTTATAAGTAACAGAAAATGGACTAAGACACACAACAATAGAAAATGAATACACTATTGTACCACAGTTATGCCAGATGTTATTAGAGAAAACTGGGTGAAGAGTAGGCAGAACCTCTTTGTATAATTTTTTGACAACATGCTATGGCCCTATAATTATTTCCCAAAATAGATTTATTTAAAAGGGAGATGGCACATCCTTGTCAAATATATGTAGAATAGTCACAGAAATTGACCATGTGTTAAGCCACAAGAACATTTTTAAATTTTCAGTAAGCAGAAGTCACACAAATCTTAATCATTGACCACAATGCAGAAATTACTTAATCATTAATAAAATACTGACAATGAAAAATAACAATGAAAGAGTAACTTTTAAAATACCCTTCTTAATAGTTCCTCGATTAAAAAAGAAAGCAATTACATTTCAAGCTATTTGAAAACGAACGATAAGGAGAGCACCATGATGTGTGTGTAGATGCGTGTGTATGTGTATGTGTGCATATGTGCCTGTGTTTGTACGTGTGCTGTGTGTGCGTGTATGCATGTGTACGTGTGTGCATGTGTGTATGTGTGTGCATGTGTTTGTATGTGTCTATGTTCTCCTCCCGCCATCTGCATGACAGTGAGTGAAAGGCGGAAGGGGCTGCCCTGGGTGTAGACAGCAGCGCGTCTTCTGGGAGGGGCTCCCAGTTTGCCTGTTGCAATCTTCCTGGGACACTGCTCTGTCCTCCTGGCCCAAGTAACTACTCTCATCCACACCCGTGGCACTGACGTGGGTCCAGTTCACTGCTTGGCACAGAATGTGATGAGGACCAGCCCTGGTAGAGAACCCCTCCAGACAGCCCCGTCAAGTGCCCTGGGCCCACCTCCTCCCAAAGTCACGGCCTCCACGCCAGCACCCCTGGGGCAGTTCATACGTTTGCGATAGACCTGCCCGTGCCCATTAGGATCCCGTCTGCCTTCCATCCCTTAGAAAATCGGATCACTTGCCATAGTTACAAAGTAATCTCAAAGTAAATACAGCGGAAAAACAAACAAACAAACCAATGTGATTAGATTCCAGCTGGACAGTGTTGCCCCTAAAGACCTCTTGTCTGAGGCCTGCCTTTGGGTGGCTGAAATAGGAGATTCGTATTAGAGAAGCGTGAGACGTGTTATCACCAAACCCACAGTTCTCTCCTTGGCCTAAACAGAAGGTTTGGAATAGAATAGAAAAAGAAACAACCTTCTTAACATGTAAGTCGATATTACCCATGCAGCATCGGCAGCCACCTAAAAACTCTCTTCCCTATGTTAGGAAATAAAGACTAAGGGTTTTTATGTTCACTAAAATTAAACCTTAAAAAATGACACACTAAAATAAAGTGACTATCAAATGACATTTTATACATCTTAAATTAGTAATCATGCTAGTTCCAGCTTTCTGTCCCTTTTTGTGAGGGAGACTTTGTAAGTGCTCTCTCCTGTGCCCGGTTTCAAAGAGATGCTTGGCTTTTGCTGTGGTTTGTGTGCATAGAATGCCTGACGACAGGCAGGTTTTGTGACGTCTGAGCTGCTTCTGATGTCCAGTCCTGCTCCTCGGGTCCCATGCCTGATGCAGACACTCACAGTAATTGGATGCCTGAACATCTTTTTGCGATGGCCTTGTGCACAACTCTGAAGTCCATAACTGACACACACGGTCATGTGGCTTTTCATCTCCGCCTCTGACATGCAGGAATGTCATTCTGCACCAGGTGCACTTCCTTCCAATTCCTTTTCTTCTCCCTGGAAGTCCCCACAAAACCCTCACTTGTGGAGACTTCTGCCTCTTCTTTCCTTTCTCTGCCCAAAGACCAAAAATCACCAACAAAAGTGACACATAATTCAATTTCCTGGAAGTTAAATTTAAAAAATTACAGAACCAAATCTGCAATTATGTGAAGGAGAGATATGGGGATTCTTGTTGAGGGGGTTTATTTACCATCTATAGAAACGCAAACTAGATAACTGCCCCTTAAAGACAGTATCACTTGTTTTCTACATAAAAAATAAACAACGCTGTCCAACTACCTCACAATTCTCAATCTAGCAAACCAAGAATGAAAGGAAACTGCACTTCCATGGAGGGGTGGGTCCTGGGGGCTCCAGCACAGATGCCCCACATATGATAACCTGCTTTACGAAAACAAAAATCTTTAATAAACTTGGCACTACGTCAATGGTTTGCTGTTGTTGGTTCTTTGTTTTAGTGTGTTGTTTTGAACGGAGGAATAAACAAACAGCCAGTTAAAGAAACCCCAACTTACTAATCAATTACATGCAGGTGTTTATAGATTTCTTCCATTTTAATGAATTAGACTTGGACTTGTGCCATCTGAGAAATGACTTAGACACTAAAAGTAATAACATTTTGGAGTGATGCTGCCTAGTATCCATTCTAGACCAATAGCAGGAATCTTCAGTTATTTGCTGTGCACTTAGTAGGCATGTGCATAACTATTGAGTATCTAATTTATATTTGCAAAATTCAGATCTAAACGTCCTTAGACATGACAGTTAAAAGGGCAACATGTTGATTTCCTATGAAACCAACTCTTACATGCAGCCTATTTTTAGGCAGAAGCATATTTTCATTTGGTCTGTTTTGACATTTAGGACTACGATTTAAAGATTGCCTTGTGTCTTCTTTTCGTTTTGAGCATCTTGTGCCTGTCTTTGGCCAAAGCCATTTCTGTCCTTGGTGGCCATGCACTGGAACCAGATATTGTGACTGTGTTTCTCCTACTGTGGCTGATAACAACAGCCATTCCAGGAACACTTTCCACTTTGCAGTTTAGTGGCCAATTGCAACTGTAATCAAAGTCCAGGACATATCACTGCTGACCTGCAGGTCAGGAGAAAAGGACATTTCACCACAATTGAATGTTTTTATTTCACCTACGGAAGAACTGGTCCCATACTGAGGATTCCTGGGGGGAGAGATGGGTGTTGGGGAGGAAGGGTTGAGATGGTGAGCTAACTATAGGCATCCCATATGTTCTGCTGAGTTCAGGGAAGAATCCATGCTGTTATGGTAACACCCTGAGAACCACAAAACAAGCAGGAAGAATCAATTTTCTCCTTCGAACTCTTTGCTGCCACCCACAATCTTTGATCCTAGCGTGGTGCTGGGAGCCGACGATGTGGGAAGATCCCCTGTAGCTCTACCTTGGGCTCTGTGGCTTGGCAGTAACCCTGCCTTTCTCTGGGTGAAACAAGCCTGCCACTTCCCCAACACACGGGTAGTCATGGTGCTAATCCTGATGCCACGTGAGGATGGGAAAGTGCTAAGTGTGAAATGCTGTACACTGCCTTTATAAGTACCCATCACAACAAACCCAAACATCTCACTTAACATACAGTATTTAAGTAAACATGTTACGGATATACCAAAATAATCCCCCCAAATATTAAACAACAAATCAACCCCCTGTCAGAGCCTGACTCACTGAATAAATGGAATGAATAAAATTGTAACTCACGCGCTTGACTACGGCTCTATGAAATTGTTGAATTTGTTAGGTGTAGCGTGTGATTTCTCCACAGAGTAACCAAAATAACTTCAAATGCCTTATTTTCTCTCCCAATCAAAATTAAACTGCAAGTTCCCAAATTGGGTAATACAGGCACAAGAACACAAATCATGTTTTCTTCCCTCCTTCCCTTCTGTCTAAACAGGAGCTAGCATCAGAATGTTCAGATCCAAGAACAATTATTTCTACACCACTTGGGCACTGATCTGACTGCCTCATTTGCAGAGGACAATTCCAGTTCCGAATGGAAAGAGCAACTCTGCTCATTATCCACGTTCCATATAGGTATTTACAGGATCGCGAGTGACCGGAGCAGAATACTACAGCCTTCTCTGCTGAAGAACATACTGTTATTCCTTAGGCCTGAAGGAGAAACATCTTAAATATCTGTCCGCTGTGTATAACCTTTGTCTAAGATTCCAGAACGGGTATCAGTTGTGAGTGGAGTATCCAATCCTTCTCCAACAAATGCCATTGCCGTTCCTAAAGAGGATCTGGAAGTCTCAACATAACCCCGTGGGAGAAATCTTAATTGTTCCTCCAAAGAGTGTTTTATATTGAAAGCGATGCCTACTACCCACGACGTTCTAGATCATTAAAGGAAGGATTTGGCTCTGCCAAGTATCTCCAATCAATCAGGACAGTTTGGTTAAAGCAGATACTGTTTGCCAACTGAAGCCAAGCTGATTTCCAGCTCGCTCCCTAATATGGCCCTGTTCCCTCTCCGCCAACCCCAGGACACAACCTCTCTCCCGACTGCTCCATTCCCTTTGGGACAGGTTGTGTAGCCAGCCACATGACCATGTGTACCAATATGAATACATGGTAGATGCACCCAAAGCCCTCGTGTGCTTACTCCCTGTCCAGTGACTATGTTTGGAGCCCTTACTCTGTGCTAAGCCCTGTGCTGGCCTTGGGTACAAGCGTGAGCAGCAGCAGACTCCATCCTTGCCTGTAGAGCATCCAGCCTAGACTATCCGTCAGACAGCAAAACGCAGCAGCCCCCTCGCCATGGCAAAGATCGTGAGCTAAAGATGCTGAGTGAGTGTGGATCAGGCTAGGATACTTTGAAAGGTCATCATAATTTTATTAAGCTGTGATCAGGGAGAGAAGATAAATGTCACGGAAATGTGTTTAATATTGGATACATATTATATTATGGAACAATTACGAATTGGTGTTTCTTCTGTACATTAAAATTTGGATATGTGTAAGGGTGAAAGCTGATTCTAATTTTTTATCTGCTAGATAAGGAATTGATTTTAATTCTTTCTCTGCTAATTAAAGGAAAATTAGAAAAACAAACTATTTACTAAAGCCCTAAATACATTTTGATTACCTACAGATATATAGGGAATTATTTTGGCTTCATTTATTTATTTACTGAAAGTGCAATGGTGGAATTAATCGTGCACTAGAGAGGGCTGCTCCTGGGTGGCAGTAGGCAGCAGGTAGCCCCGCTGGATTGGGGCGACCCACGCAGGGGCACAGTAGAGGGACCAGGTTGGAGGAGAAGGCGAGTGTGGTTGCAGACCAGTTGCGGTCAAGGTGCCAGGGGAGGCAGAGGGATATCTCTAGCAGACAGCTGGTGGCTCAGCTCAGGAACAGCTCAGGATGAGGATGAAACATACAGGGAAGAGATGCCATGACAACTTGATAGAGAAATGGAGTCAGCAGAAGAATTTTTTTTTTTTTTTTTTTTTTGCTAAAAACAGCAGAAATGTATTATCTTATAATTTTGGAGGTCAGCAGTCCACAGTGTGTCTCACTGGACAAACATCAAGGCAGAGGGCTGCTTTCCTTTCTGGAGGCCCTGGGAGAATGCATTTCTTTTCCCTCTCCAGCCTCTGGGGCTGCCTGGGTTTCTGGCCCCTCCCCCATCTTCAAAGGCAGCAACGATGAGCCCAGACCTCTCTCACTGCATCTCTGTGGCTCTGTCTTCTGATTCCCCCTCTCTCTCTCTCTCTCTCTTTTTTTTTTTTTTTTTGGCAGGGTTTTTTTTTAAGCATAAGGAAAGAGTGGTGCTTACAGACCAAGGCAAAGAAGCGAATGGAAATGGGCAGACTGAGGTTGCATGAGGATGGGGAAGGTGGGAGGTGAGGTAGGTGTGGCATTGGGTGCCTGCGTACCTGGAAGGGAGACCTGCCTCCAGGTGGGGGTCATATGGCTCCAGTGGGTGGGAGGAGATGAGAGAAACCCAGGAGAGAGGGAGGCAGGGGAGGAATCCCTCTGGAGCGACTGCTTTGTCTTAGGGAGGTGGAAGGCAGGGCTTCAGGTGAGCATGAGGCACCTGAGATCACCCTGGGGAAGGAGGGCAGGCTGTGGAGTCGCCATTCAGGGAAAGCCATAAAGAACCAGGACAGAGCTGGAGGAGGCCCCACAGCAGGGAGGTGGTCTGGACTTGCAGGGGTTTCATGGCTGTGCATTGGGGTTTTTCCAACAGGGCTCAACGGATCAGGACTGGGGCCGGAGAAAATGACGAAAGGGGAGTAGAAATTGCCCCATAGGGAAAAGCGGGAGACGGTGCCATGAGAGGGCCTGGGGTGAGGCCGCTGCCCTTCAAGCTGCCTTTCGGGTCCCACTGGACCAGCTGAGTCAGGTCCCTGGGGACAAGGCCAGCTTCGGTATCTTTTAAAAACTCCCCATGTGCTTGTAGGGTCAGCCAGGGCTGAGAACTGCTGGTAGGACTGGAGGACATGTACATCCAAAAGAATTGAAGTCAGTATCTCAAAGACATACGTACACTGCCACGTTCATTGCAGTAGTATTCACAATGGCTAAGACGTGAAACGACCAGGGTACCCACCAACAGGTAAATAAAGAAAATGTGGTCTATATCGATACACACCATGGGGTCTTATTCAGTCTTAAAAACGAAGGAGATTCTGCAATATGTGCAACATGGACAGACTTTGAGGACATTGTGCTGAGTGAAACAAGTCAGACACAGGACACATACTGCACGATTCTACTTACATGAGGTATCTAAAATAGTGAAATTCATAAAAACAGATACTGGAATGGAGGTGACCAGGGGCTTGGGGGCAGGGGAAATGGGAATTATTAATCAAGTATAAGGTTTCATTTAAGTAAGATGAATAAGCTCTAGAGAGCTGCTCTACGACATTGTACCTGTAGTCAACAATAATGTATTACACACTTAAAATGTAAGAGGAGAGATCTTATGCTAAGTGTTCTTACCATGCACACGCACAAATGCACTAGAGCTTTCGGGGAAGCTAGAAAGGAACTCAGGGAGAGAGGGATGTGCATGGAGAAGGCAAGGACAGACCCGAGTTGGGGTGGGGAGTGGAAGGGGGAGGGGGCTGGGCTGGGAGGCTGCAACTGGTGTGTTGGCCGGTCACAATGTGTGGGTCAGATTTATAGAACTGGAAACAGGAATTGGAAAAGTCATATTTGTGAACTCATGTGGAATTTTTATGAAATTGTAAAAATTGAATCTCATTTGGTTATTCATTTAAGGAATCACCTGTGTAAAATAGTCCAGCACACACAAAGTGTAAATATTTGAAGTGTTCTAGAAATTCAGGCTGCCCAGTCACTGAGCAGAGAGGCTGAGAAAGCCCTGGGAGGCTGGTATCTGGTCTAGGCTGGGGTGGAACTAGCCGAGAAGCTCGTTCGTGCCGCCCGCTGGGGCTGGCCGGTGTGTACGAGCAGGAGGAACTGAGAGAATGCGGGCAGGGCCCGTGGGCCTGAGATGACACCAGGACGCTGCCAGGTTCTCAGGCCTGGAGGATGGTAGTGTATGGGGACAAGAGAGAGACTGTGCACTTCCCCCCGTCTGCTGTACCTCCCAATGTGCAACATGCTGCCCGTTGTGCAGGGCATTGTCACAAGGGCACTGCCAAAAGGACATTCCGGAAAGTCTTTGCCATGGACAGTTGTCAAGGCTGGTCTTGGCTTACTTGTTGAGAGAGAAGCTTTGGTCTCCAGCTCAATTACTTTCTATCTTTGTGACTACGTTACTTCTAAGTCTTGGTTTTCACATCCTCATATTGGGGCTAATTACAGGACTCTATACGATTAAGGATCACATGAGAGAGTGCACGCAAAGTGTTTTTCAAACGCTTTGATGCAGGAAAGAAAGCTCCATGTGCAGGAGCTATAGTTACCTGGAAGATTCCGAAGGCCAGTCTGTGGGGCCTGTCCAGTGACTCCTCTGGGTCCCTTCTCCTGAATGCATGGAGCAACCAGGTGGTCCCCACTTCTTGTCAAGACTCAAGTCCCTTGTTGCAATTCTCCTGCGCCAACAGTAGATTCCGCTAGTTCCTGGAGAAACACAGAATATTATGTTGGCAGTGGGTCTGGTGTGGTCTTGGCCCCTTTCCCGGCCTTGCTGACGGGGAGACCTGCTCATTCCATCTTGGCCCCAGCTGGAGGTAATGTCACAGCCTCCTCTGAGCTCCCTCACAGCCAGAGCATGGCCCTCTTGCATGTTGGGTGTCTGTGTACAGTTTCCTCTTCCACCCCAGCTGCAAGCAGCTTGAGGACAAGGCTCACCATCCGTGGTTCCACATTGTCACAGTGCTTAGCTCTCTCTGGCCAATTGCACTAATGAGCAAAGGAGTGTTTTCAACACGGCCAACCACTAAATCAGTGTTTGCAGATCTTGGCATTTTTTTAACCTTCTAATTTTTTTTTATTTCAGCATATTATGGGGCTACAAAAGTTTAGGTTACGTATATTGCCCTTGTCCCCCCTCCCCCCCCAAATCAGAGCTTCAAGCGTGTCCATCCCCTAGACGGTGCACATCGCGCTCATTATGTATGCATACACCCATCCCCTCCCCCCCACATCTGCCCGCCACCCAATTAATGTTATTCCTAAATGTGCTCTTATAGCTTCTAATTTTTAACAAAATAGACGCTACCCATTCTAGCAAGCAGCAACTATCATTTTGCTTTACAAAGTTGCAGCAGGTAAGTAAAGATGTGTCTGCAAAGATGATGACATTTTACGAAGGTCATATTTGTGGAAAAGAACTCTCCAATTTTTCTCCTCTGAAGGTAGATTCTTTTTGTTATTTATTTAATAGCTGGGATCACAGGTTGATAAGGTAACAATTTCACTCTGGACTAAGTATATGAAGAGATGCATTTCACAAGAAGTGCCCAAAGCAAGAGCTGCTTTCCCATCAGGATTCTGGTCAAGATCAACAACCCCCGTGGGCTTGCAGAGGAACTTGTCATAACAGCACTCCCTCCCAGGGATGTCACGAAATGTGCAGAGGCAAATGAGGTCAGATGGCCTCCTCCGCTTGGCGTCAAAGAGAGGCCCAGCAAAGTTGGGATCGGGCTTCCCCTGGCTCTGCAGAAGGAATCACACTATCTAAACTTTAGGTCCCCAAGCACTCAAATGCTACAGGAGATTAATCAGATTCAGAGAACAGTTTTTTTTTTAAACCGTGTATGTAACAAACATCCTTTATTCTTTCCCTTAAATGACTGTACGAAGATCAGTTCATTGTTTTTAAACACTTGGACAAAAACCACAATCCTCCTCCCCCTGCACCCCAAAAACCCCACATATGGTAATTTTTTTAAACCAAAAAACTGAAGGTCTCCAATGCCGAGGAGCAGACTTGAACCTTAGAGGCAGTGGGGTGGGTACTAATGGCCCCATAAAGTGCTGCCCGGCCTCCGCCTAACGCCTAATTACGCACCGGCCTGCCTTTGTTCCCTGGCATCTGCTTTCACAATGCAGTCAAACAAGGTACAACTGTGTCCATTTATGGGAAAGTCAAAGACCAATAAATAAAAAGTTTAATTTCCTGATTCCCTGAAGTCGATGGGGCTTAGAAAGTACTCACCAACCCTTCCAACAATGGTCTTTCAAAATAGTATGTGAGCAGCACCTAGTATCAAATTTCATTGCTCATAAAAAAGGATCAGATAATGTAAAGTGAAAAAAAGCAGGATACAAGGTACATGGTGTTTACAACGAAAATGTGGTCTGCTTATGGGGAAGGACTGGAAGTGCATAATCACTATCAGAACCTGGGAGGTGGGGACACGATTTGGGGAGATTGTTTTCCCCTCTGTTTTCTGAATTTTCTGCTGCCATATTGGTTTTACAACAAAAATTAAAAAAAAAAATCTATTGGTAAAACAGTTAATCATTGAACAGATGCTGTTACTCAGAACAAAGAGCATCACAGGAGGCTTCCAATGTTAAGCAAATCAGCTGTAACCTGAGAACATCAAATAAGAGTCGCAGGACTGAATTTCTTAGCTTCACCTGGAGAGGTATTGCCTCCGACCGAGTTCCCAAGTTGCTACCATTCATAAACAATAATCCCTCATCAGCTTTTTCCACCTATTGAATTCTTCCAGGTAATTAACAATCTTTAGGAAATGTTCCCTCTAGAGAGATGAAGTGGAAAGATGAGGCAGTGAGGTGTGCATGTAATTCCAAGCTCTAGTAAGAAAACGGCTGGTGGGGGGGGGAGGGGGCATGAGCTGGAGCGTGCACTGCACGTGGCTGCCCACCGGGAGCAGATGCTGTGTGCACGTGGACAGGACCAGTGCTGACCCACCCTTGCCCACACGGTCAGGTCCAACAGCGCCCTACCTGAGGGTCCCGTGCAGCTGGTGACAAATGCATGAGCTGGACTATTTCTGTTCTTTCCTGTCACCTTCCCTGGCGTCTCTTTCCCCAACCATTTCTCAAACAGTGGTCCTCAGAGTCACACTCAGCCCTCCCCCTGCAACCCTTCCTCTCTCCTCTGCTCTTTCTCCCATGCATTTTGTGGGTCACTTATGTAGACAGCCATTTGTTCAGCAAAGTCTGCTAAACCTTCCGAGGTGCCAGGCCCTGTACTAGGCACAGGAGACCCAGGGCAAAGGAAGGTTTCTTCCTTCCAGGACCAGGCATGCTAGGTCCAGAAGGGTTTCCCAAGATAAGTGCCCTGAGGCGGAACAGGGGTTGGTTTCTCCCGGACTTGCTCCCCTGACATCTCATGAGCACATGAGCTCAGCCAGGCCAAATGTGAGCACAAGCTGTGCCCTGGACTGGCTCTTCCTCCTCCTCAGTGTCCATGTTCTGGTTACAGACACCACCATCTATCTAGTCACCAAAAGCCAAAAGTCCTAAATTCCCCTTCCCCGCATCCCACCAGCCTGCCTGAGAAGTGTGTCCTAATAACTTCCTTATTCCCATCCTGTGCCGGCTGCCCCAGCCTCCCCTCACGCTCAGCTTCCACTGCCATCTCTGTCATTCCCTCTCGCCCCCCATGCACCCCCACACTGAGGGACAATCCTAAAACACACGCCCTTGCTTACGAAACCCTCTCGGGCTCCCTGTCAGCGGGTTAAGTTCAACCTCCCTCCCTGGCCCTTAACCTCTCCGTACCAGCCTCCAGATGTGCCTCGCTTGGTTCCAAACTCACTTCCTGTGTCGCCCACCAGGGCGTTGAGCGCCTGCCATTTCCCAAGCAAATGGCCCTTGTTGACACGGCTGTTCTCTCCACCTAGAATGCTTCTCCCCACACCCCACCAGGAGGGGAGGTCCTGGCAAAAGTCCCATCACCTGCCATGCAAGGCCCAGGTGCAGCCCATCTTCTCCGGATCCTCATTCACCCCACAGCTGCCTCTGGGCCATCTCTGCATCCCTAAATGCAGGGAGGATGAGTTACAGCCTCCTCTGGGCTCCCGTGGTTGACCATTCAGGCCTCTAAGAGGGCGGATTCAGAAAGTGCACTCCTCTCTCATTCTGGCGATGACACAGAATGTTCCAGATCAGCAGCGGGCTCGCCTCCATCCTGCAGTCGAGGCAGCATCCCAAGAGTGTCTGGCTACACGGCCGCCTCCTGAAACAGCAGTGGGTGGTGACCACAATGTCAGCGTCTGGTGATCCTAAATACCAGGTAGTTTTTAAGAGTCAAAATACTTACTTTTTTAAAAAATCTGAATTAAGACTTGCGATGTATTCAGATAATCAAATGCAGTTGCAGTCATTGAGAAAGCACTCTGACCACACCTTTCCTGCCCAAAAAAATCCTTTCAGGGTATCTGATTTGTTGTTTCAATGTCTGTTTCCAGGGTTACTGGTGAGATTGAGGATTATTAAAAAATATTTATTAGCCATTCAAATTTCTCCCAGAAGTTTTTGATGGGACTCTCTTAAAATGCAGGTGGAGGTAGAGTAGGGAAGGGGGTCTGGGAGAGGGGCTTCTTAGAAGAGGAGGGTAGAGGGAGGTCCCGGTCCCACCCTTCCCCAGAGCCTGGCCATCTCCCATGGTCTGCGCTGGAGTTCCTCCTCTGCCCTCCATTTCTCATTTCAGAGCTAAATTCTGGAAGATTTAGCTTCTTCCTGGGATGATTTCCTGTATCCGGACTTCTCACGCGATCATCTTCCTGGAGACATTCAAGCAGGAAGGGAGGGGACTGCAGCCCTACAGGCTGGCCCACAGTTGGATACAGCGGGTCTTAGGGCTGGGTGCTGTCCGCTCTTAAAGATACTGGTTCCTTATTGACATGTGAGCCCGTCAGTCTTCATGATGGCCCAGTGACCCACACCTCCCTGTCTCCCTGCCCTTGGGCAGTCCCCTCCCACACTGAACGAGGGCTGGCCCTTTGTGCGCAATAGAATATGATGCAGGTGACTGTGTCTGACTTCTGAGGCTAGGCCATGAAAGCGAATAGAGCTTCTGCCTGGCACTGTGTCTTCCAAGACACTGAAGCCCAAACGGGCCACGTGAAGAGCCCACTTGCACTGAGCAAAACTGAGGCCTCCAGCCGCTAGCCGACCTCGACCACCAGACCAGAGTGAACAAGCCCTCAGAAGTACCCCGCCCACAGCCCTTGAGTCTTCCGCCTGCGGCCCCAGACACACCACCCCCTGTCCAAATTCCTGACTCACAGAATGACTATTTTGCACCATTAAGTTTTGGGGTAATTTTTTTTTTATGCAGCCCTAGTAGCAGAAACAAAATAAATAGTGAAATGCCAGTAAACGAATTTTGCTTCAGGATTGCCGTCACCTCGAGGGATTTAATGCCTAGCAGAAGGGTGTTCAGTAAACACTTGTTGAAAAGAATGGGAACTATACATGTTTGAGAACCAGGCTCCACGGCTAGTCCTATAGACAGCCACTTAGAATGTTGGTTGGAAACTCGACGTCTTGCAGCCTCAAACACGCACAGCGAGTGATCGTGCAGACGCACACCACAAGAGGGCAGGTGTACATACTGGAATACAGTCTCCTGGATTTAGCCCCAGGCTCATGTTCACCGATGATTTTGTTTCATATTGATCACGGTGACAGATAAGCTTTGGTTCTGCAAAAGTGAATCTATATTTCAAAACCCAACCAGCTGGGAGAACTTTCAGTAGGAGAGGTTCCCTAACAGTTAATTTAACAATGCCATATTTGTTATTATAAAATAATTTTTCTAATGAAAACACCTACAATTTCATTACTAAGAAAAATTGAGCTGCTATTTTTAAATGTCAGTGGGATAAACATTTCCTGACTTTACATCACTGCGTGAATGCAGATGTGCTATTTACTCAATCTCATTTATTTCATAATGGGATTAAATAATGCTTCATTATTTCATAATGAACAAAGTAATATGTGATTTTGAAAAAAGAAGCAATTACACTTATTTTTCTTCCACTCCAGAACCTCCCCCCATGCATTCTGACATTAAAATGAACTAATTTGTTGGGTAATTTAAGTCGCCTCAATTTCTCTAAGAAAGATGAGAAAACAGGCTTCTCAGAACCTGAAGTCTCTCTGATTACGAACTGTTTTCCCACAGTGCTTCTTATGAACTTCAGATAGCCTCGCTCACGGGTGCTTCCTACATACTACAGTCGGTGCTTTGTTGGGACTGACCAGGGCTGGTCTCCACGGGACAGTTTAATTGCAGTAATGACGCAGACGCAGCTGCAGTATCAAAGATTCTGATTGATTGCTCACTCGCAATTTGTCCTGTACAAATCCAGGGCGACAGAGTGGAGGTCGTAGCGCTCAGTGGCTAAGCGTTTGGGTGTAAGTCCGGTGACTCTGGGCAACTCAATAGCTTCTCTTAACCTCGGCTTTCTCCCCTGTAAAATGGAGATCATATTTCTATTTTTCTCAAGAGGATGTTGTGAGACTTGAGTGAGATCGTGGGTATAAAGCACTAAACCCCGCGCTTGGCCTAGGCGC
Source organism: Varecia variegata (assembly GCA_028533085.1). Taxonomy (NCBI): domain Eukaryota; kingdom Metazoa; phylum Chordata; class Mammalia; order Primates; family Lemuridae; genus Varecia; species Varecia variegata. The sequence goes on along the minus strand of CM052446.1, from coordinate 57,055,438 downwards.
AGTCAGCGCTCAGCAACCATCCCAGGGCCGCAGCTACAGATCTCCCCAGGGTCCCACGTCCCCTGTACAGCGTCTGCCACGATGCCTGGGACGCAGCAGACACTCGCTAGACAGTTAACCAGTGTTACTTTTTACTCCCCTACTTTTTGTTATAAAAAAAAGAATCTTTAAAAATGACTTTGAAAACAAAGATGGTAGATAATGGTAGGAACCTCTGCACAAATGCATGACTCTCGTCTGTCTTCTGAAAGATCCTCCAGAATGAACACTCCCTTCCATGCCTTCATAGCCGCTGAAGATCTAACTGTTGTCACTGGGAAAACAAAGGAGGTGAACGGAGCCTTCCCATCCCGTTTTCCTGGTCAGTGTGACTAGAGGTCGGCATGCTGATCTATTCTGAAAGGAAGTGACCTCTAAAGTGGCTCATTTTCTTTTCTGTTCTCCTCTCTGAAGATTCGCTGCAACATGATTCTAGAAGATTTTGCACAACTGCCGCAAGCCGGAGGCACCACAGGCCACTGTCACAAACAAGAGGCAGGGGGGCATTAACTGCTCCCACACCCGAGGAGGAAATCATTTTCGTCACTCTGCAGCCTGTTTTTGTTAAGCAGGTTCCACTTAGCGGTGACTCCAAATGGGGTTCTTTAAGGCTTTGCCCCTTCCCAGATAAGCACGTGAAGTCAGATGTTTTTATAGGGGAGAATTCTGCAATAGCACACTCACAACTTTTTTTCCCTTCAACATGCCAAATATTTCTTATCATTACATGGTCTCAAATACATATTACTAATTGTTTTTTTTTTAAAGGTGCCCATAACTTGCATAACCTTTAGCCCACGAGTGTAAACACACTAAATTTAGACAGGCAGGAAATTTTAACTCTAGTCTTAAAGTCACTTGGGTTAGCCTGGATAAGAAGTCTCTTAATCTCTCATTTGAAGAATTGTTGAACAGTCTCTTGCAGCTTTGACATTTTAGGAGTCACCACCTGGCTCCTTCCCAAATTCCATGGTGAGGTTGGTGCCCTTCTCTGGGCTCTGCAGTACCCTGAGCTGGTGGCTTTTGTAGCTTTCAAGGGCTATGTTTTATCCCTTCATATCCCAAGATCTCACAAAGACCTGAACCATTTCTTGAAAACACAGTATGAATGGTGTCCCCTGGAGCTACACAAGGTTGTGGCACATAGTGTAGACCCTCAAATATTTGTTGAAGAAAAGACAATAAATTATGACATATTTCTGATTCAAAAATATTTGTTTTAATCTTTTTTTATTAAAATTAAGATCTGGATTGTTTTAGAATAATGTAAAATGCAATGCTTAAATAGAAAATGACATTTTAAATTAACGACATGCTTTCAAAGAGCTTAAGTTAATAGATTTTTTTTTCCTGAATGACTTTAAGCATGACTTAAATATTCTAACAGGCCAATGGGTTATTGATCAGAAAAACTTAGGTATTAAATTACTGGCTGAATCCTGCCCTAGGAATCCCATTTGTCTTTAGATTATAGGGTGATTAATTTGATAAATAGCCAAGATATATTTTCATCTTTGGAACATCTAAAAGCATAATCTGAGATTCATCGTTCTTTTATCCAGATATGTTCTAAGGAAGTGTGTCTGACCCCACAATTAGGCATTTAAATTTTTTTTAAGTGTCAATATGCTCTGAAGCCAGATTAGTGAAAACATCTCACGTGTATTTTTTTTTATCTTGTTCTCTCAAGGTTCTTCTCCTACTGAGGATACAAAATTCAGCAAATCCTGTTGACTCTGGAAAGTAGCAAAGAAGGATTTAAGTTAATCCAGCGCTTGAGGTGGGACCCGGGTGGCTTGCCAAGATCGTGTTATTCTTTCCTTTGGAATCCCACAGCCCCCACCCAGAAAACCCCTCCTTCCCTTCTCACTCTCCTCTCTCCTTTCTTCCCAGCTCAGCTGCCCGGGCCTCACCCTGCAGTGCGAGGAGCCCCCCCCGGAGGCGCCCTGGAGGGAAGGGACAGCCCACTGGGCTTCTCTGACTTCCTGCCCTCTGATTCAACCGATAGAAACCAGGGAGCAGCTTGGTCTGCGTGCAGGTTTATGTCCCTGTTGGGACCTGACCGTGATGGTCAGTGTTGGATCTACACTCCTGCTGGTCCCATTGCTCTCAGCTGCTAGTTCTGAGTCCAGCCGGGCAACCTCACCTCCCCAGGAAGCCCTCCCTGATTGCCATCCTTCTCCCCACTTCATGGCTTCTGTGCTTGTCCCATCGTGGCCCTTAGTGCCTGGGAGAATTCTCTCGTTTGGCGTCAGCTTCGTGCACTAGACTGTGAGCTCTTGTCGGCTGGGCGATGAGGAGTGAACAAAGGAGCAGACGAGGACAGCAAATGGGACGATGTGCCTGGAAGTGCTCTGCAAACAGCGCCACCCTGCAGGAAGCACCTGGACATCAGTGACTGTTCTCCTCATGTGTGCTTGTGCCTGGTGCCTTGACCGGGACACAGAGGGCACTCGGCACCCTCTGTGGAAAGAGAAGCCAGGAGGGCCGAGGGAGCTGCCTTGGTGCAGGTTGGTCCTCAGGAAGCTGTCTGAGGTGGAGTTCGCTGTGCAGGGTGTTGAGCAGGGAGGGCCCGTGGGACTGAACCTGGGGAAGCGAGGGGAAGAGAACAGGACGGGGCAGAGGCAGAAGCTGGGCTGTGATGCCGGCAGCCCAGGGACAGCCGTGGCTGACCCCGTGTCAGCTGGGAGCTAGAAGGGCCCTTCAGAATTATCCTAAGTTGCACCAAGATGCCCTGACCTTTATACCCTGCACGGATCTGTCACTGGGTATGGCTCACCCCAGGAAGGGGTGCGACCTTGGGTGAGGTGGCTCTCTGCAGCTGTGGTCCCTGAAGCTGTCTGCTGGAGTGCTTGCTGGGTCATGCCTCTGTCACAGAGCGGGTTCTAGACAGACACCACAGTGTCCACTACACCAGGTCTGACAGAATCCGAGACGCAGGGAGCAGCCTCAGAGCCGCGGGAGCTGGGCTTGGCAAATCCTCCATCCGCAGCGGAGGTGGCACAGGCTGGAAAAACAGCCCGGTCTATACACAGAGGGTCTTTGGCACCTAAGTGGCTCTGCAGTGGGCCAGGTGCCAGGACCCTCACAAGTCCAGTGCCAGGCCTCTGGGGTGCTGGCAATGTTCTCTTCCTTGTTCTGGGTGTGGGATTACATCAAGTTGTACACTTACGACATATTTACTGTTCTGTGTCTACATTCTGTAAATGACACCTCAATAAAATTAGTTTTAAAATTTGTAACAACTGCGTCGTATTTAACCTTCCAGTCCACCTCATATTTCCCCTTTTAAAAGAGAAAATGTCACCGCGGCTTTACCACACACGATTCTGCCAACCCCCAGATAAAAACAAACATTTTAAAACTAAACTAGGAACTGAGCCAGAACATCAAAATACTCTTTGGATTGAACCTGATTTTTACTTTAAATTTGGACAAGTCCATTTGTTACTCAAACCCTTTAGTAGCCTCCCAATTTGCTTAAAAAGGAAAAAAAAAAGGTGAAACATCTGGATTTGAGGGGAATCTAAACTATTTTTAGTTCCCATTACCAAAGTTTCATTGAGAGTCTACTTTGTGCCGGGCACTGCATCTGGCTCTGGGCTTAGACACAGGGCTGGGGGAGGCACGGTCCTGCCCACCAGGGCTGGCGTCTGCTGGGAGACTCAGATGCCCACGAGAAAACCTAGGCAGAGGCCGGGCCAGGCACCACCTGGACACAGGGGAGGAGCAGAGGTCAGCACGGACTTTCTGGAAGAGGCGCTTCCCTTGCCAGACTTGGAGAGATTGCTATCTAAATTGTCTGGCACACCTCCTGGAAACCTCGTTTCGCTTGTGTTTGTTCTCCAAATGCCAAGGTCACTCTGGCCTGTTCCACTGTTACGGCCTCTGTGTCCACCGCTCTTGCCTTTGTACATTTGTGCTGGCATTTGTACGACTTGCTTATCTTTCTGTGCGAAAACGTGCTAGCTCTTAGATCCCTGTGCTTGCTTGTTGGAGGGACAGTGGCTTTCCCTGGAATCCTCTGCCCCAGAGCCTCCACGCATAAAACCCTCTGTGCTGTTTCCCCAAGTTTGCTGGACAATGCACCATTAAAATTCATACGGTTTCAGCTGCTGCTTTTGTGCCTTTTTTTTTAAACTGCTGCGTGGCGCCTCTGACTGCTACAACCAGTCTGACCAGTAACGACCTGCCCCATCTCTTCCTCCAGCAGCTCTGACCTTTTGCGCAGGAGAATCAAACCCTTTGCTTCGGTTCAGACCCCAGACAGGCTCAGGACTGCGGGACATGAGGCAGCTGCCTCTGGGTTTCTGGCTCCGTTCTCTGCTCAGTGACCACTCCCCTCACTCACCCAGCTCTGAGCCACACCCGGCCCGGCTCAGGGGCGAGGAGGACCCGCCAAAATTCACACGAGCATCAGGGTCTTTAGCTGTCACTTGGGAGTTCTTAGGGGGATGGCGAACGGCAGGGAGGTTTTGAGAGGGGATCAAGGGACCCAACAGCCAGAGTGTGTTTTGCTTCCACAAACACTAAAATTAACTTGCCTTTCTGAGCCTGTAACAGTTGACAGCTGGCAGAAGGGATCCAGGACCACAGAGTTTGACCAACTTAGAATCAGAAAGTCACTGCAGATAAATCTGAAAGCAGAGACTTAAAGAATTAATGATATCGGGGGGAAGGGGGGAATCAATGCCTTAGAAAACCTTCCCACCTGTCCACACGTGTGTTCATCTCACTGACGCTCACACGTGTGTCTACTCAGAGGTGAGGATAAGGCGATCCCCGTTAATAAGTCCCATGCCCTGTCTCCAGGGCCAAAGCAAAGAGGCAACTGATTATTTGTAGATTCAAACTGCATAGACAGCCATTCAAAGTAATTTATATCTAATCCTTTCTTTAATGTGTTATTAAATCCCTGGGTACATATTTGCTGATACAACATTCACAGCGAGGCTGCGAAGAGCCGGAATGAACATAAAGTGCTTTTCTCAGCCTGACAGTCACTTCAGACCTACCTTCCAGATCCCGGTAGGGGCTCACACCTCAGTGTCTCGGGGGCTGCGGAGGATTTGGTTGATCAGGGGTTGACATGAGCCTTTTTTCCCATTTTGAAATCAGCCAATCCTGGGATGATTTCAAGTCAGCTTCATATTACAGATATCACTAAAAAGGCATGAGCTGGTGCAGAAAGACAAATCCCTCCCAGCATTGCTATGCTGAATGCAATGCTGCTAAAAGCAATGTCAAAAATTATGCTTTGAGAAGATATACACGGGGCCAAGTAGCACATGAAAAGATGCTCAACTTCACTAATCATTAGGAAAACGCAAATCAAAACCATAATGAGATATCACCTCACATCTGTCAGGATGACTACTATAGAAAAAGAAAAACCAACAGAAAATGCCAAGTGTTGGTGAGGATGTGGAGGAACTGGAGCCCTCGTGTGCTGTTGGTGGGAATATAAAATGGTGCAACTGCTACGGAAAACAGTATGGTGGTTCCTCAAAAAATGAAAAATAGAATTACCACATGACTCAGAAATTCCACTTCTGGTTATATATCCCAAAAGAATATTCTGGGATATATACCCAGAAGATATCTGGAGACACTGTATTTGCACACCCATTTTCATAGCAGCACTATTCACAACAGCCAAAAGGTAGAAGCAATCCAAGTGTCTGTTGATGGGTGAATGGATAAACAACACATGGTAGACACATACAACGGAATATTATTCAGCTTTAAAAAGGAAGGAAATTCTGACACATGCTCCAACATGGATGAACCTTGAGGACATTATGCTAAATGAAATAAGCCAGTCACAAAAAGACAAATACTACATGATTGCACTCTATGAGATTCCTAGAATACTCAGCTTCATAGAGGCAGGAAGTAGAATGGTGGGTGCCAGGATCTGGGGGGAGGGAGGTACAAGGACTATGGTCTAATGGGGTTTTAGTTTTCCAAGACGAAAACGTTCTGGAGATCAGTTGCACAGCAATGTGAATACACTTAACACTACTGAAGTGTACATTTAAAAGGGGTTAAGATGGTGAATTTTGTATTATATGTATTTTACCACAATTTTTAAAAAATCCACTCATGATTGCCTCCTTGGAAATTGGCCTTGGTTGCCCAATGTTGTTCTGGCCCAGGGTGTGTCGTGAGTCCTCGGCTGTGCCTTCCGGATCCCTGTCTACTGTGGTCGCACAAAACAGATGCTCATTTTTACTGAATGTCAGAGGAACAGAGGAAGAGAGAGAAGAAGGAAGGGAAGAAGGAATGAATAGAAAACCCACAAAAGAGAAATTACAGATGGACGGTAACCAAATGAGAAAATGTTCAGCTTCACTAGTAATCAAAGGAAAGCCCACGAAAGCAACAAGAGCTTCCATTTCTCACTACAAAATGAACAAAGACTTTTATTATGATGATTGAAACACCTACAGCTGGCAAGGATTTGTTGAGGTGGATAACTTCTGATGGAATTGGTACACTTCCGTAAGGAAATGTAGCCGTACAAATCAACAGCCCCATAAAAGTTCATAGCTTTTGACCCAATAGGGACCAATCTTAAGGGACTCACAGGATACTCAGACAAAGATTTAAGGGCAAAAATGCACATTACAGAATTATTTATAACAGCTCAAAGATCTAAGCTAAATATCTGGCAAAACAGAGAACGCTTAGGTACAAGATGCAAAATTAGTAGCTACTAAGAAATCATATTTTAGACAAATATTTAATGATGTGAGGAATTTTTACAAGGGTATATGCATCTAGGTTATGCAGTAAGGTTGGTTTAGTAAGAAAAAAAAAACAGAAAACAGAGGAGATGTAATACATTAAAATGTAATCTGGGATTTCTGGATGAGGTGATCATGATGGATTTTCCTATATCTTCTAAATATTCTAAAAAGAGCATTTACTGTTTTTATAATTAGAAAACAATATTATTTGAAAAAAGTAAAAAATTATGTCACCATCTGAGCATCTAAAAAGTGCTTGGGGAATACAAAGAAATGATCCCTGTCGTCACGGAGCGGACAGCATGGTGCTAGGGAGTGTGTCGTGGTGGTGCTGGGACAGGGACGGGGAGGTGTCCCTGGAGAGGTGGTGCCTGCATGGCCTTGAAGGCTTTGAGGCCAGTCTCTGCTTCCACTGGGCTAGGTGGTGGTGTCTGCTCCTGACTTTGTTCTTTCCTGGCATTGCTTGTCTTGAGTGCTCTGCTCCTGTGATAGGTTTGCAGTGCTTTAGGGTTTATTTTCTCCATGATCTGTGTAGGCTCAACTCAGCCAATATAGGATATTCTCTAAGGTTTATCTGTTTAACACCTTCACTGCAGCAGCCTTGCATGTCAGTAATTATCTAAGTCATCACTCAGCTTGCACCTACTCTGGCAAAGGTTGTCTTGCTCCAACGTGAAGATCTGGGAGGTGGGCAGGCCCCACACCACCGAAGGCCATTGCAGCAGAAGCCTGGAGTCCTAGGCTGTGGAGCTGGAAGGCAGGTACCTCTGCCAGAAAGTGGGGAAATGAGACCCACAGTAGGACCGTGACTTGTCCAAGACAGGGCGCCAGCCAGGGGCGGAGCTGGGACTGGTTCTAGCTTTCCTGACAGTCAGGCAGTGCATCTGAACACACCTGAACACAGCACCCCGCTGCTGCTCTGCTCGCATGCTCCTGGCTGGAGAGGGCAGGACCCATGCTTCCAGCTGGGACAGAGGACTCACTGCAGAGCTGCAAAAAGACCAGAGCAGGTTTCTGGTGGGTGGATGGTGGCTGCTTTTAGTACTGATGTGAGAATGATGAAAATTACCTTTGTGGGCACATCAGGAGACCATTTGGATTCCTTTTAAAATTCATAATTGAAAAAAAATACAACCTAAATAAAATGTAGCCATCTTCTTCTATTTTGCTTTTACTAATATATAGTGTTATTATGACTATAAAAGGACTACATGTTCTGGAACTTTTAGCTAATGCAATAAACAAATCAAAGATGAGAGTTATAACTAGTAGAAGTAAGATGAATTCAATTACTTTTAGATATTATGTTTGTCTGCTTATAGAGCTCAGGGGGTACCTAGAGGGCTACAGCAGGTAAGAGGAGGACCCCAAGCCAAGGCAAGCTTCTGTCTGGATGCCAATTCACAGAAAGCTTGGGTAGGATGTAACTGTATAACTAACTATAAAGCTATAGACATATATGTGTGTTTATATAAAATAGATACAGGTGGGGGCTGATAGAAACATAAATCCTCAGGTGCCCTGAGTGGTAACATACAAGCAGTTGCAGGTGCCTGGCATTTGGATAGGTACTGGGGACACAACAGTGGAAAAGAGACAGAGCTTCTACCTTCATGGGCTTGCATGCCATAGTAGGACACAAACATTCATCAAAGAATCACATACCCAGAAAATGCTGGCATCGTGAAAAGTGCCATGAGGGAAGGTACCTGCTGTTCCGGCAGATTTTACTGGCCCAGAAGTCAGGAAGGACACAAGTTGCCACCTGAGGGCTGAGTTTAATTCACTAAAAAGTGAATTAAAAACAGTAAAACATGAAAAAAAAAATCTAAAAGAACAGAAAGAAAACACAGAGGAATAATTTCGGGCTAGGATTCATTTTTTTTTTTCTTCTGGCATATATACTAAAGGAAAATATTGCAAGATTTAACCATGTCAACATTTAAAGCTGTTGCACACTGAAAAAACACCATTTACAAAAGAAAAAGGCAAAATGCAAATTGCAAAAAAAATTTGCAATGGACATAAGTGTTATAATTTTTCATATGTAAAAAGATTTATCCATCAATAAGAAAAGGACACACGAGCCTACAAAAAATGAACTTAGAACTGGACAGTCTCACACATACATTAAGTAAATACAAAAGGCCAATAAACATATAAAAAATGTTTGCCTCCAGTTGCAATCAAAGGCACATGACTTACAACAATAGCATGTCTTTACTTATTTATTTATTTCGCCTATGAAATTGGCAGGGATTTAAATGCTGAGGTATTAAAACGTTGAGGGAAGTGGCAGGAAACAGGTGGGAATATAAATCGGTACAATTTTTCTCGAGGGCAACTTGGAAGCATCTATCAAATGCTTTAAAATATGCCTCCTTGGAAATTTCACTCAAAGAATTTATCTTAAGGAAATCCATATGCAAGTGTGCAAAGATTGTGTGAAGGGTATTAGCCCCAGCAATATTTACAATGGAGTAAAACTGAAAACAAGGTAACTATCTAACAAAATTAAGCACGGCAGAGTACTAGGCAGTGTTAACACTTGCATTGTGAAAGAACACCTACTGGTGTGGAGAAATGTTCACAATATATGGTTAAGGGCGGGGGGAGCAGGCCACACAACCAAAAGATTCAAACAGGAAGACCAGAGACCTGAACTGCCATGTATGGAAACTCGACATGCCACCTACGACTGCGGGCACGTTACAAATCAGGAGGGAATGGAAGGATAATTCAGTGACTGGTGATGGGCTAATTGATTATCCATATGAAAAGCTAAAATGAGACCATTATTGCACACCATAAACAAACAAATTCCAGATGGAAGAACATTCTATGAAAAGAAACTTTTAAAGAAAATACAGCACAGTATCTGTATGACTTTAGGAAAAGAAGTATTTCTTAAGGGACAAAGACAAACTGGACAGACCATAACAGAGAATATTGGTAAATACTACAGTGTCAAAATTTTTTTTAAAAATCTGTACATGAGAAGATAGAGCCCCAAAATGCAAAGGTAGCTACAGACCGGCAGAAGATGAATTCAATGCATATAAAGAAGAAGGATGATCTGAGGACATTTGAAGCAGTGCTTCTTAGACTTAACGTGGAGCATTCACCAGGGATCTTTGAAAAATGCAATCTTTGATTGAGCAGGTTTGGGTGGGGCCTGAGATTCTGCATTTTTAACAAGGCCTCGAGTGCAGAATAGCAGCATATAAAGTTCTCCTACCAATAAATAAAAAAGAATAAACAACCCCATACCAAATCTGGTGAAGAATGTGAGCAGCAACCCTCAGCAGAAAGAAACCAAATAACCAATAAACACGTTGCCTTTGTTAGGATGCGGTTGCTGCTGTAGCATCTAGACCCCACTACAGAAGTTCATTTCTTGCTCATATAAACAGGGCAAAAGTTCTGGGCTGGGGAGGTGAGGGGCGAAGTTCTGCTAGAGGGTCCACCATCTCCAACGTGGTGATTCCAAAATTGCTGTAGGAATTGGGCAGCTGGAAGAAGGAAAGAGGGTGAGAGATTCCACGTGGGAGGTTTTCCTGGGCTGGACCCGGACATGGGGCCAGACTCCTGCTCATGTTCTATGGGTTGGAACTCCGTTCAAGGCCACAGCTAACAGCAGGCCAGCCTGGGAGATGTAGTCTAACTGTGCCCAAAAAAAAGAGGAACCATCTTGGGTGAGCAGCCAGCAGTCTCTCTGCCACACATCTAAAGAGATGCTCAGCTCACTAGTAACCAGAAAACGCAATTAAATCCAAAACGAGGTACCATTTTGGACTATCTAGTTCGAAAAACAAAACATGAGGGCTGCCAACCACACAACTCCAGGAGGCGCTATTCATAGGGAATGTTTCCTCCCCCACCTCCTCATCCCCTTACCTTGCCACACATGAATTACCTCTAACATACTATTAATTTACATATTTATAGTGTTTATTGGTTCTTATCTGCCTTCTGTCTCTGGACTGGTAGTTCCAACAGGGCAAGGATATTTGCCTACGACGTTAACTGCTGTGTCCTAGTGTCCACAACAGTGCCAGCGCACAGTAGGCACTCAACAAGGATTTGCTGAGTTGAGAGGCTGAAATGAGGTGCTCCAGGGGGCATTCTAGTCTTGCAGTCACTCCAGCCCAGAGCCCCAACACCAGACATGTTGGCGGGCAGGTGTCCTAGTGACTCCAGCCCTCAGCCACTTGGTCACTTCCAGCCTATGAGTCTTCCCAGCTGAGGTCCCAGACTTGGCGGAGGAGAGACAGATTTCTCCACCATGTCCATCCCTGCTGCCCAGTCCATGGTATTTGTGAGCATAATCAAGGACGATTGTTTTCAGCCTCTAAGGTTTTTTGTTTAATTTTTAAAGTCAGTTTAGTAGGATATAATTTATATTTAGTAAAATTTAAAATTTACCCCCTTTAGGTGTACCATCTGATGAGTTTTGACAAATGCATAGTCATGAAACCACCATCACAACCAAGATAGAGAACTTTTCTACCACCCCACAAGGTCCCCGCTAAGACACCAAGCTTTAGGGGACCTTGTTCCACAGCAACACTAACAGGAACCACATTCTCCTCCCTCTTTACTGGGGACAGTGTTCTTGTTTAGCGTCTATTTCTATTCTCTGGAATCTCCTTTCTTGTGAGCTCTGTTTTCCCATTAGACGACAAGCTCTGAGGGCCAGATCCATGTGACTTGTTTACCACGCTTCTCCTATGCCTGGCTCAGTTTCTTGCACATAGTAGGTGCTCATTAAATCATCATTTCATGAATGGAGGACTGTGATGGCACCTGCTGGGTCTGGAGACTCAAATTCTCACTCTGGCTTCAATCTTATATGGGAAAGTCATGTGACTTCTCAGTTTAAATATGAGATGGGGTTATAGCACCCCATGATGAGGGTAAGGCATAGAGCTGGTTCCGACCATTCCCTTAGTCACTTACTTATCCTACAAATAGTTACTGAGCATCGATTACGTGCCAGGCACTGTAGTAGGTGCTGGGGATGCCAAGGTGGACATAAGCAGACACAGTTCACCTGCTCATAGAACTGACTAGTCAGGGAGCCACTTGTAAACCCAACGGTCATGCAAAATAATGTGTTCTGATAAACCACAGCAAGTGAGTATATCTCCCCATCCTGAGCTCAGCGGTTCTATAATGTTCTTTGGCACATGAATGAGTCCCCATGCTCTCTTGGAATCACTGCTCACGAGGGAGAATCGTTCTCATTTGCTGTCAAGTTAGAGATGTTCTAAGAATCACCATGTTTATAATAATAGTATCCTCTTTTGAAGTAAAAGTGGAGAAGGCAGAAATAGGCAGACAGTCTGTTCCCTTTCATAATCCCTGACTTTAAAACGACAAAATAGACCTTTCAGATAAACCAATCAGCCTCACCAATATTGTCCAGAATTCAACCTGGGGACACTCGTTTGAGAACACTGGAAATCACAAAGGCCTCATACTTATCCTTCAATGACTTTATGGTTTGGAAGGAAGTGTACTGCTTTATAAATATTTCCCATTATGGAACTTTTTGGTAAGCTCCTAAAGTAATTTCAGATCTCAGCTAGGTTTGTTCTCCCTGCTGCCCAATATAATATCTTCCAGGGGCTGCCGCACTGAAGTGATCTAGCAAAAAGAGAAATTAAGACAATTTCCCAGCATTCCAAAAACATTTGCATGTGAATGCCGGCGTCCTGCTGTTTGATAAATCTGATATGTAAGAAAACCATGAGAATCAAAGTTCACATCCAGTTGGGCGCTTTATGCGTATGTTGCGAGGGTTGCTACAAAAAAAATGTGATAATATCCTTGCAAGTATATGACTAATGAGAATACATATAGCACATCTGAGACAGCTCAAATGTGTAATTATTGTGAGGATTTCACAGACACATAAATATAATGATCTTCAGCTAAGTAAATTGCTAGCTACCAATGAAATAAATAGGGTCCCTTCAGAATTTGAAATAATTTGGAATGGTAGGTGGTAGGAAATTATTCACCTTAGCTGTTATCTCTGGAACATTAATATAGAAATATATCTGCCAGCTCCGGTGCATTTACATTGTTCTTCATATCCTGTAGAGTTTGTCAGAAGAGCACTGGTCCCTGCTGACTTCCAACCCCTTATTTTGATAAGCTGCAGCACAGCGTGGCTCAGCGCTGGGTTGGAGCCACTAATATTGTTTACCGTGGTAGGCATCCCAGCCATAATATTTTTCCAAGAAACACTGATGTGTGTAAAGGTCAGATTGATACTGATTTGACGGAATAACATAAATTCATCTTTCTAGGAGTAAAATGGTGTACATGACTTCGTTTAAAGGTTAAACTGTTTTTTGTGCACTGGATAGGTCAAAGATAGAAGACTTTAATACACAAAGTATAATTACCTGTTTGGACAGACAGGAAGATGTGGTCTAGGGTTTGGATCTTTGTAGAGATATTTGAAAACTTAGGAACCTATTGACATCTTGTCGTCCCTGAGTACATTTCATTACGGGGGGGGGGGGGGGGGGGGG
>CM052446.1:56890550-57041602 GCA_028533085.1 Varecia variegata | reverse complement strand
TGTTAAAAAAAAATTCAGGTGAAACTTACATAACATAAAATTATTCTGTGGCTTTAACAATATCCACATTGTTGTACAACTGTCACCACAGTCCGTCCCCAGAACTTTTATCATCCTAAACAGAAACTGTGCACCCGCCAGACAGAGACTCCACGTTCCCTCCCCCTCATCCCCAGGTAACCTCTCTTCTACGTCCTGCCTCTCTGAATTTGCCTACTGTAGGCACCTCATGTCAGTGGAATCATACAATAGTTGTCCTTGTGCACATCTGCTCATTTTGTAAATTTTACTTTACGTCTCCTCATCAAACATTTAATTGGAGTTAACCTCACATGCCACTCACTATAAAGGATAATGCCTTACATTGTGGGATGCTTTGCACCTTCTAAGAGTCTTCTAATGTATTAGCCTGTTTGGATCTCACAACAATTCTTTAAGGCAAGCACAGCAGACTTTGTTACCCTAATAGGACTGAAGTCCAGAGAAGCTACTCATGTTGTCCAAAGTCACACAGCAAGTGGCCGAACCCGGGTCTGTAGGTTCCATTATCCTTTCTAGAGTCTGGCAACTTCTCAGAAGTTGGGATGATTTCTTTCCTCTTGAATCTTGTGATATTATGATAGAATAAATATGAGCTTGGTGTCTGCCCCTGGTTGCTGGCACACAACTCCTAAAACCCTTTGCTAAAGACATGACTGGTGGCTGGGGGCACTTGTGTAGCCTCGGAATGGCAGCCGGTTGCCAGAAGAACCGACCGTGTGATTAGAAGGTTGGAACTTTCAGCCCCAGCCCCTAACCTTGGTGGAGGGGAGAGGCTGAAGGTTGAGTTGAACACCAATGCCAATGGTGTAATCTATCACGCCTGCATAGTGAAGCCTCTATAAAAACTCAAAAGGACGGGGTTTGGAGAGCTCCCGGATTGCTGAACACGGGGAGGTTCCTGGAGGGTGGCGTGCCCAGAGGGGATGAAAGCTCTGTGCCTCTTCCTAGGTGCCTCACCCTATGTACTTCTTCCATCTGGCTGTTCACCTGTACCCTTTGTAATATCCTTCATAATATCATAAATGGGCAAACCTAGGTAAAGTGTTTCCCTGAGTTGTGTAAGCTGCTCTAACAAATGAATGGAACCCGAGCGAGGGAATCGTGGGAGCTGTGTTTACAGCCAGTTGCTCAGAAGCACAGGTCACAGCCTGGGGCTGTGGCTGGCGTCTGAGGTGGGGGTGGTCTTGTGGGACTGAGCCCTCGGCCTGCGGGATCTGACGCTATCTCCAGGAAGATAGGGGGAGGACTGGATTGAATTATAGGACATCCAGTTGGTGTCTGCTGGAGAATCGCTTGGTGTGTGTGTCGGGGGGGAACCCCACACATCTGGTGTCAGAAGCATTGTGTTGAGTGATTGTGTGAGAGAGTAGGAAAATACTTTGTTTTTTTCCTGTCTCTTCTATAGAAACCTAAACATAAAACTTCAGTAGCTACATTTTGTATGAGCCAAGGAAGAATTCTGCTGAACTTGTGAGCAGTATTTAGGGGAGAGTTACTATGGGCAGGTCAGAACCCACCGGAAGCTCGTTGGAGGGAGACTGCGGGTGGGGGGCTGAGGTGGCCAAATGCACGTCTGGCTTCGTGGGGATGGTCTCCTCCTGCCACCCCCAGCCTCACTTTCCTCATGCCTGCCGTCTTTACCAAGGGTTTTCTCCCAGCGGGAGGGTTTAGGATGCACGAGATATGCTCTTCCAAAAAAGTTCGGCATTTCTCCAGGAGCCAGAAAAATAAACCAATGCTCAAACAGACTGGGAGACAATTTTGTTTTTCCAAGCTCTGAAATAATCAAGATCTCACTGTGTACATGTTTGCAAACAAGAAGGAACAATAAGCGCATTCAACATGTAGAGCTTTATTTGCAGTTCTATTGTGCAGGATGGTCATTTGTTAGGTCTTGATTATGACTGTCACTTTGTGAGAATATTGTTGAGCCTGAGCCCTGCTCAGAAGTGAAAGCTCACAGACTTGTGAAATGCAAAGGCCCATCTTTCCTGTTGGGCACTAATGATTCTCATAAAAACAAGGGAGTCAGTTTTGAAAAAGAAAAGTTGACAATGGCAGAGTAAACAAGACCATCATGAATGCATCTGCTAATTGATCCTCTGAGTTTGAGGGATATTTTGCTTTAATGTGGCAGCCTCATGTACATGCCTGTGCATTATAGCTACAACTTTCAAGGTTAAGATTAAGATTTGCTCTGATACGGAAACACTAATTTTCCATTGACTCAAGTACACCAGAACGTAGGGAGAGCCACAGCAGACACAAGGGTATTTATCAGGGCATTTTTCCAGCATGTGCACACGCACAGAAACGAAGGATCCTGCCAGCTATGAGTTTCCCCTTTCGGGAGAGATCTTCAAGACAAATCCAGCTAGCCAGGGGCCCCTCACATCTGAGTCTTGCTCCCTCCCAGTTCCTCAGGGTGGACCTAAATGGTAAGGGTTTTTGAGGATTTGGGGACTGGGATCTCTGATGAAAACCAACCGTGTAAAATCTTTCCAACTTTCATCATCTACCAACTGAATCTTTTCTCCCGTTGCTAATCAAGAGTAGAGTGCAGTAATAAAAATAATACAGATGACACCAAACACTCACTGAATGCTCCCCAAAGGCCAGGTACTATTTTAAATGTTTTACTTTTAGTAACGCATTTTTTTTTTTTTTATTCTCACGATTCCAAATGAGGCAGATTTCTGTCATCATCATTCCAGGATGCAGAGGAGATAATCATTTGTGCATAGCCTCCCAGCTAGGCAGAGAAAGAGCTCAGATCCAAGCTGCCCTGCGTGGGCTTTGGAATCCACACCCTCATCACTGGGTGGACTCTCTCCGGTGTGTGTATACAGCAGGCCGTTCCCCTGGTGAGACTGTTCACCTCTGGGCCATATGTAGGGAAAAATGTATTCTGTTAAAATGACTCATGGGAACAGAACAGCAGAGAAATATTTAAACTGTGTGTAATAGAACAATTTTTGGAGCCCTTTTGTAACTCTTGATTGCTATATATCTATATCTATATCTATGTTGTGTCACAATATGCTCGGGTAAACCACATCAATTCAAAAGATCAACATAAAGTAAATCATATTTTTTCATCAGACTATATATGTGTGTGTGTGTATATACATATATATTTTGCACAGAGTCTTACTCTGTCGCCCTGGGTAGAGTGCAGTGACATCATCTTAGCTCATTGTAACCTCAAACTCCTGGGCTCAAGCGATACTCCTGCCTCAGCCTCCCGAGTAGCTGGGACTATAGGAGCATGCCACCATGCCTGGCTAATTTTTCTATTTTTAGTAGAGACGGGGTCTTGCTCTTGCTCAGGCTGGTCTCGAACTCCTGAGCTTAAGCAATCCTCCCGCCTCAGCCTCCCAGAGTGCTAGGATTACAGGCGTGAGCCACCGCACCCAGCCAGACAATATTTTTTTAATAGCTAACTTCTGTTTAGTGCTTTTGTTTCCAATGCATTTTCACAAACATTGTCTTTGAGCACCAAGCAAGCACTAACGCAGGGAGTACTTTGTTAACATGGACTTCGTCAGATGGGACTGACTATCAAGAAAGGCTTTTAGCCTGATAATAATAATAATATCTGCTGCATTTTGAGCTCTTACCGTGTAGTAATGTGCTAACAGCTTTTATAAAATTTCATTTAATCGCCACAAAATACTGCCACCATATGATAATACTATTATTACCTGCTCCTCACCTGTTTTTAAATAAAAGGAGAGAATGAGTCTGAGAGAGATTAAAGACCTTGCCCAAGGTCATATAATGCTGATACCTTGCAGATAGGTGACAGTAGTTGTGAAAAAGGATACCTGTGACTTGATTACGCAGATTTGCAAAAGCAAAATGACACCCAAAGAAGATTGTTCAAGAACAATGTGATTGTGATATCCAGACTTTTTAAACCACAATAATTCAAAAGATCAGCATAAATTGAATCATATTTCTTCATCAGACAATATAATTCTAATAGTAGCCCAAGGTCTTATGATGAACTTCTTACCAAACAAAAATCATACACTAATTTTTCATATAAATATACATAAGAGATGCAGAAATCCTAAATACATACTAGGTACCTGAGTCTTGTACTATATTAAAAACTTAACACACTATTCCAGAAATGCAAGGACAGTTAAGGATTAGGAAATCTATTAATATAATATATCATATTATAACACAAAAAATATACAATTATCTGAATACATTCTGAAAATATTTTAATAAAATTTAATATCCAATACTGATCAAATTTTAAAAACACTGCTGATAGTCTTTCAGTAAACCAGGAATAGAAGGGCACTCCTTTAAAATGGTTCAGAGTATATGTCTTGAACTATCAACCAATATCACGCTTATTAGTGAAATGCTAGATGCCTTCCCATTAAAGTCAGGTATAAGACAAGAATGGCCACTATCAGCACTATTTTTTAATGCTTTTCTGGAAATTTTAAGTCATTGTAAAAATGCACATGCAGAAAAAGGAATATTAGGTAAGACTATTAGAAAGAAGATAAAGGGGTAATTATTTACCACTATCTACCTGAAAAATCGAGAGCATCAACTGACAAACTATTAGACCTTAAAAGAGAATTCGCAAAGCTTGCTATTCTTAAAAAATATATACAACAAACAATGTGATGGAAGTAGGCAAAGAGCACAAATGGGTAATTCTCAGAAAAAGAACTATAAATGGCTTTTAAGGACTTGGAAACATGCTGAGCCTCACTCACAATAAGTGACGTCAAGTGAAAACTACACCGAGATGCTGCTTTTCACCTACCAGACTTGCGAAGTTCAATGCCATGCTGAGATGAGGGTGAGGGCCTCTCTTGAATTTCCTTTTGGAATGTAAATTGGCACAACCTCTATGAAGTGTCCATGCCCTTTGACTCAATGCCTCATCTAGGAACTTATCCTACAGATATACTCACATGTGCGTGAAATGATATATTTACAAAATTATTATTGCTGTGTTTTTTGAAATAGCAAAAGATTAGAAACATTTTAAATGCCAGTCAACAGTGGAATGATTAAATAGGTTATAGCATCCATACTATGATGGAGAACCTAGATTGAAAAAGAAGAGAAGGAGGAATCCTTAGATGCTAATATGGGATGATCCCAAGACACATTGTGAAATGAATAAAAGCAAGGCATAGAAGGACTGTCACAACTGTCACAAGCAGAATGCACGTGTGTATGTATGTGTGTGTTTGCTTCATTTGCATGAAGTGCTCCAATTGCCTGGATAAGAAACTGATGGCGATGATTGTCTCCAGGGGGGAATATTGGTGGGAGACTTTTTACTCTATAGCTTTAAAAGTTTGAACCATGAAAATTTAATAATTTTCCAAAATTAAATTAAAACATGATGAGACAAAAATAAAAATCTTTCTGATAGACCATCATGCACACTAACTGGTCAGGGAATATATGATTGGCATAAGATCCTATTCATAACAGTCACAAATGTAAAATAAAGTACCAAGGTATAAATTTAACAAGAAATGTACAGCACCTGGAAACTACAAAATATATCCTAGTATCTATCTGGGTAGTGATATTTGTCAAAAGCCTCAAAATTGTGCATAACCTTTGACCCAATGATTTCGCTTCTAGGAATTTATGCTAAGGACATAGTCATACATGAGAATAAGGACTAACTTATAAAAATGTTTATCATGACCCTGCTTATAAAGGTAATAAACTGGAAACTAAGTGTACAATAAGACTAAAACAGTCGATGAAATAAATTATGCCGTCCATACATGTGTTGGACGAAGACTTGTGTGCCTTGTCAGATTGCCTAGACAGCCTCCGTCTATCTGTCCTCTGGGCTTAGTGTCCCCCCTGCCACAGTCACCCTCTATTACTGAGCTCTCATAAATACCACCAGTCAGGGCTTCTGAGCTCTGGGTACCACCAAAGGACCTGCGACACCACCCGGTAGCGTGGGAGAGTGCGTTAGCTCCTGTCGGGGAGGAAAGCTTCCTCAGCCCTCCTAGGGCTCCTGGCTAGGCTTGAAAATAAAAGTGACCAAGAACAGACTAACAGGAGACATGCCTACAGATTTATTTAATAAAAGTTTGGTGTGGCATGGGACCCTTCATAAGGAAATGAAGACCCAAAGGCCCAGGGAGAAAGAACTGTGTATTTTATGCCCAGTCTGAGGAATGATACGGGTAGCTGTGGAGACACACGACTGGGCAAAGGGGTGTGATATGATCTAACGGCATGAACCAGGCAGCGGGGCTGGGACACACCAGGCCTGTGAGACAGTCCTTCCCCCCTGCGTATGGGGCAGGACGTCTGTCACATGAGGACTCTGGGAGAGAGAGAGGAGGTCAGAGGGGGGCCTTCCCAGGTTTTATAGCTGGCTCTGGGGCAGAGGAGTTCCCATGACAAGCCTGGGAGGGAAGGGAGCTGGAGAAGGCAAGAGACCTTGCTTCTGAGGCTTTCCCAGTCTCCTTCAATCCAAAGAGCTCAGCATGCCAAGGCTCCACACTCTGGGGAGTCATGTTCTGAGCCCTGACACTCCCTGTGGGGGTGACCCTTGACCCTTGACCCTTGACACAAGAGGGAATTGGGTGGACACACACTCCTTCTTCCCTCCAGGAACTATTCTGTGGGGTGGCTCCTCCTTACAGCCCTTCTGGGGAGCCCATGGGGCCAGGGGAACATGCCCAGCGACTGACCTGCTGGGTCTTTGTGCAGTTTGTCATGAGATCTCAGCCAGCACAGTGACTCCCCATGCAGCATTTGTGTTTTTCCTCATATTTTTCTTCCCTTTTCTTCTCAAGGTCTCTGACTAGGTCTTGCACATCCCAAATAAAATATCAGCACTTTAATCCTTGCCTACGGCTATATTTTCTAGAGGACTCATGTTAAGACATCATTCTAAGCCATTATTTAAAATGATGTTGAAGACTCTTATGACATGAAGAAACATTCACATTGGGTGCATAAAACAGCATGTGTTCAAAACAATAGTAATATGTGTATTAGTCTGCTCAGGCTGCCATGACAAAATACTAAAGGCTGAGTGGTTCAAACAACAGAAATTTATTTTCTCACATTTCTGGAGGCTGGAAGTCAGGGTTGGTTTCTGGTGAGGTCTCTCCTTGGCTTATAGATGGCTGCCTTCTTGCTGTGTCCTCACGTAGTCTTTCCTCTGTGCAGTGGAGGAGAGGGAGAGGGACAGAAATATCTCTGGTGTCTCTTCCTCTTCTTATAAGGACACTTGTCCTATTGGATTAAAGTCCTACCCTTATGACCTCATTTAACCTTTAGTACCTCCTTAAAGGTCCTATATCCAAATACAGTCACATTAGCAGTTAGGTCTTCAACATGGGAATTTTGGTGGGATGGGGGATACACTTCAGTTCATAACAATATTGTAAAAAACACAAAGAAAAAGTTTGGAAGAAAAACACCAATGTATTAATGGTTGTTAACATTAGAGGTAGGATGTTTTCATTTTTTTGCATTTGTATATCTGAGTTGTCTACATTTATTAAAAACCCATTTGTATCAGTTATTTATTGCTGCATTACAAACCACCCCACAACTTAGTGGTTCAAACAACAACCATTTTATATGTTGACGATTCTGTGGGCCAGCAGCTTGGGCTGGGCTCAGCTGGGCGGTTCTGCTGGTCTTGCCTGGAGTCATTCAGGAGGTCCCACTTGTCTGGCAGCTTTCCTGGGGCTGTTTGGTCCAAGATAGGCTCACAAACATGGCTGGCAGTTCGTGCTGACCATCTGCTGGGCCTCTTTCTCCCAGTGGTCTATCATGTCCAGGGTGCCAGCTGGGTCTTTTTACATGGTGGCAGAAGTGTTCCAAGAGGAAGGAGTGCAAGCTGCAAGGTCTCTTAAGGCCTGGGCTCTAAGCTCACACAATATCACTTTTATTACAGTCTACTGTTAAAAGCAAGTCACAAGGCCTGCCTAGATTTGGGGGACACAGACTCCTCCTCTGGACCTCTGGATGGGAGAAGTTGTAAAGTCATGGTATGAACAGGCTGACATACAGGGATGGGAAGAATTATCAGACTCTCTTTGCAAACAATCTACCATACCATTTCAAAGAACTTTTTAAAAAGTTTCTTCTAGACTATGTATATACATCAAGGCAATAACAATGGCTAACACTGATATATTGATTATTTTGTGTCAGACTCAAGTTTCTATTTGGACTTGCAGAAAAAAAAATTTTAAGTATTAAATAAGTCCTACAGTTGCTATTTTTCACCAAAGTAGCTTGGCTCTTTGCTATGGTCTGAATGTGTCCCCTAAAGTTCATACACTGAAATTTAATTGCCAATGTGACAGTATTAAGAGGTGGAGCCTTTAGGAAGTGACTAAGTCATAAGGGCTCTGCCCTCATGAATGGGATTAATGCCTTATAGAAGATGCTCCAGGCAGTATTTGGCCCTTTTCCCTTTCTGTCCCTTCCACCATGTGAGGACACAGTGTTCATCCCCTTAGGAGAATGCAGCAACAGGTGTCCTCATGAAAGCAGAGACAATGTCCTCACCAGATGTTGAACTTGCCGGCACCTTAATCTTGGCTTTCCAGCCTCCAGAACTGTATGTAATAAATTTATGTTGTTTATAAATTACCCAGTCCCAGGTATTCTGTTACAGCAGCACAGACTAAGACACTCTCCCTCTCCATCAGTTTGAATTAGCAAAATCTACAGCGTATGTATCAGGGAAAGAAAACTTCAATTTAGTTCCTGGCTCCTGGACAGATTGTCGGATTTGTGCTAGTGATTAGAAGAATGAATTTCCCACAATTCTGCAATTAAAACCCTACCAGCTTTCCATTCGTGATTATGTGGTAGGATAGGAACCATCTCCCAGTAGCTTAATATTATTAGATTAGCAAGAAGATGTCTAACATGACTCAGTGTTGTTCTTGAGAAATAATTAGCTACCTAAGTGGAATAGATCTCAATGGAATACAAGTATAACTCTTTTATAACATTCAAATTTGGAGGCTTAATTATCCCATGAAAAATTGTCACTTTAGCACTTTAGTCCATTTGGCTATATATTGACATTATTAAAATGCTTTCCTGGTCTTTATGCAAATTGCTTTTTAAAAAAACCAATTTATCTCCTAGCAACCTAAGTGAAATAAGCACTGAAAAATGGCATCTCAAGAAGACTTTGGGCTCTTAATCCAAGTAAATTCCTGAGGTTTATTTGTTGATTGTCTGAACGAACAAGTGATGGATTGGTGCCCATAGGTGTATAAAGCTGAGTTGCTCTCTAAACTAAACTTTGAAGCAGCTAATTAAGTAGTCAAGTTCACTTAGATAAACAGCAAAATCTGTGCACTTGGCCACCTATGTGAATCTGTAAACATGCACTCAGCAGAACAGAGGAACCAAACAACGTTATTTATGCACATTTGAAAGACGCAACCATGCTCTGGAGACTGGGGAAGTTGCTTTCTCTCTTTAGGGATGCACCTGGCCCTGTGGAGCTGGCAGCCACCTCACCTCCCAGAGCCTTAACTTCCTCCTCTGTGAAATGTGCATGAAATTCATGGTCTAGAATTCTAGGTTGAGAAGATAGAGTTAAATAATGGGAGTGAAAGTGCTTTATAGCTAGACATCACTGAGGTGAACGGTGTGGTTCTTCTTAGGGATGACGCAGAAGTTAGGGTGCAGGTGGCAGCCCCACCGTGACCCAGAGGGGACCACTCCACGCCTATCTCCAGGAGCACATCCCTTTGCTTTCTCACTTGGTTGCCTTGCCATGGGAAGGCACTCAGGCTCGCCTCCTCCTGCTGGCTGTTCCAGGAGTGCCACTCGACCCCCAGGGTCTGGTGAGAGCCCCTGCTTGCCCCTGAGGAACATGTGTCACTGCAGCCTGTCTGAGTGGAGCTTAGCCTCCTGCTCTTGCTGCCTCTGTGGCTGAAGCCAAACCCTACCTGGCTGCAGGTTCCTTTGGGTGGGAGGATGGACAGTTAAATACCCTCACAAGGCTATCCCAGCTTGTGGTGTTCCCAGGGCTGCGACTCTTTGGACTCACTCACTTCCATGGACTGGCATGCATGAGCTCAGACTAGGTCAGGAGACCACCACCCCAAAGCCCCTGAGTGACCAAGTCCCTCAAAGCCCGGGGCATTGTGGTAACTTGCCCACCTGCTCTATCTCAGGATTCTTTGTTTAAGGATGACAGGATCTGATTCAACCACACAAGCTTAGGCAAAAGGGAACTTTTAGGTCGGGCAACCTCCCCACTCCCCCGCCCCCCAAAAGCAGAGATGGAACTGGCTTTAGAGATGACCCATAGCCAAGCCATTCCTAGTTAATTCGAGTTTCCTGAAAGCTGAGCCTGAGGAGGGCAGGTAGTTTACTTAAAAGGTGTTCCCAGGAAGTCCAAGTAAGGATGCAGGTGAAAAGTGGGACAGGAAACTGAGACTAGCCCCAAGGATGGGCCTGAGTGATGTGTTCTTGCTGTGGGCTACAGGACCTTTCTGGCAGGGACCCTCTGGGAAGACACTGGATCAGCCTCAGAACCTTCCCTGTGCTGGGTGGGGAGGCTGGGGGTGTTTATCCATCACCTCCCTTCCCCTGCTGGTTGCAGGTTGTCCCTGGGAACCTCAGCTTCCCTGTTTGGGTTGTGCCTGGTTGCATCGGCCAGAACAAGGCTGGGGAAAGCCCTCAGGTAGAGAAGAAAGATGCAGGGACTGGAGGTAGGAAGCTGTCTTCAGGCTGCTGAAGCCGCAGAACTCTGGTGAGCCGGGGGCTGTGGAGTGGGCCACGACCCCTTCTGCTCTGCGCACAAACGCCCTAGGGACTCTCTGTATCTCCTCTGTCTGTCCCTGCTCGTTGTTTTGCTGACTCTGACAGCAAGTGGGCTTTCTTCAGGGAATGCCATCTCAAGCCTCTCTGGGCTGAGGTCCTTGGGGATTTTAGAGGACTCTTCCCTTCCGCCTCCAGCCAGGAAAGGCCCAGGGACGGACTCTGATTGGCCTGGTTGGATCACGTGACCATCTCTTGGCCAATCATGGTAGTCAGGGTGATGGAGGATTATGATTGGCCCAGGATGGATGATTTTCCCAGAGAGGTGGGGTCTGTAACCAGAAGTGGGAGGTGAGGCAAGAAGCCGCCTCCTGCCCGCTGGCCCTTAGACTTTGGCCAGGACCGGCCGGCCAACCCGACAACCTTCAGTAATGTTGACCCTTTGTGAAGAGGGTTTGCGGTTTTGATCCCTTCCATCTCAGAAGCTTCTGGGCTCTAAGTTTAACTTTTCCCTATTTTTCCCTTCCAGTAATCCTCAAGCTCAAGGATTCCCCTCCTCCCCTTCCCGCCTCCAGGCACTTAAATCTCATAGACCCTGTCTAGCTGGGCGTGTTTTATGGCATTCTAGGAAAACTCTCTTCTTCCATTTATCAGGCATGAATAAAATCTGGAGAAAAGGTTTTGACCAAGGCTACTACCACAAAAGAGCAAATGGATAATTTTTAAGTATTTTTCACACCTTAGGGCAATTGACATTTTAGTAGACTCATGCTTGTGCTTTCCCATATTAGAAATACGACTTTCACTTGCTGACCTTAATGAATGTTAAGGGGATCCTTTCACACCCCAAACAAAGGCAAGTCCAAGGTGCAGGAACTAGTGGTGAAAACCAAGCGGCCATTGACTGGAGTGAAACTGATACTCCCAAACATCATCCTTCATGTCTAATAATACAGAACGTGTCTTTTCAGAATTAGATGCTCATTCATTCTTTCATCCAGCTAATATTTATTAAGTATCCAGCAGGTGCTTAATAAATAGTGTTGACTGAGATCAACAACATTCCTGCTTTCAAGAAGCTTACTTTGAGTTGGGAAGAGAGAAGATTGGCATGCAGGAATGAAAAAACAAGCTTCCTTTTAAGAGTGGATGCACCAGAAATGAAATAAAACAGGAGGCATTCAAGGAAGCCTCACTGAGAAAGGCACTTTTGAGTCAAGATCTG
Organism: Varecia variegata; assembly: GCA_028533085.1. Taxonomy (NCBI): domain Eukaryota; kingdom Metazoa; phylum Chordata; class Mammalia; order Primates; family Lemuridae; genus Varecia; species Varecia variegata. The sequence goes on along the minus strand of CM052446.1, from coordinate 57,029,559 downwards.
AATAATCAGGAGTCCTTTGTGTGATGAGTAGAGAAGAGAGGCCCAGATGGAGGCATGAGCATGTGCCAAGGCCCTGAGGCAGGAACCAGTCTGGGGTGTTCAGTGACTAGAAAGGAGGCGTGGGTGACCAGGGCACAGGATGTGGGGAAAGAGAGGTGAGGGGGTGTCAGTCGGTGTGCCCATCAGCGGGCTGTGAGCACCGTGGTAATGAATGGGGATTTTGGTCCCAGTGTAATAGGAAGTAAGAAGGGTGTGAGCAGGGGATTAGCACAGGAGGGTTTGGTTTTTGAAAGATCACCCTTGTGAGGACGATGGCTGGGAGCCCACAGTAGTCTGCTTGGGAGATGAGTGTGGTCGGACTGCAGATGTAGCAGAGGAGAGTTTAGGGTGTTTACGGACTGGAGTGTTACAGATGGGGTGGAGGACGGGGCACCCCACTCCCCTTGGCTCTGTTCTTCAAGGAGAGCAGAGCCACTTGAGGCTGGGTGAGCCCATAGCCAGACTTGGCTGCCTCTGCAAACTGTCTTTCCTGAGTCACTGATAATGCCTGGGTCCTGTCCATGTCATTTTGGGAGAAAAGAAAATTCAAGTCAGAGAATGACAGAAAATTTAGTTCTGTTAACTGAAGACAATTTAATTCCAGTTGAAATGTCATTTCTGTGCCAGCAAACAAGCTCTACTCAATCACTATCCTTGTGCGACCCAGGGATCTATTTTCATCATCCGTAGTAGTCAAGTTGAGCTCAACCAGAATTTGATTTTGATGTGAATTTCAATTAAGCAGTTCAGAGCCTGTGGGTGTGGATCCATGTATTGTCAGCAGCTCTCAGAATAGCATCCTCTCCTCACCTGAAGCAGGAAGTGCTTTTGGGAAACCCTATTAATGCCCACAGCCCACAATAAATCATTGGAATATCTGGGAAATTGCTCCTTTTCCTGTGGTGGGCTGTGGCAGGAGAGCACCATCCTCCCCTGGGATGCAAGACTGTCCAGTGGACTCAGTTACTTAAAAGATCTGGAAAAAATGCATTTAGTGATTAATGGCTACAGCGCTGATAAATACAGCCACTTCCAAGGCACCCTCACATATAATGTGCTCTTTGTTCTTCTCAACAGCCATGCGAAGGTCACCGAGACCTGCTCTTTTAATCCTCCTTTCTCCTCCCTTTGCTCAAATTCCCCCCAAACCAAAAAAGCCAGTATGCCTTTCAGTTATTTGTGCAGTCTACTCTTTTTTTCTGCCAAAGAGCTGAGTGGGAAAGGAAGTGAATTGTGCCGGGAACAGAGTCAAAGGAAATAACATGAGAAAATCCTTCTGTTATAATTTTAAGTAAAAAGAGCAGGATGCAAAATTGTCTATACAATATGGTGGGACTATATTAAACATGTGCGTGTGCCTAGAAAAAAAAGCTCGGAGGAAATATTCTATAGTGTTAATTGCAGTTGTTTGGGGATGACAGGATTATGGGTAATATTTTACTCCACATTTTTTTGTTATTTTTTTATAAATTAAAAGAATGAATATTTGTGGTAGATATCTATTGTTTTGTCCGTTCAGGAGACCATCTGAGACTTTTTGGAAATCTTCCTGCCCTGCTTCAATCCTGTTGCTTCTGCTGCAGGCTGCCTGTCGCTGCCCCTCACCCCTCTGGGTGGAGGGAGGGACACATATATGACCCAAATTGAGTCAATAATGCGACCCATGCCCTGGCCCCAGTTCAGGAATGGGCACGGGTGTCAAGCCAGGTCACACCAAATCTTTCCCCTGGGTTTTTTTTTTTTTTTTTTTTAAGCTTAAACTAGGTTTGTTGGGAGGATTAAGTGACATGATCCATATAAAAACGCATGCCATGGCACCTGGTGAACGTCACTATTCTTATGCCGTGGGGCCCCTTTCAGTCAGGGCCAGCACAGGCTGGGTAACGGCCCCCCGAGACGTCACGTCCTAATCCCTAGGCCCTGTGAGGACAGGGCCCATGTCAGTGAAGGTTGCTGATCAGCTGACCTTGCAATGGGGAGAGTCTCCCGGATTATCCAGCTGCTTCCTGAGTAATCACAGGGGCTGTGTGTCATAGAAGAGGGAGGCAGGAGAGACTCAGAGTGATGAGACTCGAGAGTGATGAGTCTTTCTCATCTTTTCCTGCCATTGCTGGCTTTGAGGATGGAGGGGGGCCACAGCCATGGAATGAGCTTCCAGAGACCTGAGAAGGCGAAAAAGTGGATTCACCCTGGAGCCCCTAGAAGGAAGCAGCCCCACCAACACCTTGACTTTAGCTCACTGAGACCCGTTTTGCACTTCTAACCTCCAGAACCGTAAGATAATAAGCCAAGTCTGTGGCTTATGACGGCAGCAAGAGGAGACAGAGAAAGCCCCAGGTTTGCAGACTGTGGGGAGTCTTGGCGCAGTCAAGACACCAGGGCACTGCTGAAAGCTGGCTGCAGAGGCTCTGGGGGAGCCGGTCCTTCCCCACTCCGGCCAGGGTATTCAGGGGAGCTGCAGTTACCACGCTTCAAGCAGGTAACCACGGCTCTGGCGGCACACACTGGGCCCTGGGGTTGCTGAACTGCCTCAGGGGTAGCACAAGCAGGCCATGTGGGGTGTAGGTGTGGTGGCAGCCACATTCCCAGGCACAACCTGCAGTGAGAGGGCACCGAGGCAGAGGGGCCTGCCGTGGTGGGAGCCACCCGCAGACAGGAGGGCAGCCGGGAGTCCAGGCCAGGTGCTGAGCAGGGGTCTTCGGGGGAGGCCACTGCTGTGCGCTCCCCCAGCCTCCCACGGCTGAGTGAAAACCAGTCCAAGTGGAGAGAAAGGAGAGAGAGGTGCTGGAGTTCAAGGGTGACACAGCAGGAGCCTGGGGTGAGACGTTGCTGTCACCGGGTGCTAACGCTGGCAGGGCCTGGGACATGAGTACATGTTAAAAACAAATACACTAAATATGTCAAACATACGCTTGACTACAGTTTTCACGTGACAGAAAGTTGGCAAAATATCAAAGATGGCCAAATTTAATTATTGTTGTGTATGTCTAAGCGTTTCATATCTGATGCATCAGTGATGGATCGGTGAGTAATAAAACAGAGATGCATAACTCATGAATTGCATGCATATTCCGTAAAATTTATATTTCTTGTTTTTATTTCAGTAAAATCACTAATTATATTGTTATAACAAAGATCGCCATAAAATTTACATGTCATGGAATAATGCCAAATTAGACAACATTTCTTGAGTTATCGTAGTTCTTAGTTTTTTATTAACTTTGAATTGGAGAAACTTTGCTCTGTGAAGCAGTAGCTACTGGAATCATTAATAAACTTCTTCAAGTAATACTTAGATCCCAAAAGGGACCATGAATTTTATATATCACAGTCATATATTGTAATGGAATCGCACATGATAAATTATTGCAGAAATTATTATAAAATACTATAATTTTATAATATAAATAACTATCACATATTTAGCAATTTTAGCCCTCCCTTGAAGCAGTGTCTAAATTGATTGAATATTTCTTAATTTCTTCTATCAAATTTTTCAATGCTGGGGTATTATTTTAAGAAGGCTGACTATATCAGTAAATTGCTCTATTTTTTCACATCTCTACTCAACTCAGACTCTTCCTTGATCCACAGTGGCCAGAAAATATTCTCTCCGGAAAATAATTTGGGAATTATTTTTATGTAGCTCTTCTTCATAGTTATTCAATTATTTTCTTCCTTGTTCTAATTTCTTCACATTTTATTGGAACAGCATAGATTATACATATATTTTTTTAATCAAGAAAACTCACTTTCTTTAAAATTTCAAAAAATACTTTTAAATATTTAAAAAGTGAAGTAGCCACACATGAATTTTTTTTCTTTTGGAAGCTTCTGACAGTATTATGAAGAGCAAGAAGAGCAAGCAGCAATACACACCAAACAACCATGGGTAATGCAAATTCAAAATTAATTTTATTTTCTACCCATTCACTTTTTTTGTGAGGCTCTTCTGTTGTTTTGCTAATTCTTCTTATATCTTGTTTAGATTAAATCTCATTGCTCAAACAGCATGTAGTTGGCATTCTCATAGTATGCTGAGATAGGCTGCAAGGTCAAATTTGGTGTGTGTTTCAGTAAGATGTTCCCTTTTTGGGAAGATTCAGAAAATACGCTTCATACTTGCTTAACTGTTCTGAAGGGTCATCACTATGGGTCAAGTTGAGACCATGTGTCCTAGCAACAAATTCAAACTATGAGCTGTCTGTGAGACGCTTCTGAATTTTTGGCAAAAATTCTGGCCCAGACACCACTTCCTTTACCAACTATGTTCATGACATTTTCATAGACTTTCCCTCAACGGTCTTTCAAATCAACACCTAAAATCGAAAGTTACCTTTCCAGTAGTACTTCACTTAAATCAAAACCTGTACTTCTGTGTGTGAAAACAATGCAATGTGTTGTTTTCTTCTTCAACAATACATATAATAAATGTTAGTTGTTCAACGTAACTTTGTCCCTGGTACCATCTTGTTGCATTGAATAATATTTACCTATATTTGTATGTTATGTATGATTTATTCTCTCACTTTATTACCTGCTAAATTAATAATCTCATTTTGAATTATTCATCCTAGATAGTGATTTTTTTATTACTTTTATCCATCTTACATTTTTTGGCCATTCCAGCATAAAAATTGGAATTATTTCTATTAAACCTAGTTTTTTTTAATTGCTTCCTGTAAATATTGCTCTTGTTAGTACTGTGAAAAGCAACATTATTCTTGGCTAAATATTGGTCCAAAAATATTTTTTAAGAACATCACAACAGTGTTCTAAACTGATATTTAATTATCATTGTTGATTACTATTGATGGTTTGCTATTTATTAGGCATTTTAAAATTTCTAGTACTTACATGTGTACCTTTTTATGTGTGTGTGAATAACATTTTGCTTTATTTTAATTAAAAATCCAAATGTTTCTGGTCAAAAATAACTTCTTTAGCTAAAACTGATCTTGAAAATTGGTGTGAATCATGCAACACACATAACAAAATACTTTGTCTTTTGCCTTGGAATATGAAAACCTGTTTCTAGAGGTTATTTTTCCATTTGAAAGAATGGTGGTATAAAATGGACTAGGTACCATGGCTGCTAGTACTTTTCGAGGCCAAGGCTGGAAGATTATTTGAGGTCAGGAATTTGAGACCAGCCCGAGCTGCAGCGAGACCCATCTCTACAAAAAATGAAAAAAGAAATTAGTAGGGTGTGGTGGCACGTGCCTGTAGTCTCAGCTATTGGGAGGCTGAGGCAGGAGGATCACTTTAGCCCAGGAGTTGGAGGTTATAGTGAGCTGTGATGATGCTACTGCACTCTAGCTCTGGCAACAGAGCCAGGCTCTGTCTCAAAAAAAAAAAAAAAAAAAAAGAATGTTGGTGTATAAAATGAAATACAAAGTTTTCTGCCATGCCCATCAAATGAAAAATTGTATTTGCTGATTTGAATCAGGTTGCGTGGTGCTAGAAACATCTCCTGCTCTCAGGAGGATGTGGCACCATTTTCAGGATCATCTTAAATGAGTGAAGCTCCAGAGATTTCACCTGTCTCATCCGATTTGCCGACTTCATGAATGGCTATTTCTCCACCTCCTAATGGGCAGGCTGGAGTCCCACTTGCTGGTTCTGCACTGTGAATTCGTTATGAACAAGCCCCTTTTCATTCTCACTGCTTTGATCACTAATTAAATCTTCATGTCATGACAAGTATGAGGTTCTGGGGATTTCGTCTGACCTCTTGAAGTTGTGAATTTGATGAGAATAATTTTCTTGCTCATTTTCCTTGTTTTGACCAGTAATTAAAACTTTATTAAGTATAGAATTTGTAATGTCTTACCAGCAAATTTTGTGTCTCATGCCTTGATAAGAGACTTCTCACTTTTATTGTTTCTAGCTTTAAAAACTTTAGGCAAACCACTTATTTGCAGGTATTCGGTTTCTTTTTTTCTTTCTTTTTTTTTTTTCCGAGCTCCACTTTGTATATTTTATTCCTGTCATGATCTTGCCTTATATTTATTCTCAGTGATTTAAAGATGAAAAATGGACTGTAGTTGTATTTTAAGTCAATACAATTTAAATGTATTTTATCAAAAAGCAAATGTGACCAATAGAAAATCAATGTTATTTCATATATTTAAAAGTTAGTTTTAAAAGATATTAAATATTAAAATTAAAAGGAAAAATAGAAGGCATAATTAACAAGCATAAAAATGGGACTGTTTTAAAGATAAAATTTAGCTAAATCTTATTAAATCGTTTACAAAACTAGAACTACTTTCAAGTCAGTGTTTAATGGCCCTCCAGTTGCAAACATAGAAGTTTGGACCAGGCTTCACAAATACTATATCTAGATCCACATATATACAAATTTAAGAGTAACATGAATTATTTAACTATTGCAAAATATTCTTCAGATATCAGATGCAACTGTTGCAAATTATGCACTAATTCTTTAGTACCCCTGCACCACAAATTGGAATGCAAAGAGACACAAGAAAATGGACTCTTAGTGCCCCAGAGAAAAAAATGCTTCATTATGGGAGAATCTATTGTGTTTTCCTTATCTAGGAGGATGGAGTTGACAAGGTAATTAATTAGTCATTTATCTTACCTAAGCACTTCTGCTGCTCAAGTCCTCCCCAATTCTGAAGCATTGTCTGTTTCTGACATGTACAGGCACAACCCACAAACCTTCATGGCATTCAGGCTCAGTTACTTTTTGTTTCGAGGAATAGGGCAAGAAATGTAGAGAAATGTCTCCCTGGCACCTGAGCTATGTTATTCACCTGAGTGGATGTTTAGGGTTGCAGGTGGCACTGCACTAGCATTACCTGTCAGATCCCCAGTGACAGAGGCACCCATGTGTTCTTTAAAATATTCATTGTGTGTATTTGTGATATGCAGAGCCCTAAAAAGCTCAGAACCCAGGACAGGGGCTCCTCTTGCCTGGAATTAAGGGTAGTACTGGCCTTTAAATATTTGTAAATATTGTGGATGGAGAGATTTAGGAAACAAGGTTTTTAGTTCATCTATCCATCCATCCATATATTCATTCATTTATTCAAACAAAACTATTTTTTTAGTGCCTCACATGTACTAGGCACTATGCTAGATGCTAGGGTCACAGATTGGGGGCACTGAGAACACTTTTTTAGAAGAAAATAGGGAAGGTTATACTGGAGGGGGCAACATTGGAGCTGGTCTTGAAGAGTAAGAGATTAATGGGTAGAAGAGGGAGAAACACAAACTATTTAGAGGGAACAGTCTGTGTAAATGCAGATTCACGAAAGGGTTTGAACACGGCTGGTGGGCAGGGTGTCGAGGAGCCAGGACACGCAAGTGTAAAGAGGGGTGCTGGAGCCTCGTTTGGAGTGGTCTTCCTGCCACGTTAAGAAGTTCTTACTTTATCCTACAGGCATCAGTGTGAAATGATTGTGTGCATAGTTTCAAGGATGAAAAACTATTCCTCCACTCTCTTAGATTTCAGTATTTGAGGGCTTGCAAATTAAACTGAGGAAAGACAAATAAGCAAGAGAAAAAGAACCAGATTTAATTACACACGTGTGCATGGGAGTCCACAGAGAAATGCGGCTCAGGGAGGCAGTTGGCATCTGGGGCTTACATGTTATCGTAATAGGGAAGAGGAGGGAAAGGGGGGCTCTTCTAGGAGAACAAATGACTTCTTAGCAGAAGGGGAGAAAGGACACTTATGGAAAAACAAATGCCTCTTTGGAAAGATAAGTGAGCCCTTAGGAGAATAGATGGGAGATATGACAGGTTTGTGACAACGTCTGTTTGCCAGTGAGGCTGACTTCTTATCTCCGAGCAAAGAAGATTAGCGTTGCTCCTGGGAAGGGAATTTATGACAATTGAGTTTTTTGGGTTTGGGGGAGGCTCTGCTGTTAAGCAGACAGGGATTTTAGGAACTCAAATGCCTTCAACTCAAAATAATTTTTATGCCACAGTGGCTTCCTCTGGACCACTTCAATATGGAGACTGTTTGGAAATGGGAGAGAACAGAGAAAAGAAGACCCCTTAGGAGACTGGATGAGTCTGGGCAAGAGATATTGAGGCCTGGATTGGGGGTTCTTGCAGTTTGAGGTGCATGTGACACATCTGAGGATCTTGTTAAATGCAGGTTCTGATTCAGAAGGTCTCAGGTGGGGCCTGAGATTCTGCATTTCCATCAAGCTCGAAGGTGTTCCCGATGCCGCAGGTCCGTGGATCACACTTAAACAGCAGGACTTCGATCACAGCAGGGGGTGGAGATGGGGAGGAGACCAGTGAAAGTTCTTGACTTTGGCTGCACAAAAGAATCACCTGGCCGGCATCCAGAGCAATCGCATCAGAATCTCTGGGGGTGGCCCCAGACATCAGTGTTTTGTAAAGCTCCCCAGGTAATTAAGACTGCCGCAAGGTTGAGTGGCAGTGTTTCAGAGCCAGAATCAGCTGCATTTACCCCTCCAAGAGCCACGCCACTCCCATCCCTGTGCATTAAGTTCTCTGGCTCTTAATGCCACAGTGATTCCTAGCAGAGTGCACGGAATAAACTGAAGGCAAACGCCTGGTGGGACGGAAATGATGACCATTTTCATCTCCATCTTCTTCGTTGTTTTTAATTTTGCTGTTTTACTTGGAAACAGCCTTCACATATCTCGTCTTTCACAGAGCCAGAAAGCACAAGCAAAAATCCTGCTGTTGTTTACCACAATTGGATAAACATCCTTGAACCCTGAGCTACTCCCGCTAGCCACAGAAGACTGAGCTAGACAAAAGCAAGCATAAAAAAAAGAGTTCTCTTTTGTTTTAAAAAGAAAATGTCAAATGCTTTTTCTAATTACAGAAATTATACAGGCTTTTTGAAAAAATTTCAAACATGATGGACAGATAAAACCTAGAAAGGGGCAGTCCCCCAGGATCTGGTTGTTTTAGTTTCATTTCCATTTAGGAACAAAAAGAACTCAGCCCAAAAGCAAGGCAAGGAAGCTCGAATGCAATTGGAACAGAAAACAGCATTCTTGTCAAGCTTTGACTGCATCAGCCCATTAGCTTTTTGACTTCCAAACTTTCACAAATGTGAAGCTGTTCCCATCTTCTCACCTGGAGCAATCACTACTTAATGGTAGTGATTAACTCTCCAGCTTGGAAGGCAGCTGGTTATTAAATAACAAGCTCCTGCCACGTTATCCTTCTCCAAAACAATGCGCTCACACCCCCCAGCGTTCTCCTCCCTCTAGCCGTGTCATGGCTTTGGGGCAGGTGGCACAAATGAATTCATCCCCAGGCACACACTGAATCTGTCGGCCAGCCCCGCTCACTCACTGGAGTTTTAAGAATAATGTTGTAACAGAGAACTTCGAGTGATTAAACTCGATTTAAAAGAAATTGAGTTTAATCACTCGAAGTCTCTGGTTAAAACCCCATGAGTTTGTGCTATTGATGAAATGTTGTCATAATCTGTTAACAGAATCAAGGAAATAAAATATAGATTATTTTTAAAATATTGAATTGGCACACTCGTAGGACATCTGGGAAAGATATTAAAGTTCTGCGAATCTTTGAGCATGCCAGAGGAAGAATGGAAGGAGAAGCGCGCAGGACTGAAGCACAAGGTCACAGGCTCCGTTCGGCATAGATGGAAACAGAGTTGAGGGCGTGGAGTGCACGCCCGGTTAGGACGCACAGCCTGCAGGAAGCCTGTCTGTTCCATTAGAGCAAAAGGGGAGTATCTATTTCAAAAGGACTGGGGGCTGAGATGAATGCATGAGTGAAGGAGGGTAGGATGAGCTAGCTGGTGGTAATAATTAAACAAGGAGAGATGGTGAACGTTATCACAGAGGCCTATACATGGAACATTCGGCCAAAATGAAATCTTCCCATTCTTTCACCTTATTTTGTTTTCCCACGTCAATTCATTAGGAAAGTTTCATCAGTTGAGATCTATTAAATTTAGTTCCTTTTAATCCTCAATAACCCATCTGTGTACTCCACTGTTTTCTTCGATGCAATTAATTCCGTCCACTTTCCTGGTGTGTCTCGAGCCCTCTCTGGCTGCTAATCAACAGCTTTGCTCGGGAATAGCCCATCCACAGCGACTGGGTGAATTTTCAAGCCGAGTCCAGTTCCCCACAGTGTGTCACTCTTGAAAAGGGAACTACTTCTACTTTGGACGAATGACGTGGTTTTGCTTTGGGGAGCAGATCTACCGATTCAGGATCTGCCTGAACCTCACATTCCGGTGAATGGTTTTCACGTGTCGGGTGCCTTTTATTTACTCTTCAGAGTGTCCTGTCGGTGTTCTAGAATACAGAATTGCTCCCATGGAGCCATTTCCCATCTTTCAGAGCCATTGCTTTACATTTGAAATGTGGATGCATCAATTCAAGCAAGCCACAACCCTGAGATGCTGGCTTTGGAAATAAGTTGGGATCGAGATCCGAACCATGTACCTGATGGGAAGCGGGAAAGGGCCGTATAATTTTAGATCCATGCTAATCAACTACAGTTGTCTAGATAATTCAGGTGGAAGTGGGGTCTTGTTCTACCTAAATGCTCCAGGTAATTTAGCCTGTAAACTTTGGTGCACTTTGTAGACCCTGATTGTAAATGATTCACATACTAGTCATCAAGTAATAACTAAATACTTTACAAAAATTACTCCCATTGGGAGTCTTGATTTTCACTATTTGTGATAATCAAAAACTCATTATGAAAGCTCTCCAAATACAGTGGTAAGTGAAAAATACAAGCTGCAGAACAATGTATATAATGTGCTACCATTTATGATAAAAGTAAGTGGAAGAAGAATATACACTGGAATTGGCTTGTAAATGCTTTAAAATGTCTGGAAGGAAAAATAAATAAAAACAAAAAACAAATATAATAACCGTGGTCCTCTGTTGGGAGGTCTAAGGTGTTGGCAGCTAGAGGGTGGGGTTGGGTTGAAGGCTCCACTGGGTGACTTTTGGGGTTTTTTTGGTGTTTGAACAAATTAATTCATTCATGTAAGTGAATAATTTGGCAAAAAACAAATAATTATTTAATTGAAATGTCTTCATGCCAAGTAACTGCTGATTAGTGACTAAATGAAGGAGGGAGGGGCAGGTTTAGATACCCAACTGATGAGAATGATGGAGGCAGGAATAAGGGCCAATGCATTTGCCTTCTCTCACAAGTAACTCACAAGAGCACTTGACCTGCCAGCCTGGGGTGTGGGAAGAACTCTGATCAGGTCCAAGGTTGCCAACCAGCCCATGGAGTGCAGGCCCCAAAGTCTTGTGCTCCGCTGCTCCCCCTGGCTGCAGAACGTGTGTATGGCTGTGTGCCATGGCAGGACGAGCTTGAGTGATGAGGTCCAGACTGTGGTCTTCTGACGAGGGGCATCCACCATCCCATCAGCAGAGAGAAGTTTTTCTTAGAAGAATCCATATGCCCAGCGGGCAGGCAGGCACCCTGACACAGCTAAACAATCCTTTGACTAAAAAGAAAATCAAGCCGGGTGTGGTGGCTCACACCTGTCATCCTAGCACTCTGCATTTTTCCATATTTCAATTGAATCTTTCTTAGCATCAAACAATGACTTTAAAATATCATTTACTGAGATCTCAATCAATTCTATCTGTAGTTCTTTAGGCGCCTTGGTGATATCAACAAGGTGAGGCTGAAATGCTAATTTGAGTGTGATGTGATGATTCTCAAAGTCAGTGAAACTTTCATTGTATTCTCCAATTAATAAGTCTGTAATAGCTGTGTATTCTTCAAATGATTCACATATATACATACATCATCCTGCTCATCAATGATCTTTGCTAACCGGGGAAAATGTTCATCTGAAATTTCTGAAGTGTTTTGAAAAAGATAGCTTTTTTTGAAATGCTTGAATGTTTTGCCACGTATCATATATAGACTTAGTATTACCTTGCAAAGAAATATTCTAGTCATTTTGATCTGACATGATATCACACAGAAATGCTGCATTCCTATAGAAATCTTCTTTCAATAATTCACATTGCTGATTCTGTTCTTCATAAAATTTAACTATCTGTTCTCACAGAAATAAAATCTTGGCTAATACCTGTCCCTGTGATAGCCAATGCACTTTAGCATGATACAGCAAATCCACTCTGAATACTTCATCTTTCAATTTTAGCATGATACAAAACTGACTATGCTGTGTTGCATTTGCATGAATATACTTAACAATACTTGTTGCAAAGTGTCAGTAGCTTTAGCACAGAGATTTTGCTGATGCAAGATACAATGAAAAGAAATAAGAGTATCTGGATCTGTTAATACTTTTTTTTTATCTGTACAAGAAACCCTTCACCTTTTCCTGTCATGGAAGGTGCACCATCATCTGTACAGACACTCACAAAATTTACCAGTTTCAGTCCAACTTCATAACATTTATCTTGAAAGTTGTTGAAGATATCTATTCCCCGTGTTCTCTTCATAAGAGTGTCCAAAGCAAGTAACTCTTCATGACAAAGAAAATGTTATGACCCAAACGAAGTATAAGCCTGTGCCAAGTCAGTAATATCAGTTGATTCATCCAAAGCAATTGAATAATATATATTTTCATGAAGTATTGCATGAAGTTGTTCTGTTAAGTTGAAGGCTAATTCATGCTGCTGATCAGTTATGGTTCTCCTTGAAAGAGGCAGTTGTTTGTACTTTGAAACATTATCAGGGTCTAAGCAACCTACAACTTCAACAACGCATTCTTTCACAATTTCTACATCACTGAATGGTTTCCCTTTATCCCCGAGTATATAAGCTACTTTACAATTTGCTTCAGTGGCATTATTTCCAGGTCTTATTGCTGCTTGAAAGAATTGTCTTTGCTTTTGCTTTTTGTCTTTTAATTTCTGCAATACAACCTTTCATGCCTCTCTCTCTAATTTAAAATATTTGTGGTCCTCATGAGTGTGATAATGCTGATGAGCATTGAATTTCTTTAATGTTGATATTGCAGTATCACAAAGCAAGCAAATCATCTTATCTTTAGCAGAAACAAGATAATATTGCAATTCCTGATCCTCATTAAAAAATTTATTTTCTTCCTTCAGTGTTTTCTTGGTCTTCTTTGACATGATGGACTGTTAAGGAGACAGAATTTAAAAATACTGTCAAACTGTGCAACTATTTACAAATTTCACTTCAAACAGAAACACAATGCACTGTTATCAAAAGCTGATAACAGACTGGCATGCTCGACCCCCACAAACTTTGCCAACCGGCCTCGTGCAGTAGTGGTGCTAGTCAGGTGGGGGAAGTTAGAACTCAATCCTGAGCGTAGCAGCTGTCAATTTAGCCCCTGTGGCTTACTGATATTCTAATTGTGCCAGTTAATCTGGGAGGATTATTTTGTTTAAGCTTATTTTATCCTTCGGTGTTTTAAATACATTCATTTTAAAAATAAAATAAAAATATAAAAGATGAACAAAAATGTATTAATAAAAATAAAGAGGATTTGTTCTGTAAAATTTGGATTCAGTCAAAAGGTTGCACTTAAGGACCTTGAAGGCCACATGTGGCCTTAAGGCTGCAGGTTCCCCGCCCCTGAGTTAGGGCCTGGCTCTGGGTTAGGCTTTGGTTTACGGAGATGTTGTGTCCGGTTTGATCTTCTGTCCAGACCATTAAAACTTTCTTCATATCAGCAATAAGGCTGTTTTGCTTTCTAATCATTCATGTGTTCATTGAAGTAGTGCTTTTAATTTTCTTCAAGAACTTTTCTTTTGTTTTCACAACTCAGCTAACTGTTTGGCACAAGAGGCCTAACTTTCAGCCTGTCTCTGCTTTTGACACACCTTCCTCACAAAGCTTAATCATTTCTAGCTTTCAATTTACAGTAAGATGTATGATCCGTCCTTTCACTTGAACATTTAGAGGCCATTGTAGGATTATTAATTGGCTTAATTTCAACATTGTTGCATCTCAGGAAATAGGAAGGCCCAAGGAGGACAGAGGTGGGGAACAGCTGGTCAGTGGGGCAGTCGAAAGACACACATTTATCTGTTAAGTTTATCGTCTTACATGGGTATGGTTCACGGCACCCAAAACAATTAGAATAACCACATCAAACATCACTGATCACAGATCACTATAATAGGTATAATAATAATGAAAAAGTTGCAAGAATTAGCACAATGTGACACAGACACACAAAGGGAGCACATGCTGTTGCAAAAAATGGAGCAGACAGACTTGCCCAACACAGGGTGACAGAAATCTTCAATTTGTAAAAAATGTAGCATCTGCAAAGTGCAATGAAGCAAAGTGCAATAAAAGCAGGTATGTCTGTAAACAAATGTAGAATTTAGTAAAATTTACACTCAAAAATTTCTATAATGAAAAGTAACTAGAAAAGAACACAGGTCTTTTTAGCTAAAGCCACACTGAGGAAACTCCATCAAGAATCTGGATTTCTGAAATATACAAAGACACAGGATGTATGAGTTTGGACTGGAGCGTAGGTCTGCACAGGGGTCACTTCCGGCACTGCAGAAAGGGAGGGGTGCTCTGTGCTGCCACTGGACTTGGGATCGCAGCTGGTGGGAACAGAGGCAGCAACAGCAAGCAGCACATGGCTGCTTCTCAGCTCCCTCCAAAACACTACAAAAATCGGAGCATTATCCTGAGTTCTAATTTTCTACTGGTGAGATGTGAACATACCAAGTATAGAATATATATTTTTGATCTATTTCATTTCTGTTTTCTATGTCACCTGATATCTGATTAAACTTCTCTACCTGCCTTCCTAGAATCAGGAACATCAACAATCTTAATGTTTTATTAAGCTTTTCAAACACACCATCAATCCCCAGCCAGAATACTGAGCTTTATGTAGCTTTAGTCTCAACACGGCTTCCCAGGGATATTTGCCAAAATATTCTTGGATTCATTCATAATCCATTTACCAACTTCCATTTGAAGGATAATAGTTTGTGTAAAATAGTAACCATGTTATTATGCCTGTTGATGGCTACCTAGATGCGTTGGTACGTTATACAAAAATAGCAATAAATAAGAATATAATGATAACCAAATGTGGAAAATCAAAAGAATAGGCTCGCTTTCCTTCCAGATGTCACTACATGGTGCCAAAGTTCCTGACGAAAACTGAAGGAGTCACACATCTGCATGTTTATTTACCTGCTGCCAAATGTCTACACATTTGGACAGATCAGGGAGATGGATAGTTTTCAGTGCCGCAGACACGGATGTCACCATGGCAATTCAAAGAAGACCAGACTTAGATGATGATAAAGATGATGTTAAAGAGAAAGTTGGAGGGAGAAAAGTCCAGGGGACAGGGACATGTTATGGGAGAATAAAATGCAAGAAAGTAACAATGACGGATCATCTGACCATGGGCACACACAGCTACACAGTATCAAGGCAGTTGCCTCAGACTGGGAGGGTTTAATGGAGATACCATATTATTTACAGAGGTCTTTTATCACCCTCTTTATTCGGGAGGGGGTGGGATGGGAAGGTATGAAAGGAATTTCCAAGCACAATATTCCTTGCACTGTTCAGACAGCTGACTGACCTCTCTCAACGCTGGCTCATAAATTTCCAACCCTTGAGTCACGGGTCTGAAATACAAATTGCCCCCCGAAATAATAGTAAAAACAAAGAGTGTGCCATTTCTTGTGGCATTTTGTTTCTGAAGCTATAGCCTTTGATCTCTGCAGCAGCACAGGCCAGTCTGCAGGCATATTGAAAAATCAAGTTTCCACTGCTGGTTTTTTTTCCATTTCAGCCATTTGTCAGCATAGCTATAAAACCGGAGTTGTCTCTCTTGATCTTTATCAGAGATCGCAGTTGCCTTTGATCTCCTCCTCCTCTGTGTGTGACATTTGTGCATGGCTTCCCCATTTAATTGTCTGATTTTGGGTTTCTATTTTAGTTTAAAAGTTAAGAGTAGTCTTTTTTTTTTTTTTTTTTAACTTCTAATATCTTTAAGCCAGTCCTCCAGGTAAAGTACGGCGGTTTCCCAACAGCTGGACAGCTGGTCAATGAGGTTAGCAACACCTGCCTCCATTCAGTTTTGCACACATAGGAACTTCCTGAAATTACAAGGAGAAATGCCCTGTAGAAAAGTTCATACGTTGTCACAAGTCTTGATTTGCCAGTGGCTGTGTGGAGAACATCAAGGCTGCCTTGCAAAGTGCAAATCCCATTTCCTGCAGGGCACCAGCCTCTCCGGTTCACTCAGCTTCCTCAGTTTACCCATGTGTGCCTCCCCTTTTACTTTGACAACCACCGAGTAGAGGGCGAACTTGAAAAAGGGATGTGTGTGCACCCTCCTTACCTGCTCCCTGTCCTGTTTGAATGTTGAGGATCTTTGCAGATTTCCCTCCCAGGGGGGCCTCCAGAGCCCACTCTCCATGAACGCTGAGGCTTTTGGTTCCATTTTCACACATTATAGCCACATTCTCCGTTGGGACTTTTTAAAAAGTAGATTTAGGGGGTACAAGTGTTATTTGTTAGATGGATGAATTTTATAATGGTGAAGTCAGGGCTTTTAGTGTACCTGTCACCAGACTAGTGTACACTGCACCCAATAGGTAAGTTTTGATCCTTCACCCCCTCCCACCCTCCTCTTAGTTTCCTCCGCTGGGACTTTTAACTGCAGATACCAGGAAAAGGAGGCTGGCATTTGTTGTGTGCAATGCTTGACAAACGTCTTCGTGCTATCCTCACCCCCATTTTGCACATGAGGAGGCTGAGGTTGATGAAGGTAATAGATGCGTTTCTTCCCTCTCTCCACCACTTTTGTGCTTTTTTAAGACTCTTGCTTTTTCTCTCATTTCTGTTGTCGTACAGGCACCTCTGGGCTCTCACAGCTCAGTGCTCACGTTTGTGTTTCAAAATCTACGGTTGGGTCTCGCCCTGTGCAAGTGCAGACGGCATCGTGTGTGCGAGGACTGCAGGTCCCGGCGTGGGAGGGGAGGGGAAACGCACTCCCGCCTCACTTCAGAACAAAACACTTGAGGACGCACTTGAGACTGTACAAAACACTTCAGACGCTGCGGGTAAACAGGCCCGCGCTGCCCCCAGGGGAAGGACCACACGGCACAGTGGGTCTTTTCCCCGTCCCTTTGCTGGCATCCAGCTCTGCGTTCTGAAGATGCCTCAGCACCCCGGGGTCAGC
Source organism: Varecia variegata (assembly GCA_028533085.1). Taxonomy (NCBI): domain Eukaryota; kingdom Metazoa; phylum Chordata; class Mammalia; order Primates; family Lemuridae; genus Varecia; species Varecia variegata. The sequence continues at coordinate 57,012,362 of CM052446.1, read as the reverse complement.
GACTAATCCTCAAGGGTGAGGGTCTTCAACTCAGAATGCAGTTTCCAAGGAGGGACCCCCCTGGGGAGCAGGGCAGGCAAGGACGCATGTTGATTGATGACAGACTCTTCCTTTGTGACACGCATCACAATTGTGATTAAACAAATATCAGTGGAGATTTGCTTAGTGTCTCTCCCCTGGGAGGCTTGTGGTTTCTTGAGAGCAGGGTCTGTGACTGTCTCGTTAAGCCCAGATTCCCCTGTGCCTCTGCAGAGCCCGGCGTGCAGAAGGTGCCCAGGGAACACTGGTTGAGTGACTGAACAAGGCACTCATTCAGGTAGCGTCTCATCAGGTGAGCTGGTGACAGTGAGGGCAAGCCAAGGCCCCCAGGTGGAGAGGGGACGCTGGTCAGAGGGGAGAGGCAAAGCCTCATCGGGGCAATGGGTCGGCCAGAAGAGGGTGGCTCATTCGGGGTGGAAAGAAAGTGTCTGTGGGGCCCGGGGCTCAGCCTGGCATCGGGTGGGAGGCGTGGGAGGGGAGCGCGGGGACGAGGGGCTGGCGGCTGGCAGGTCTGAAGAAAGGAGCTGGGTGGTCAGGAGCAGTCTCTTGACTTCCTCCTGCGAAGACATCAGAGAAAAGGAGGAATAAAGAAGGAGGGATGGAGAAAAAGGGGGAAGGATGAGGAGTGGAAAGAAAAGAGAAAGAGGGCACAGGAGAGAAGGAAGGGGAGGAAAAGAGGAGAGAGGGAGGAGACATGGACAAAGGAAGATGGACAATAGGAGAGGAGGGAGGGAGAAAAGAAAGGGAAAGAGGGAAGGAAGGAGAGAAAAAGAGTTTTCTTCTTCTATCAGTAGGCAAAGCCTGAAGGCAGGAGAGCATGGTTATTTTATAAAACATCACCAAAGGGAAGGACAAGCAAGCAGTGGAGAAACAGGAGCAGCTCCTCCGTGATCTGGGGGGAGAAGAGCTTCTGCGTCTCCGTAACGACAGCCGAGATTGACAGGAAGAAGACGGGCCGGGCAGGAGAGTGTAAACAGCAGCGCGGCTCATTTGTAACTTTCATTTTTAGGTAAGGATGATTGGCACACGGATGGCGGGGATGAAGGGAGCCCCCTGATCTTTAACTTGCAGGTCACGTGGAGAAAACTTTGAGAAAATGCTCCAACATGGAGATGTCAACGTGAGTGACAGCCATGTGAGGTGCCACGCACCGGCTGCCTCGTTCACACGCATCACTTCACAGAAATGATGACTGCCATTTGAACAGAAAGACATCCTTCCCGGCCGGGGTCAGGAAACTGACAGGGCCCACCCATTAATAGAAATAACTGTCATCTGAAATAAAATGCTTGGTGGAAAACTTCAGAAATCTATTAGGTCACACGGGGCCTGTGATTGGGGCACCCACGAGTCACGGCAGGGACACTGGCGCTCAGACACGGCACCACGAGTGGGCGACAGTTAGATCTGGAGGAGCCTGCTCGGCCGGCCACGTGGCCTCCTCATGCAGCAGAGTCACCTCCTTGTCCTAATCTACAGCCCACCTAGATCTTCGTTAGGAGCTGTCCTTGCCATACAGGGCAGGAGGCATCGGAGCAGAAATGTGAATGACAACACAATTTCTGATTTGACAGTTTCTTACGGCGAAAACTTTTTTGATGATGGGGCTCTTTGGAGAAGGTTCTTTCCTGACAAAAAAATAAAGTGCACACTCCTGAGAGAGGCTCAAAGCCTAGGACCTCCTCTGAGCTTTCATAGTGTCTTATATTTTGAGCAAATAAAATATTGCATCAAGACACTTGGCTACTCAAAAGAATGACATGGTGTTTAGGCAATGTCCCTTAAACGTTCAGCAAATTTCTTAATCAGAGGGTCCTAAACGACACAAAAACGGTGGTGCTTGATGACAGACTTGTGGAAGATGGCCCTTGATGGCCTGTTCTTGGGCGTGTGACGTCTGTGGTTTGGGCTCAGGCTGATGGTGTAGATGGCAAACGCTGGTGTCATGCCTACGTCTGTCATCTCCTTTGATATAATCTTTAGAGCAATGCTACGATGAACAACAAGGTGACCCATTTCACAGAGGAGACCACCGAGGTGCAGAGTGGTTGAGTGACTCTCCCAAGAAGAGCCAGCTCGTGAGGAATGGAGCCCTTCAATGCCAGGTCCTCTGACTGCAGCAATCAGGACACCCCTGAAACGTAGGTCTTCTACCTGTCACTTTATAGATGAGAATACTGAGCCTCGGAGGTTGTACAGGCGATGAGAATTACAACGGGAATTCAACCCCAGTCCACACTTCATGCTGCAAAGAGCTTTCAAAGAAGACTGTATCAGCCTTCTATTGCTGGGTAACAAATTTCCACAGACGTAGTGGCTTAAAACAATAACCATTTATTATCTCACAGTTCTATAGGTCAGCAGTCCACGGGGCTTGCCTGGGTTCTGCTCAGGGTCTCACAAGACTGAACGCAAGGTGTCCCACTCTGCATGGGGCGTGTGTGCCAAAGGCCTCTGGGGATGGACGCAGAAGGCAGGGAGGATTCGGCAGAAGGAGAAGAGAATCCACAACGCAGGTGTGACGAGGCCCCAGCTGATCCCATGGGAGCTATGAGGCCGGGGGTGCCCTTTAGCCTTGTCCCAGGATGGAGGGAAATGGGCTGAGCTTTGTCTGCTTGTTTCAGCTGTCACTGGCCACAGACTCCCCCGGGGAGGGGTGTAACCCTGGGTAAGGCTATTCCCTGGGACTGAAGGCAATTGCCAGTGAGGGCTGCAGTTGGGAACAGCTGGGGAATGCGTGCTTTGGTCCTACAGAGGGGATCTGGGCACAGTCCCCAGAATCCACTAAAAGGAGGCAACAGGAAAGGCTGAGAGTTACAGAAGAGGGAGAAATTCATCATCCAGGAAGGCTTCCTGGAGGAGGACTAACAACACATGAGCAGCCTTTCAAGGACTATTAGGACATGAAGGAGGGACCTGCCTCCCAAATGCTGTGGCCCCAGGATCTGTGCCCACCTGACAGCCCACTGTGAGTGTGAAGATCCACAGCAATTTCTCCCGTCTCTGGGAAGCAGGAGGCTTGGGCTCTGTGAATGCCGGGATGCCTGCAACTCTAACAGGGTTTGACCCCGCGATCTTCTGTCCGTCAGAAAAATGCACAGGGAAATAAAAATAATGGAGAGGTTAATTAATGGTGCCTGCAGACTCCTTTTTAACCTCCTCCACTTCACCATGTCAATAATAACTCGAGAGTAGACTTTCCCCAGGATATTCCGAAGCGTGACTAATTGCAGTAACACTGAACACATTCCCCCACCATCCTCTCCAATTTGGAAAATGATTTTGCCCTTTCCCAGATATCTGGTGCAAGACGGGTGAATTCATCTGAACGCATCTGCGGAGTAAAAGCTCACTTACGAGGCTCTGGGCGCCCTCGGTGACTCGGTGGCACTTCTTTGGAAACCACGGCCGGCAATAGCCTGACAAGAGACGTGCTGCCGGGGCAGGAGGGCAGAGACCGGTGGAATCCTCTGCCTCAGTTTATTAAAGTGCTTTCTGAGAATTAATCTAGAGTCACATGGGCAAGATTTCTTTCTCCAAAAGTAAATTTTGCTTCTAAGACATTCATGTTGGTTTTCCGAAGGTTGCGTAAATATATTTGTGTATTAATTTTTACTTAACTCCTGAGACATAAGGCTCTTGGCATTGGTCTGAATAGCAAGTCTGATGAGGACCAGGCGGTTGACATGGGCATGTGGGAAGTGATGAGTATGTCTGGAACACATTAGGGACATGTGAGTCTGTGCTCGCCACAGCACAAAGCATCAAAGAGGGAGCTCTGCCACGTGTTTATTGTGTGCCTCCAGCAAGGTGCTTGTGCAGATTACAGAAATGGCCGTAATTTATTTGACTTCCTCTATCTGCCCCCTTGGACGGCCCCTCCCACACTGGCTCTGCACTGGCCTTGTGTCTTGCTTCAGCTACTGGGATATTAGCAAACAAGCCAGCAATGGCTTAAAAAGTGTGTGTTCACTGGGGGTCACTCTCTTGCTGCCCTTGAAACCCAGGCTAGTGTGCTGGGAGAGGACACACGTGCCAGCTGGTGGCCGCCCAACTGCCACACAGGCGGGTGAGGCCACGTCAGACCAGTCAGCCTCCAGTTGACCTGCCAGCTGGCCACGGGCACAGAGTGCCTTGCGGAGATCAAACCGCTGACGTATAGCATTGTGAGCTGAAGAAATAGTGGCCTGAAGGCCCAATGGGGTGGCACACGCCTGTAGTCCCAGCTACTCGGAAGGTGGAGGAAGGAGGATCGCTTCAGCCCAGGAGTTTGAGGTTGCAGTGAGCTATTATAATGCCACCCTGTCTGCCCCCACCCCCCAAAAGGAAATAATGGCCTTTGCGTGAACATTGTTTGTGAGTGCTTTGTTATGTCGCAAAAGCTAATTGATGCAATACTCACCTGTGTCTCTTCACCTAGAAAGTGGAGAGAAATTACCTGATTCATAGGGTTTCTTGAAGCTGACCTGAGTCCTGGCCCCATAGTAGGTGCTCCAAATTTGTTTGTTCCTAACTTTTCCTGCAAAAGATGAGATGTAGCATGTGGTTGGTTGAATCAATGGCCCAGTTCTTCACACCACATCCTTGCCATGGACCTTATGTGGGGGGTGCGCCTGCCTTTTGGGCTTGGCCATGTGACTTGCTCTGGCTGACGGTGTCTGGGCAGAAGTGGCAGTGACTGGGTTTGGGCCCAGACCTTAACAGACCTGGAGGGTTTCCACTTGGCTGTCTAGCGCTCCTGCTGTGGTTATCAGAAGCACACGCTCTGGACAGGCTGCCGGCTGCAGGGGGAGGCTGAGAGCCACATCCTTGCAGAGCAACCCACCCGGCAAATTCCCCCCACCAGAGCAGTCTGAGGCACAGCTCAGCCTAGGCTAGTTGACAGCAGCCAACCCACACATGGGTGAGAATGCATTACTGTTGTTTTAAGCCACCAAGTTTGGGGGTAGTTTGTTACACAGCATTATCGTGGCAATGCCTAACTGATACAGAGAGCTCCCCCACTCACTGACCACATTTGAAGGTCTTTGTTCCAGAAACTCCCACAAGTATTTGGAAACAAGGCCAAAGGAGAACAGGTATGGCAGGACCTGGCCCCCTCTTACTTCTGCCACCTGCTTGTTGCCTATGAAGATGCTTGTGAGCCACTGCAGGTGCTCTGCTGGGAGCAGCAAAATGGAGGATGATGAGCCTCTCTGAGCTCATGGACATCTGCACGTCAGACGCTGTGCTAAATACTCTGTACATCAGCCCTCCCAACCCTCAAAGCAGGTACTATAATCATACCTGCTCCCCTAGTCAGAAAATAGAAACTGGGCAAGCCTGAGAAGCATGTCCCAGGGCTCTTGGGTCCAGAGTTGAAATACAAGATCCAAGACATGACCAGTGTCTCTCACTCGACCACAGTTCAGCAGCCTAATTCTGCTTGGTAAAACCAAAATCTCCTGGGTTTTCAGTTTTTGCCAGACTGGGACAGTGCTGTGTGCCTATTGGCAAGGCCCACAAAACTGCTGCTTTGAAATACAACGTTTCCATTTATGGGGTGAAGAATGCCTTTGCGCAGGAGAGCATTGCCTTATGCCCAGACGCTGCATTCACGATGGGTGCACCACAATTCCTTCTTTCTTCCTCCCTTTCTTTCTTTCTTTCTTTCTGAGAAACCTCTGTGCAAATGTGCAGCAGAGTACTTCTGTGAACAGGTTTAATTTTCACACCTGAGTTGGCTGCAACTTCAAAGAGAGCAAGTATTATAAGACAGAAAAAAGCTTCCATGAACAGATAGTACGATATGGAAATTTATTGCTACTGAACAATAAAATTGGAACTCTGGTCCTGCTCACATGCTTTTCTCTCACACAGATGACCCTGTCAATAGGGGAGCATGTCATTCATTTGTCAAACTGGGACACCTGTAAGAAGGAAAAGGGGCTGGGGAACAGGTGTAACTGGGAACGTTCTGGGCAAAGCAGGTGTGTGGTCATCCATCCCGTTAGGAGACTTTACAAGGACAGTGGCCACCAATGCCTGGCATTTGCAGAGCCCTTTCACATTCCCTTGAAGCAGCACCAGAGTATCATTTTACAGATGACAAAACTGGGGCCAGAAATTGGCTTTTATGTGGCATGTAAACAATCACGTGCATGGCAAAGTGGCAACTCAGATCTAGTTTTTGTAACTCCAGATCTTAGATTCTTTCTTCCACAGGAATTTGTTATGCCCATAAAGTTGTTTTCTAAAACCTGCAATGGAGGTCACTTGATGAATATTTGTTGGACGAATGAGTGAATGTAATGGCCAAAAACATAACAAGTAACACAGCAGTGCTATATCTTGTGATTCATAAAGAGCTCAGAGGTATATTTGTAATGCAAGAGAAAGGCTCTGTTCTGTTGGAACTTCTCTGAAATCTCCTAATAACTTAATTGCTCCTTAATATGAAGAGGTTCTGCCAATATCCCCTTCTTCTGTTCTTAGGTTGCTAAAAATGAGTACTTTGTTCTTTCCGGCGTGGGAGGATTTGGTGGAGCTCTGTACTCAGCGCTAGAGAGAATCGCATCTTTTCATGTGGTCCCCACCTCCCCTCGCTCTCGCCTGCTAGCCTGCCTTCCTCTTGCATTTTAAGATGCTCTTTATGTGTGGCCTGTCCTTCCACCCGGTGTCAGGGACGCTGCTACCTTTTACTGAGGCTTTGAAAGGCCCCCTCTTTCCCGCCAAAGTTTCCACCAGGCTGTGTTTGCCGTAAACACTTATGAAATCAGTTAAGTGGTGTCATTCCCCGAGTGCTTCTTCCTAACATTAGTCTTCATTTCTCTGCAGAAAAACGCTTTCGTTCCTAAGAATTGGAGACAGTAGGGAGTAGGTAGTAACAGTTTGTCCTACTAAGATATTTTGGCCACAGCGCCCATGAATATAGCTTTTAGTGATTTTTTCAAAAGTAATCTTTTCTAGAAATAAACTCATGACAAAGAAGGAATGCATGTTCTGATCTCTCTGTGCTCAGTGTCCTTGGCTCCCTTCTCGTTCACAGTCTCCACTGATTTATTATACCGGGTATCTGAGAGACGTGCTTTGATCCTGGGGACGATCGTTCTCTGTCCTCCTGGAGAGGCACGAGGATTTCTGAGCCATCCCCACCGAACACGGTGCGGTAAAGTTCACCTCAGCAAAGAACCTGAAGGCTGGAGTAGCATCCCTCTTAGGACCGGACACGGGAGCCCCACGTTTGGGTTTAGGACACATGTGTGGCATTAACCTGCAGTGTCCAAGCAAGACACGGTTGTCGGCCACACCCCTGCTGAACACTGCGGTCGGCTCTTGTCAGCTAAACCATAGATTCTGAAGCAAAAATAGAAACAAGGGGCCCCCTCCCCCAGGGCTCTTTGGCCTTCTTGTCCCCACAAGCTGCAGAGGACACTGTCGTGCTCCTCCCAGATCCCAGCTTCTGGGCATTTGTCTCTTCCGCTCAGCCCTGCACCTGTGGCTCCTTCAGAGACCTGTCCGAGGGCTACTGGAGCCAATTCGCCACATGTCCAGGAGCCCAAAGGGTCCGAGAGATTGTGTTCTCCTGGGGCTCAGGGCCAACAGCTGTGGGTGTGGGGCAATGATGCCCACTCCCAGGCTCAAAGCTGAGGTGTAACCTGTGCTTCAGAACTGCCCTCGGGGTCAGGCTGAGGCCAACTGCACCCTGGCTTGGCCTCGTCCCTTTCCCTGCCCCCACTCCCACTTGTCCCCACGAGCACTTCCTTCATAAATCACCTGCACAGAAATTCGGGTCTCGGAGGAACCTAAGACTCAATTTGCAAGAAAAGTGCCCACCACCGGACAGCGAGCATTGCAGCAGGAGTCCGTTCAGAAGGGAACCCCTTTGGTCCCTTCCCCTGAGCATTGCTCAGGACTCCCAACAAAGGACTTCTCATTCAGCACATGTGCCTGGCAGGGCTATCAGCAGCCTCTTACTAGGACTGCGGTGGCATCCAACGCTAGCGCTGTTCGGTGCCCTACCAACCTGCAGGTCCCTACAGCCACGTGATCCAGTCCTTGTGCATTCGTGGAGGGCGCAGGATTGCATGTGCTGGAAACTGCTTGGTGTAGCACACAAATGGAGTTAAGGTCCTTTCCCAGGTACCATCAGGGGTCATTTCCTTGCTCCAATGTATGTGCATTGCAAATACTTTAAAACCAAGGGCCCTAGCAGTGGAAGACGGCAGCACGAGCAGTAACTGTAGTGGTGACAAGACAGCAGCTTGGTGAGCGTAAAGGGCCTGCTCCCCTGCTCGTTTCAGCCAGCTGCAACACAAGCACACAGACACATGTGCGCACACACACACACGTACGCACACACATACACATGCACACACACACCCACATTTAATGTACTATGTGGCTTGAATATTCCTTATCAGAAATTCTTGGGACCAGAAGTGTTTTAGATTTCAGATTTTTCCAGACTTTGGAATATTTACATTATACGTACTGGTTAAGCGTCGCAAATCCAAAGATCTGAAACCTGAAATGTTCCAATGAGCATTTCTTTCGAGCATTGTGTCGGTGCTCAAAAAGTTTCAGCTTTTGGAGCATTTTGGATTTTAGATTTTCAAATTTGGGATGCTGAGCCTGTATCAAAAATTCCACATTAAAAAGAAAACCCATTCTAAAAATATCCAGTAGTACCTATCATACTTCCAAGAAGGGATTCCTCCCACCTAGGCTCATCGACCATGAAAGGGCAGGAACTTTATAAGCCCACATTCTTGCAGCCAGACTCCATGATAAGAAGTGCAAGAACGCAAGGCAGTAAAACCAAGCCAAAGGCAGCAGTTTGGAAGGGCAGTGATGCTATCGAGCATGTGGCCAGGTGGAATTACAAGCCATCCAGGACACGAAGGGCTTCGTTATGGCCTGGAACGTGATACACCTTGATTTCACTGTGTTCCACTCAGGGAGATACAAAAGTGTCTTTGGGACAGAAACCTAGTATCTAAGTCTTGGAGGAATTTACAAAATTTATTCCTAGTTACACGGATCATTTTAGAATTACCCAGTACTCCTTCATCCAAAAGAAAGGAATTTAAAAGAACTTGGGTCTGTCTACTTAGTCCTGGGGTCCATCTCCCCATAGCCCCTTCTGTGCGCACAGGACCCTCGCGTGCCCTTCCCACACGTGCCACACGGAGGAACACCAGGGAGCGCCAAGTCCTGGTTCCGCTCCATCCTCTGGGCTTTCTGAGCCAGCACATGCGGGAGCTGGTTCTCAGGCCTGGGATGGGAACAAGAATCCCATGCGGAGACGCACACCCTGACGCCCGCCACCCCTCGCTCCCCAGCTCTCCATTCCCCTGTTGTCTAAGGAGAGTTCTGTCTTTTCCCACACACTCCCCAGACTCTAGCGATACCAAAGTGGAAGACTGAGTGAGAGACAGGGCTGGGGAAGGGGAAGGGAAGAGGGAGTCAAAGGAATAGACTTAAAAGGCACATGGCTGGAGGCCTCTGGGTCACGTGATCTCACGCAGAGGCAGAATTTTGGGAGGGAAGTGTTTAGAATTTGAGAGCCCCTCTGGGATTGTGTAAGAACTGGAGAGAAAAGGAAAGAAGGTTTTTTGTTTGTTTTTGAGACAGAGTCTCACTCCATAGCCCAGGCTAGAGTGCAGTGGCGTCATCACAGCTGACAGCAACCTCAAACTCCTGGGCTCAAGCCATCCTCCTGCCTCAGCCTCCCAAGTAGCTGAGACTACAGGCACACACCACAGTGCCCAGCTAATTTTTCTATTTTTGGTAGAGACAGGGTCTCACTCTTGCTCAGGCTGGTCTTAAACTCCTGACCTCAAGCGATCCTCGTGCCTTGGCCTCGCAGAGGCTAGGATTACAGGTGTGAGCCACCACGCCTGGGGTTTTGAGAAGTGTTTCTAGATGTTACAGTTTGGGTTTCCTCTGATACTCTTCCAAAGGAGATTGCAATTATCTGTAGCCATTTATTGTGGCTCCATAGTTTCTAATGTGACACTGTGCGGAGACTGGCCTGAGGATTTATTTATTCAGGTTACACGCGGTTATCTTGGAAAAGTATGAGCAGCTTTCAGTGCTTCTTAGACATTTGCCAGCCAGCATGTGATAATTAAGGAATACCTGAGTGACGTGAAGCGAATTGGGAGAAAAGTCACTTCCCTCTTGCTGTGTCTCCATCCTCAGGGGCCAGCCAGGTCCCTTCAAAGTTCTGCGGAACAGACTCTGCTTTTACGGTTTGTTTTCACATTCCACTTGGCCACTAGCACGGCCTTAGCATGTCTGCGCCACAAATCCTCAAGTTCAAGTTATTCTGGTTCATATCTATTAATAGGCTATTTCCAAGACTCCAGGGAAAAAAAGAAAAAGTGAAAGAACGAAAGGAAAGAAAGAGAAATGATACAAAGGAAGGGAGGAAGAGTCATGTCGTCCACTCCTCTGTGCCAGGTGCCAGGTCTGGTCCTTCCCATGCTGAGTATCATTCAATCCCCACCAGCACCACTCAGCGTGATTTATTATCCCTAATTGTGAAGAAATCGGGACTCAGAGAGGTTGAGTGAGCTGCCCAGCCAGTGAGCGGAAGAGAGGGCAACCCAGGCTGCCGACTGGCACGTCTGGCCTCCACACAACGGGGCACTGGCCACGCCAAGGCTCGCACCACACGGCCCGTCTGCATCTCTCCAAATGGTCCCGTCTCTCCAGCCCAAGTTCCAGCAACTGAGAGAGACGGAGGATGGACCTCGAGGAGCCTCTCCAGGTGAGAAAGCTACAGTTATATGAGTTGAGCCCCAACTCACCCAGGCCCCGCTGGAACTGACCTACTGACCTTAACCGCCCTAAAAACAAGGCCCTGGAAAAATACCCAGGCCCCAGTGCCCCCCTCCCCTTGGAGACAGAGTGGTCCAGTGGGAATCGCCCACAGTCAGGAGGCCAGAGTTCAACTCCATGACCTTGGCAAGTCACTTACTCTCAACACACCTCAGTTTTCTACTCTGTGAAATCAGGAATAATATTATTAAACTCTTCCAAAGCTGTCACAGTCAAATATATACCGGGCACGAAAGCCCTGTTAAAAGAGCAACACAGAAAGAATGCATAATGCTCGCCTGAGCTATGATTGCATCTCAGGCGGTAACAGGGCCTTTGCTCCGTGTGGTTTTACCTTCTTGTGAAGTGGGCGGGGCAGGCATCTGTATCCCCATTCAGCAGATGTAGAAACCGAGTTACATGAGTTCTAGGTGGTGGAGCAACCTCCCCTCCCTGTCACATCTGGCACCTGCCTCCCATCCCTCCAGCCCCATCACCCACCTGGACCACCCCAGAGTGCCAAGAGCTGACCAGGCTGCAGCTTGATCTACTTGCGTCCAAGATGTCACCCCAGGAGGCTACCAGCCGTGGCCAGGCCTTGAGAGGCTCGAATCAGGAAGGGAGCATGTGCCTGGCAGGGCACAGCCCGTTATCCGTCACGGAGAGGAAGAACTACTGAAAGCACTTGTGCTGCTGGTGGCAGGGTGCAGACTGTCACCTTCAGACAAGAGGAGAAAGTGACAAATGTGAGCACCCCTCAGTCAGCGCTCGGCAAAGGAATTTACTACTTCCAGTCTCCCCACGGAATAACATTTATTTCAGTTTGATGGATGGAGCATAAATCAACTTCAGTGCCCACCTCTCTCTGTATTTGTGGGGTGTGCTCTACTGTTTCTTTAAAAAAAAAAAAAGTTGGAAAGGTAATTCTTCCCAGAGCTGGATTAATGATTGCCTGTCTCCCATTACCACGGGCTTGTAAGACCAGGATTGACAGCTGTTCCCGTGCTCCCCGGCTGGGAGCAGTTTGTTTAACAAACACAGCAGGACACACATGATCCCTGGCTGCCTGCTCTCATTCCCATCTCGAAGGATGGCATGGTGCCCACTCACAAGCCGGCAGCTCCCTGCCCTCGGGCAGAGGTGCCAGGGAATTGTGGCTTTAAACTGGCACCGAGTAGAACACATCGGGTTCTTGGCTTTTCCCTCCCCTGAGGTGGCTGAGTGCCCCCAGCAACCCGGGGGCCACACGTCCTCCCCATATGCATTTCCCCCAAGCCGGCACCCGAGTATTGTGACGAGACTCTGAACAGACAATATCATTGGCAATAGCGGGTATTGAGCGCTTAGCATGGGTTGGGCATGGTGTTGAGTGAGCACTTCAGATTCGCAGAGGGGCAGTATTATCGCCCCCATTCTACAGACGAAGAAGGGGAGACTCAGACAGTTTCAATAACCTGTCCAACATCTCACCGTTGGAAGTGGCAGAGCCGGGAAAGACCCAAAGGGCAGGACCAAACAGTTCACAGGTGGGAAAATTCAAATGGATAATAAATAGACGAAAAAGTTGAAGACTGGAATGAATAAATTCAAATAAAAGCAATGCTAGTATATCATATCTTATCTTTCAAAATAGCAAACAAATCAATATTTCTTATGATAATGCTCAGTGCTGATATGGCGAATCACTGGTGGCCACAGATTCTTTCACACTCCTCCCATCAAGAAATAGGGTGTCGGTCCCCTCCCTTGAACCCTGGGGGGCTCTGTGGCTGCTTTGACTAACAAAAACAGTGGAAGTGATGCTTTAGGAGACTGGCATTTCCACTTCCTTCTCTGGGAGCTCTGGCTCACTCACAGCACCCCCAGCCACCCGGTAAGAAGTCTGATGACCCTGCGGGAGAGACCGTGGGACGAGGCTGTCAGAGCACATGGAGACAAGGGAGTCAATGAGCTCAGCCTTCCCCCCAGCCCTGCCCGCCATCTTGTCCCCTCTGACCAGCTGCCAGTGTGACACCACCAAGAGCCTCAGTCACTGCCAGGGCGGAACCCACTAAGTCCTGCCTGAATTCCTGGCCTGTAAAATTGTGAGAGAGAATAGAATGGCTGTTACTCTAAGTCCCTTAGACCGGGGTAGTTTGTTCCGCAGTGGTATGGAACTGGAACCGTGGGGATGCTGGAGTGTTGCCAGCACTCTCAAACCTGGCGGGGCAGTGGACACGGGGCAAACTTTCTAGAAAGCAATTTGGTAATACGCATCTAAGATCCTCAATGTTCATTTCTACTGGTTCCATAGTTCTCTTTTGAGGAATCCATTCCAAGCAAATAACCCCAAATGCAGACAACACTTTCTGAAGATTTCATTTCAGCTTTATTTATATTAACATAAAATTACAACAATCCAAATGTCAAACGTGATGGAAATTTAAGTTATAGCACAAACAATGTCACATTCTGCAGTGTTTTGAAAGGTTTTGAAGAGTTTTTAATGACTGTGAAAAAAGACTCTAAATTGTGTATTTAATAAGTGCTTATCAATGTTAAAAATATATACACATAAAAATACTGTAAGGAAATATGCCAAACACAATAATCAGGGTTACCTCTAGGAAATGGAGTTATGGTTGATTCTTTTCCTAATTCTTCAAACTTTTCTCTACTGTCCAAATTTTTTATAAGACTATATTATATTTTTAATCAGAAAATAAAATAAAAACAACAACAAAAACAAAGGAGAAAACCCTTTGAAATTAATACTAAGTGAGAAAATACTGAAAGGAAGTGGGTTTAAGGTGTGCAGGTTGACATTCCTAGAAAGAAGCTTGACTTTCCAAGGATACCAAGAATTTACGCTTAACCTGCAAAGGTTTGAACAAAGAGATCATGTAAAGTTCTACAGGCTGGTGAGAGCTGCCGGGTCCAGATGTCCCCTCCTTCAGGAAGCCCCCCATCCACTGGTTTGCCCGATCAGGAAGTGACCCCCCCACCCTACCCCAACTCTGAATTTCTGGAGCGCTTGGCTGGTCTTATTCACTTGACCTTGTTTAGTGAGAGTTGACTTCTGCCAGACCCAGGCTTGGCACAGAGGATACACATGGTTGTCTCAGTTCTTGGCTTCCAGGAATTTACAATCTCGTCTCAAGGCGCTTGGCACTCTGGAGATTGCACTAGTTGCGTGTGTCCCTGGCTTGCCCTGTCCAGCAGCCTGCGAGGTCCCCGAGGGCAGCAGTGTCCATGTCAGACTCTCTTTGTGTTCCCGTGGCACCCAGGCTGGCGCTGGGTACACAGCAGCACCCGCCAGGTATCTACGGAAGGAATGAGGCATGGAACGCCCTGCCCACGCCTCTGCATTGTTGTGGGAGTCGAATGTGCTAAAGTACACGCAGCCTTGTATAAATGCCAGACTAACATATAAACAGAAAGTACTAGAGTTATTAATTACAAGAAATGAGAAACACTGAGCATTTTCACATAAGGAGGAAGTATTCTCTCATTTGCATTTGTCTGAGAAGGAATTCTGCCTCCTAAATAAGATTTTCTTGTTCTAAAAAGTGGAAGCAGAGAGAACAGATCTCCGTCTCCAAGATGTCAGCAGGCACCGGGCTGTGCTCGTCTGCAGGCTGGCTTGCCCCTGCCGCTGCTCTGCTGTGGCAACCTTTACCAGCCGCCTTGGTGGAAAGGGTGAGTGTCTCGAGCAAATGGTGAGGACTGATGAAATCCCAAGCATTATTGCATGCCAGAGACAACGCTGATTTTTCCTTTGTTCCTGCGGATGTTTTAAAATGCATAATTCCTACTTATAGTTTTAAATCTAGTTGCTTATAAAGAGATCACTGAATCCGAAAAATCAACAGAAGAACAGATAAGGGACAGTGGCCCTCCCTCTAACTATCATATGCCTGAGTTTCATCTCAGGTATCTGTTCACAGCACAGATACCAGACCCCAGCCCGGAGACTCTTAGTAAGTCCAGGTGGGAAGGGGGTGGGGCGTGAGGTTCCCGTGCAGGTGGTCCCAGGACCTCCCATGGAGAAGCCCTGATATGCTCCCTGGCTGGGGGTCTCCAGAGGTAAGCTGGCTAGAGGGATGGGGAACAGAATGGTGGGAAATAAATGAAGTTTTTCTTGTAAGCTTTCATATATTCATTTATTTGTTTGCCTTCTTATTGGTTTATTTTACATAAACATTTATTTAAAGCCAGTTATGTGCCAAGATAAAGACTGGAACAGCCCATTGGAGGTCACTGGAAACCTAAGGGAGGTTTCTGTAGGGTGACAGGGGCAGAAGCCAGATTGCCGTGGGCTGTGCAGTGAGTGGGAGGTGAGGAAACGGAGCCCACGGGTGCTGGTGACGGTTGCACGGAGCTTGGTTGTGAATGAGAGAAAGAGAGAGAGAGAGGGAGAGAGAGAGAAGAGGGTGGGGAGAGGGAAGGAGGGAGAGACAGAAGACAGAAGAGGGATTCAGAATTTTTCAGAGATGGGCAGTGGCCTTGAGGATATTTATCTGTTGGAGGGAAGAGGCCAACAGGAACGGCCAGGCTGATGACCTGGAGCAGCAGAGACGGCCCCTGGAGGAGTCCCAGAAGGTGGGCAGGACGCAGAGCTGCAGGAGGGGCGTGCCCGGGGTACAGAGCGGATCTCCTGCTCTGCCTGGTGGTTACACGGCCATCGCACCTGGCTCTGACACAGCACACGTGCGGCCCTGGGCAAGTGTCTGACCTTTCTGTACCTTGCTTCCTCATCTGTAAATGGGGCTCTACTAGCACCTGCCTCCTCGGGTGATGACGCAGATGACACAGGGTAAGTGAAGGACACACACAGCACTTCCAGGTAAGCGCTACCTGAGCTCTATCTGTTGTTGGCATCGTTACTAAGTCATGGAAAGTGAGGAGAAGGTGGGTGAGGTCTCAGGTGGGCTTGTAGCCTGAGGGCTTCCGTTTCTCTGTGGCTGGGAAGCAAGGTCTCCTGCTGAGAGGAGGGCCTGAGGAAGATGTTGGGCAGACATTTGAGAAGGGAGCCACCGTGCAAGAGGTCTGACTGGGCGTGGGAAGGACATGCTCCCTGGGAGCAGCGGCCGTGTCTGTCCTGGTCCCTGCTCACCCCACAACCCGTATCTGCGCCTTCGGTGGAGTGCTCAGCGCATGTTTGCTGTGGAAACATTGTTTACTGGATGGCATAGTAGAGCGAGTAAGTCAGGAGGAGAAAGGACTGCAGTCGGCAGAGGGATGTCTGGGGGCGATTTGGGGAGCGAGTTCTTTGCTGACAAAGCCCAGAGTTTGTCCACGGTGGTGGGTGGCTGACAGGTGATAGGGGACGAGGAGGTGTGGCAGTCAGGAGCCAAGAGGAGATGAGACGGTCATCCTTGGGGACTTGGGGGTCACTGGGAACAATGAGAAGACTTGGGGTGTAGAAAAGAACTGGGAGCTGGGTGCCAAGTCTCCAGTGGGTGGGGGTGTTCAAGAGCTCAGTGACGGCCACCTGGTCAGGGTGGAGGGAGGTGGCACAACCAAGTAGCTCGACAACAAGCCGAGACAGGGAGTGGTGGGGCAGAGGCTGTCGATGCCCACCCAGGAACCCCTCGGCCCACGAGTCGCTGGCAGCTGCTACGTGGGGTTCGTGGGGGTCTGGCACACGGACGGCTTTGCCCCTCCAGGGCCCAGACTCTGCTTCTCCAGTTTGCTCAGAAGAGCCAGGGATCGGGTGCTCCCAGCAGCAGTGCTCAGCCCAGGAGAGCTGGGGGTCGGTGGGTGACGCCCCGTTGTCCTGTTTGCTGTGGCCCATCCTGAGGCAGGCTCTCCACCGCTCCTCAGAGGTCCCGGGCAGGAGGCACCCTTTGTCACCATTTCTCTCTTCCCTGTCTCACTTCCTCTTATTTCTCATGCTTCCCGGGACACCCTTCCAATAACCAGGTCCCCAGGCTCTGCCTTAGGGAAACCCAAACGAGGAGGCAGCCCCGGGGAGCAGAGAGCAGACCCGGCCAGACACTGTGGGCAGCTGTGCAGCCTCAGCTCGGGGAAGGCAGGTCCCCCCCAAGGCGGCAGTGGAGGAGGTCACTGTCACTGTGGGAGTCTGGCCGTCCTGGGAGGATGCAGCACTGACTAGACACACCAGGGCAAGAATGGCCCATGGTGACAAGAAGACTGAGTCATGGCACGTGGACAAATTAGTCCCAATTGTGGACAATCTGGCACCCCAGAGTTCAGTCACTGGAGATGCCATGTTTTATTCACGACTTAGCACAGGGGCCCACACACGGTGGTCTGCCGCCTGTTTCTGTGACACTGTGTTGACCCAGCCACACCCTTTCATTGCATATGGTCCGTGCTGCTTTCTCCCTACAGGGGCAGAGTTGAGTCGTGGGGACAGAGCCCATAGGTCCTCAAAGCTCAGATATGTGCTCTAGCAGTATGTATTGCAGAAAAGCTCGCCAACTCTGAGTGAGGACACGCAAGGGCTCAGGGCTACTCGATCCCAGTCCAGCCTCCAGCTGATGACTGGTGCCCGGGCAGGTTCCTGATCTGGAAGATGCAAAAGCTGGACTCCTCTCAACAGCGTGTGTGCAGTGCTCGCCAGCATCCGCACTCAGCCGGGCACTCCGGCCTCATCTCCCGGCATGCTCCGGGCACTTAGGAGGCAAGGCCATCGTGCTCACTGGTTTACAGACCAGGCCACGGAGCCGAGTCTAAGCCACTTGCCCAGTGTCCTGCAGGAGGAGCCGAGTTTCTGTCTGCAGAGCCTGTGCTATTAACGGCTTTCCTGGGCTGGCTTCCCTCCCGAGGAGGGCACTGCACGCAGCTTCTCTGCGGGTGCTCAGGGGTCCCGATGGCAGGAAAGGAGGAGGCTGGGGGGCAAGACCAGCCATCTGTGCTTCCACCAGGGTGGTTCCACTTTGATCCGTTTACAGCCTGGATTTTTGCACAAATGGCCTGTGAGTGAAGGGTCTGCAGCGCAGCTGGACTCTCAGGTGGTTTCCAGGAAGAAAAGTCTGTGTATTTCCAGGGCCCCAGCCAGATGCCTTGCGCTCTGTGTGCTCCCCTCCTTCACCCCACACCCAGTCCCACCCCCAACTGCTGACTTGCTACATATCGCTTTATTCAGACCCTTGCTGTGGGCACTCTGATCCCAGTGTCACCCTGCCGGGACCACATGACTCCCTCTGGCTTTGCTCTGCAGCTGTAGGTGCACATGTCCACCCCAGGCAGCAAACCTGCACCTTGTTCACTTGGGTCAAGGAATGCAGAAAGCTCGAGCTAAATTACGGACCTTACCAGGCAAACAACTCATGTGCTCAAATCCTGTGGGCATGAGAAGCTGTTCTAAGTGAGGAGCATTACCCAAGGGCTTGAGAAAACGTCCACAGAGTGAAGGAGCACATTGCGATGTCAAATTGAAGCTCACATTCTGTTACAGGAGGCAAGGGTAACAGCAGAACTCTCTTTTTAAATTAAATCTTTTAATTAAATTTCTTTTTACACGATAACTTTTGTTCTATGTGCACTTGTTAGATGCTCCTGTGTCAATAAGACTCCCCAAATGCCTGGTCTAACTCTAGCCCTCAGACTCCTCTCTTCTGCTCACAGCACAGGACGATGGCTCCAGGTGACATGACACAGACTGACATCTACAGAGCCAGGTAACAAGCATCACTTGTGCACACAGCTCCTCAGGGCCAGTATGAAAGCTTTGTCTCCTCAGACATATAAACTGTAACAGCTGCTTGACAAAAACGTCTGATTGGATGATTCGTATGGAACAGAGTCTAAGACACCCAACACCGGCTCCACGGCTCACCTCTTAACATTACACTAACAACGTTCAGCATGTGTGGGGCCCATCTATGTTTTCAACGTACATCAAAATGTTTAATTAAGCAGTAAATACCTATCCTTGTCTTTCAAAAAGAGCTTAAAATAAAGTACGTCAAACATGATTCTAATTGGATCATGTTTTGACGATTTGAAGTCAAATCTCTTACACTCAAGCAAAGTGTGGAGTTGAGGCAATTATCTGAATTATTTAGGAAGCAGAATTTTGGCCTAAATCATCACATTCCTAGAGAACAAAGAATATCTGTCAGTTCAGCCGAAAAGCAGAAAAATTGAACACTTTGCTCTTTTTCTACATGAAATAGCATACATGCTGCCTTATTTTCTCTGAGCTAATTAGCTAATGAATTCTACTTGACCCTGTGCAAAGATGGAGAAAATTGTAAGAAGATGAAGCCAGAAAGCTAAAGATTCCTTCCCTTTGCAAAAGTCGGAGGGATCTATATTTACCAAAGGCCATTCTCTTTACGTTTCCGGTACCAAATTGGAACTTTCTGAAGAATGAAGTTCAAGTATTTTCTTAATTCTCCAGTAATATTTCAGTTTAGTCAGCCCCAGATCCATTCTTATCTTTTCACCTGAAAGTGATTCCATAAATATAAAAGGAACTGTTGACAGTTTTTACTTTATATTAAAGTTTTGTATTCTTTCCCGGTGATTGAGGAGTCTGAGAAGCCACTCACAGAGCTAACACTAAAGTTTATAAATTATACTGCTTCACTTTTGATACACAATTTAGGATAAAAACCAGCTTTGTGTAAAAAGGCTTTGAGCCTACACATGTTGAGTTTAGCCAGCAATAGTGGCTATCCTATTCTGTTCATCAAAACAAAAAGTTTCTTCCCAAGGCAAGTTTGACTTTGAATAAAACCAAATAAACCCAAGTTGGAGGGGGTTGTGTGGGGGTGGGTGGAGTATTGTTTCTTTTTAAGTAAAACAACAGATCACCAATTAATTAGGATCTGGAAGAACAGTAGTACTCCACATTTCTAATTTTGAAATCCTCAGTGCCTAAGTCCTTCTAGACTCACAAAGTTTATATGGCAACACAATATGTTCAGAATAAAGGCTGGATGGAGTTTGGGTCTCTGTTCCCGAAGTTCGTTGGAGGGAAGAATCAGGAGGGCTTGGTCAACGCCTCCCCCAGATGACAAGCCATCAGCTGATTCATCTTGATTTCAACGCTGCTGACACCTGCTCTGAGCGCCCCCTCCTGTTGCCATGGTAACCACGGGAGAGCATCCTTGTCCACGTACTTTCGGAACCTCATTAAATCAGGCAGCAGGACAGCAGCTGTGTTCTCCACGCGTTACTCTGACAGCCATGCACTAATTTTACGATGCTCAGGTGATTTTGGGCGCCTTCTAGGCCAGACTGTTGAGAATGTGTAGATAGTGAGACAGATGGCAGAATAGATAAATATTGCCAAAGTGTTTAAGGCACACAAATTTTCTGAAAGGTGCGAACCAACAATGGTAATTTTATTGACTGAGGTAATTTGAAGCCAAATAATGACTATGAAGAGGATGGAAGCTCTTGGAAAATGTGAACTTGAGGCACCCTTCTGATGATAAAACTGTCTCAGGAAACCCACACTTCACCAGTGTCCCTGATGTGGTCCTAAGGCAGCTGGTGGCCCAAACTGTGAAGAGGTGAAATACACAACCTTCTCCTTTCCACCATCTCAGTATTTGGGAGACTCAGGAAAATCTGAAGTTAGGTCCTTTTACACCACACACATGCATGCACGCACGAGCACACACACACACACACCCGGATATAGATGTCTGATTAAACCGAAAAGGCAGTCCAGAGCCCAGTTTACACCAACGTGACATGCAGGTTTCACAAATACTGAGTCGAGAGCAGACTCTCTCCGCTGCTTTTTGTCTTCAAAGGTGCTCGAAGCTCAGCTGAAAGGAAAAGGAGTCTGGGAGGCTCGACGGATCCAGAACCAACGATGCCTGCTGATTTCCAGAGATGATCCAAAATCCTCTCGGAGCTGAGGATGGTGGAGCAAGCATTGGCTGGATTAGTTGGTTTCAGTGGCGATGACCAACAGCCAAGAGAGAATCCCAAGGCTTCTGTCATTCTCATGTGGGTGGAGTATCGGCTTCTTCCCCAGAGCTGGGCCTGGACTCCTCGGGTTCCAAGCCCTGCCCTGTTGCCAACAGGGGCGTGGCCTTGGCAAGGTGCAGCCTATCAGGGCTGCGATCGCTTCACCTAGAAACTGGAGATAATAACAGTTTCTGGCTCACAGGGTCATTCTTCGAACGTAACGAGTTCATATCTGGCAAGTGCCTAGAACAGTGCCTGCTTATTGCCAAGGGCTGCTTAGGGGTTGGCTGATTAGTTTTCCTTCCATTATTGCCATTTTGAATGAGTATTTTCTATTTCATATGCCAATTCCAATTTTTCCTTGTAGCAGTTTACAAACAAATGCTTTGGCTTTGAAGAAAGTTAGACCTGTGCCGGAATCCCTGATCTGCCACAGACTTAACTGGCTAAGTCATCTCATGCAGCGACTTAACCTCCCTGAGCCTTGGTTTGCTCATCTGTAGCAGCACAACCCATCACCTGGGGTGGGGCAGGGAGGATGACAAGGATGCAGTGAGCTGACACACATACAGCTCGCACCTAGTGCCTGGCACACAGGAAGAGCTGTGTCCATTAAAAATATTATGATCAGTATTAAGAAGTTATTTCTAGTCAAAAATATGTTAAAATCCTAGGAAAAGTAGGCTTTGTCTTATTTGACAGAGAACATACAAATAATACATAGTGATAACTTGGCTGAAAAAGATTCTGGATTGCACATGTGAATTTTGAAGGTAGGAAGGAGATTATTCCTTGGAAAAATTCATTCTTGGCCTATTTTGGTGTGGATTCAGCCCTTAACAGGAGATTCTGTACCTTTAGCCTTCAAAAATTGCATAACAAAATGTTCCCTGCGTTGAAGAGGTCAAGAATTATGTAAACCTTTGTGTAATTAGTTAGAATCAGAATACCATTAATAAATATGTCAAGAGTTGGAGCTGTCACTGGATATACCAATTCTCTGTCCCTGTGATGAGAAAGATGTACTCCAATATACAAAATGTCATTGCTACTCTGAGATTTGGCAATAGTCATATGTAATCAATTAAAATTCCATTATAGGGAATAGAAAATCCCTCCTTTGAGGGTGAGGGAGACTAAGGTTCAAGAACAGAGAAACTGGGCTTGGAAAGGAGAGAATGTGACATTGTCACAGTGACCTAGGGCACCTACTATCCCCGCAGAGGTGTCCTCTTTTTCCTGGAGCTGTGGAATCCTGCCACTTCCTCGACAACTCTGTGCTGAGCCAGGTCAAGTCAGGGGGATCTAAAGAGAATGGCATGACTTATGTTCTTTCAGAATATGAACGAATATTTGTTGCCACGTGTCATGCGTAAAGTCCTGTGCTACTTGCCAGAGGGACTCAGAGTTCCATCAGACACTGTCCCTGTCCTTGGAGAAGCCTATGGTCAAGGGAAAGACAGTCATGCCTAGAAAGTATGAGGATGGGATGCAAAGGGAGTAGGAGGGAGCAGGTAACATGTGAGCTGCAGCAGCTGCTGTGCCAGGCGAGAGCCTGGGCTGGGCTGCAGGAGAGGCTCACACTGCGATCCATGCCAGGGCGCGGCCAGCCCCAGGCAGCCCCTCCACAAGCGTGAGGTGGGAAGGAATGTTATAGAGGCCCCAGTGCCCCCACCTTCTTCTGGCATTCCTCCCTTTGTCCACAAACTCCTCCCTCCATGCTCCCTTTGGGTGGAAATGGGAGGTTTCTATTATTTTGGTATTACCATTTTCCCCAAAATATGAAAGCAATATATGCTTATAAAAATGCAAAAAGAAGAAATTTTTTTAAAAAAAACACCATGCAAGATAACTGTTTGATACTTGGTAAATTTATTCCTAATTATTTTTTTCTGTTTTCATTTGTTAGTTTGGTTTTAACATAGATGTGATCATATAGTATATTTTTATCCTGATGTTTCAGTTAACATTAAAACAAATGTATTTTCATGCCTTTATAAAATCTTTGTTTACAGCTTATGACTGCATAATGTTCCATTATATTATAATTTATCTAAACATTCCCCTTTTGTTTCCTAATCTTTGGTATTATAAATAATTTGTAAGAAACCTCTTTGAGTTTAAAGCAGCATTTCCAAAACTGGTATCTCTTTAAAAATATTTTATAGGATGTTTTAATAGGTAAGCTGTAAAAAAAAAAGGTGTTCTGTGCTCAAATTAGTTTGGGAAAAGCTAGGTTAAACAAAACTGAGTTGAAGAAATAGGCTTCTTCCCTGCAGGAATTTTCAGAGACTTTGTACATTATGTATTGTGAATCTCCAAAGGAGGAATACATTTCCCACACTACTGGACATGAAATCCTTTCTTTTCAAGGAGAACTTATTAGCATGACAGACTTTTCAATAGAATGAAGATATATTTCTTTTTTTTTTTTTTGCAAGAACACTTTCAAAGTTTCTTTCAGATACATTTTAAATGACTAACAAATCTCTAATATCAAATCAGACAAGTGCAGCTCAAAACTGGAAAACTGCATTTTTGTTCACTCAAGAACAAAAATGCAAAAATCTGAAAAAAAATTAGCAAATCAATTACAGCAAGATATAAAATAGGTTAATGATGCAAAGATTATTTACTCTTAAGAACTATATTAATATAAACCATTACATTAAAAGATTAAGAAAGAAAATCTCATGTGATCATCTCAAGAGACACCAAGACATTCTACCAAATTTCAGATTTATTCTAGATTTTCAAAAAAGAAACAACTCTTAGAAAACAGTTATAAAATAAAATTTTGTTAAAATGATGTAGAGTATATATATATATATATATTCAAACTGAAGTTAGGGTAAGACAAGAATGCCTTCTCTAAGTACCATTATTCTACACTATGCTAGAGGTCTAGCTAGTGGAATAGGACAAGAAAAAGAAAGTTAAAGATATAAATGTTGGAAATCATCATTAATAACATTATATGATTGTCTATCCAGAAAATCCAAGAGAATCAGCTGAATATTATAACCATTTTTAAAATTTAGTATGCTGGCTGTTTTCTAAACAGGTATGAGATGATTATACAAAATTCAATTGCTTTCCTTTTTAACAGTGATAACCAGCTAGAAATTGTAAAGGAAGTAGAGATCTCATTCCCAGCAATTAAAATTTTGGGAATAAATTTGATAAATGCATAACTTGCATATAAAAAAACTGACAAAGCTTTACTGAAGGAAGGATATTATGTTAGACCTGAATAGACAGAGACAAATGATGCTTTCAGAGCAGAACGTCAACATTGTAAAAATGCCACCACTTCCTCAAAATCAACTTAATGCAGTTCCCACCAAATCCCGACTTCCTTTTTCAGCTTTGTGTTTGCTGATTTTTTTTACTTAACAAATTAACCCTAAATTTTACCAGAATGCAATCTGAAGAATAAATAAGAACATCTTGAAAATGGTTTCACCTTACTGGGATAGAGTAAAAGAAAGGAAATAGTGCGTCCTGGTGGGAGAAACGCTCAGTCTTAGCATACTGACTTCAAATAATAATTTAGAATATGTTTCTGATTAAGAGTTTTGGGGAAAGGCCAACAGCCGTTAATTGAATGGAAATGTTTGGTTGAAGTTCCCCACTAACTGGAGGAAAATGAAACAAATAGCAACTTTACTAAACAAGAAAATAAGAAAAAGGAAAAAGAAACAAAAATGAAAAATAAGCATGAACACTGAAGAATCAGAATCAAGAATGTCAGTTATTACACAAAATATAAAATGCTGAATGATTCTATTAAAAGATAGAGAATCACATTGGGTTAAAAATCAAAATTCACATCTATGCCATTTACAAAAAACACACTGAAAGCAAAATTTTATAAAAAGTTGAAAATATGAGTGATCAAACAGCTAACCTGACAAAAGCATATATTTAAAAAGTGGGCATGGTGATATTAATATCACAAAATGGAATTTTAGGTTTAAAGCACTGAATGGAATAATAAGGTACATTGTGAGATGCTAAAGGCAAAATTTACATAGAAGAGGTAACAGTTAAAAATCTGTGTATACCAACAATGTAGCAATTAAACATCTTAAGCCAAAATTATTAAAAATGCAAGAAAAAACTTGACTTTAATACGATCAACATGATGGGCTATAGATCCACTAGATATAAAGGAAGGCTGTAAAGGGATTCAATAACACCATCCATGAATTTGACTCCATCAACATACATTTAGCCTTACGCATCTCAGATGGAGAATATACTTTTTTCCCCCTCTGTGCATATGAATCATTTACAAAAATCACTCATGTTCTACTTGGTCACATAAAAAAAACTTAACAAATTCAAAAAAGCAGATATTTGAAAGTCACATTATCATATCAAGTTTTTAAAAATTATACATAAATAATTAAACATTGACCAAAAATCTTGTAAATTAAGAACCACAACTCCAGCCAATCATTGGGTCAAGTAGAAAATTAAAAAAGGAATAGTACACTACTTAGAAAGTAACAAAAAGAATATTTTATTCTAAAAACTGATGACACAGGTTAGCGAGCTCAGAAAGAAACCCACGCATATACAGTCAACTAATCTTTGACAAGGGTGCCAAGAACGCACAATGGGGAGAGGATGGTCTCTTCAACAAATGGTATTTGAAAAACTGGAAATCCACATGCAAAAGAATGAAGTTGGACCCTTACCTTACACCACATACAAAAATCAACTCAAAATGGATTAAAGATTTAAACAAAAGACCTTAAACTGCAAAACTCCTAGAAGAAAACATAGGGAAACAACTCCTTGACATGAGTCTTGGCAATGATTTTTTGGATATGATACCAAAAGCACAGGCAACAAAAGCAAAAAATAAGCAGGTGAAACTACATCAAACTAAAAATTAAAACTAGAACCATTTTTGACAGTTTCATTATTTTGACAGTTTATTTATGATCTAGCAATCTCTCTTCTGGGTCTGTATCCAAAGGAAATGAAATCAGTATCTTGAAGAGACATCTGCACTCCCACATTCATTGCAGCACTATTCACAACGGCCCAGATGTGGAAACAACCTAAACGTCCATCAACTGGTAAATGGATAAAGAAAATATTATATACACAATGGAATACTATTCAGCCTAAAAAAGGCCTTTAAAAAGAAGGAAATTCTGCCATTTGCAATAACACAGATGAACCTTGAGGACATTATGCTGAGTGAAATGAACCAAACACGGAAAGAAAAATACTGCATGATCTCACTTATATGGGGGAATCTGAGAAAGTCCAATTCATAGAAGTAGAAAGTAGGATGGTGGTTACTAGGGGAGGGGGTGGGGGAAATAGAGAAGAAGGTCAAAGGGTACAAAGTTTCAGGTAGGTAGAATAAATTCTAGAGATCTATTGTACAGCAAGGTGCCTACAGTTAATAACACTGTATTGTATACTTGAAATTCGCAAAGAGTAGATCTTAATGTGTTCTCACCACACACACATAAAAATGGTAACTGTGAGGAGATGAATATGTTGTTGATTAGTTTGACTACGGTAATTATTTCATGATGTCCATATATATTAAAACATAATGTTGTGTACCTTAAATATATATAATTTTTATTAAATAAATATATAATTAAAATCTACAGTACACTCCTAAAAGGTTTTAAAAATCTATAGATTTAAATATTTAATTGTCAAAGGTGAAAAATGAAGAAATAACAAAAAAACTTAAAGTTAAAAATAAAGTAATAAAAATACAGAAACCAGAAAATGAGAAAAATTAGAAAAGCAACCACTAAATAAATGAAAAGAAGCTAGAAAATAAGAATTTATCCATTTAAAAGATGGAATTAATAAAATTGAAAATCATAATAACAAAAACAGTAGAAGGACAAATTAATTTGAAAGCTGTTTCTTTGAACAGAATACTTAAAAAGATAAATTTCTTTTGAGTTTAAGGAAAAGACAGTGAGAGAGCAAAAATATACAAGCTTTTTGTAATACACATAACATTACTGCAAATGCTTTGAAAATGCACAGGAAGAAAAATCTATAAATTCTTAAATTGACCCAGTAAAAAGTGGAAACTTTGAATAGACCAATGACCATAGAAGAAATTGTAAAGCCACTCGAGGATGTGTTGCTAAGAAACATACAGAATAAGGTGGGTTCACAGCTGAGTTTTATCTAACTTTCGAAGGTCAGATAAATAGATCCGATATCACATAAACCTGTTCCCACCAAAAGATGTTGCAGTCCTAACCCCAGTACCTGTGAATGTGACCTTATTTGGAAATAGGATATTTGCAGATGATAAGATGAGGTCATTAGGGTGGGCCCTAACCCAATATGCTTGGCATCCTTAGGAAAGGGGGCGTTCCAACACAGACACATGCGGGAGAAAGAACACCAGGTGACTGTGAAGGCGGGGATTGCAGTGATGCTTCTACAGGTCAAGGAACCCAAAGATTGCCAGCAAACCGCCAGAAGTTAGGAGCGTGGCATGCAGTAGATTCTCCCTCACAGCCCTCAGAGGCAGCCAACTCTTCTGAGACTTCTACCCCTAGAACTGTCAGACCATAAATCTCTGCTGTTTAAGCCACTTAGTGTGTGATACTTTGTTACAGCAACTTTAGAAAACTAATACGGCAGGAAAATGACATACCCAATACAAACATTGAAAGAGATAGAATTACCTGTTTTTTAACAATGATACAATTGTATACCTAGAAAACCCAACGGATCTGATTTTTTAATTTACTAGAATTAACTAGATAATATCTAAGGTGGCTTAATACGAGGCTTCCAGCTGGGTTAGCCGTGGGAAGTGCAGCAGAAGGGCTGAGCGCAGGAGGAGGGTGAGAGCCGTGTCTCCCTCTCTGCTGGATGGTGGATTGACAACAGCTGCCTCCCCTACCAAAGGCTAAGCTCCTTGCCAGGGGTCCTCTCCTACAGCTACAGCCTCAGCACCGCCTAGAAACTGCTCCCTCCGACCCTGGCTGCCCCACTTTGGCTAGCTCTGGGTGCTTCTCCACTCCTGGCTGGCTCCCCTTGTTCATGCCTCCACCTTCATAAATACCTTCCTTTAAACTCTCCTCAGTGTTCCGCTTGGGTACGCTATGTGTTTCATGCAGGGACACCGACAAAGTACCTAGGAGTAGAAACTGGAAAATATATTTCATTCACGGTAGTAACAAAAGCCGCAAATACTTAAAAAGGAATATAACAAAAGAGTACAGGATCTAAAAGAAGAAAACCAGAGAGACTTATTGAATGATATAAAACAAGATCCGAACAAATATTCCTCTCAGATTGGAAGACTTAATATCATAAAATGTCAATTCTCCCAAATTAATATATAAAAGAAATCTAATTTTGATTAAAATCTTGATGAGTTTTTTTAGTTGAATGAAATGATATTAAAGCTTATACGGAAGAATAAATGCCCCCAGAATAGCTAAGAAAGTTATGGAAAAGAACAGTGAGTACACTTGCCTTGCAAAATAACAGATCGTGACACAAAGCCCTGCAATCAAGTCGCTGTAGTACCAGTTAGGAACAGACAAATATACCAGTGGAGCCGCACAGAGAATCCAGAAATAGATCCCAGTAAATACAAAACTATAATGTATCACAAAAGTTCATTTCAGTGGGGAAAAAGATTGTTTAATAAATAGTGTCAGCACAATGGCTGTCTTAAAGAAAATTGGATCCCTATCTCACATTAACGAATGCAATCTAGATGGACTAAAGACTTAAATGAAAAAAACAACCAACACTGTAAAAATCTCAATAAAATCTATGGGTCTGCACATACCATCTACGGGCTGAGAAGACCTTCTTAACCACAACTATGGAATTACATTTAATCTAGAAGTTATAGATTTAAAAAATAATAAGAAGAGAGATATGGGACTAGATACAATTTTTAAAATTTTGGAAGACAAATTGGGCTCTATACGAAGTCAACAGACAAGTGGTTATTTTGGACAAAATACTTGTAAGGCAGAAAATGCAGAGTTTGGCTCCAGTCGTGTGGCAGAGGTGCCGGAGGAGAATCGGACAGGAAAGGGATCCTTCTTTTGGTCCCTGTATGTCCACGTCTGCATGTGGGCGGTGAGCCGTGGTGGCATTACCTCTGCACGTGGCTTCCCCAGAGTTCCCGTCCAGCCTCACCACACCGGGCTCCTTGCGGTCCCTGCCCAGCCACCCACCCTCCCTTCCCAAACATGCACCAGCCTCAGAGCCTCCGCTGGCTGTGTCCTCTTCTCCATGACACACTTTCTTCAGACCTCTGTTCAAGTGTCCTTCCTGATGGGATGTCCTTCCTGATCACCCTACCTTCAATAGCTCTGCCTACTCCACCACCTGTGTCATTCCCTGTCTCTTTTTCTCCATGTCCCCTCTGACTTGCCAAATATTTCTGTGTTTATTGTCTGTCTCCCTCCACTGGAGTGTGAGCTCCATGAGCACAGGGACTTGACTTGCTTTGTTCGTTGCTTATCCCCAGGGCCAACAAGAGTGCCTGGTCTGCAGAAGGTGTTCAATAAATGTTTATAAACTGAGGGGTCGAATCACTTTACAACCAGCAGACTAGAAACAAGTTTAAATAACTCAGTGTTAACACCTAGTATCGTTAGGGCTGAGTATAAAAGGATATGTAGACATTGTAAATTGTTACAGCCTGTCTTAGATGCTATCTGGAAACATCTATCGAAATTAAAAATGCATGTATCACCCACTGCTGAGAACATAACCTACAGAAATAAAAGCCACAGGACATAAGGACATATATAAGAGAATGTTTATTTGTGCATTGCTTTGGGAAAAAAATGAAAAAGGAAATTAAACATCCCCTGTCAGTAGAATGAATGAATAAATGATGGTGCATCCACATTATAAAATATTATGCAGTACTTTAAAACGAATTAAAGTTATACCGGTTGTTTTGGAAGGATTTCCATGAAGTTTTGTTGAGTTTTAAAAGCAAATATGTGTACACTATGATCCTTTGTATGTATAAGTATTAAAAAATCTTTAATAGAAGAAAATTATTAGTATTAAAAGCTATTAACTTTGCCAACAACATAAAATAAGTGCATACAATGTACTGAGAAATAATGCAAACATACCAAAGAAATAAAAGCAATTGTTCCACTTAAAAAAAGATGTTACTTCATAGATGATTCATACAAAAACACTGTTTACTTCCTCATAGAGTTTCAAAATGATTACGTAACAGAAGAGAAGTGTGGAAAAAATCCAAGAGGGGGGTGACCCAAAGGCTTTCTTGAGGAGATAAACTGTAAGATGATTTTAAGGTAAATGATGGCTTAGATCAAGAAGAAGATGGCAAATTTGCTTTCCAAAAGGTTTTTACTTACTGGGCATATCAGGCTCAAAGGCTGGAGTATGTAAGTTCTGAGAATTTATACTAGAAGTTATATAAATCTAAATGATAGGTTCACTTATAGTGGTGTAGTTAAATAATGTGCATCATTACAATATAATTTTTCCCAAAAAATCACATTGCTGCATCTACTGAAAAATTATATTCAGTATGATAGGATGCATTCATTTGGACATAATCATTAGCTGAAAACTTCTGCAACGTGGAGATCCCTGATAAACAGAGAGAGTATATGATTAGCAAAGAAACTCGAGTATATAGTTGTAGTAATAACAACAGAAATTGAATCGTCTGAACAGCCAACTACTCAATGTTTCCAAACTCCATCTTCTCATCAGTGTGTGTATTTCAGAATGTTTAATTATTGTGCAAATTCTGACAAGGCTGATCATGGCCAATTTCATCATGAGAGCGAATGGCCATTGAAGAGAGAAATAATTGATCGACTACTTTAAAAAAAACTCTCAAACTTATAGAAAAATTGCAAGCATAGTACAAAGAACCATTTCAGAGAAAGTTGCCAATATGAATATTTAGTATGTGTTGTGTATTTCTACAAACAAGAATATTCTACGTAAATAAAATTTAACCATACAGTAAGGAGATTAACATTGATACGATGCTCTTATCTGACCCTCAGACTGCATTCAAGCTTTTCTAATTGTCCCCGTAATGTCCTTTATAGCAATAGGCTCCAGTTCAGAGTGACAGGTCATAGTTTTCATTTCTCTTTAATCTCCTCAGTCTTTTCTCGACTATGATGCCCTTGACACTGCAAAGATTACCAGCCAGTTACGTTGTGGAGGTTCCCTCTATTTGGGTTTGCTGTTTCCTCATGGTTAGATTCATGACATGTGTCTGTGGCAGGAATTCCACAGACCTGAGGCTGCCTCCTACCAGAGGGCACAGCCTCAATTGGTCCCTTTACTGATGCTGTTCACTTGAATCACTTCATTAACCTGGTATCTGCCAGGCTTCTCTACTGTTGGATTTTTTTTTCCAATCATAATTAGTATTTTGTGGGGAGGCAATTTGAGACTATGTAAACATCCTACCCTCATCATCATTTCATTTGTTCATTTACTTATATTGATGTGGACTCGTGGTTTCCTATTTTATTCAATGGGTTATAATCTGTTGCCAAAATTATTTAGTTTGATCCTCAAATTTTACCAGATTTGGCAGTGACAGCCCCTTCAACCTGGCTCCTGTGTCCTTCTGGCATGTCCCCATCGTTCCTTAAGCATTTTCGTACTTTGGGGCACAAAAAGAAATTCCAAGTTCATTTTGTTCTCTCTCTGTGCCAGCCATGGAATCAGCCATTGCTCTAAGGAACCCTGGTTTCTTTTAGCAAAGAATGATATTTAGAAACCAACATCTGGGGCTAGGTGCGCTCAATGCTATTGAGGTGTCTCTGCTTCCAGGTCCTTTTGGTGGACAGAACAAGGGAATCTATGTATACATGCATACACACATTTATATTGATATTTATTTCTCTATTTATATGGAAACCTTTATTCACACCAACACACACAGGGTTTTAGCTTCCTTCTTTTCCGTAAGTGTAACTCTCTTCTCTGACAAGAAGAAACCTGGCTCCTATTATCCTTAACATTAAGGATTTATTTAACCACAGCCCAGTGCGAGTCCCTCCTCAAGCACGCAGGCCCTGACACTCTTCCTCAGCCCCCCTACACCCGCCTCCGTCCCCCCACATTGACGATGTCCTTCTGTAGGGGCCCAGAGCAGGGGTTTGGCACCTGACCAGGCGTAGAAGGGTGTCCACGCTCGGGGGAAGGCGCTGCCCATGGCAAATGCTGCCTTTTCCAGAGCTTCCCTTTCTAAAGTTGGGCTGGAGACAGAACTTGCAGGGTGTGGCTTCCATAAGTAAAAGGAGATGGAACAGAGCTCTCTGCCCTCCGCCCACCTCCCTGGGGGCTCGAACCGTCCCCCAGTGTTGCTGTGCATGTTGCCAGATGAGGGAACGGAGAAGGAAAAGGCCTCTGTGGAAGAATCTTCTTGACTGCAGATTTGATATTGCACAAATGATAAAGATACCATTGTCTTTTGTCATTACATGCCTGAGGGTGAAACTGAGTGAACTTAATGTATCAAGGAGAGTAACTACGAGATAATCTTGATTGCTAAATCATCCCATCTACATGGGAAGTTGTTAAAAGCATTGTCTATACTTGTAAACATTTAATATTCTGTACTAATTTTTATTTTACGCCTATAACAACAATTATTTAACTGTGTTGTCTTATATTTGAGAAGTTTGGAAATGTTTGTACTCAGACAATTACAGTTTTGGCTCTCTTGACACTTATACAGAAGGATGTCATTTCTCAGTTTTCTTTTTCTTACATTTCCACAATGAGGATATGGTTAGGAGGAAAACTCACCATACTCTGGGGACTTTAATGGTGAGAACCTTCCAGTCGCAGGCTCAGATTGGTTCATATGAAGCCCGGGTGTGTGTTTGTCACAGCATTTGCAGGTTTCTGTGTCTCAGGAATCATCTTTTATTTTGATAACAGTCACACAAGCTGCATCTCCAGAGGCCAGCAGAGGTCTGGCCTGCCCGTCATGTATGAGAATCTCCCAGAACACTCCAGCAACTCCAAGGTGGAGCCCAGGGAGCATTGAGGCACGGGTTAGGATGCAGCCAGGTGATGCACTAATAATCCACAGCGTCCCTCTCTTTATTTTAAATATGTTTCAACAATCCAGATCCCTTTAAGCCTTTGTTTTATTTTTGTATGTTTGTGTCAGCTTTCAACTTTTTTTTTGCCTGGACGTCTGGAGGGAAGCCAGTGCCCGGAGCGCAGCCACCAGCGATGCTGGGGCGTTTGCACCTCCCTCAGGAACACACCTGACTGCAGGAAGTGGAGAGAAAATGACACTTCGTGCTTCCTGCACTCGAACTGGACCGCCCGCCCAGCCTCTGCAGATCGCCCAGCCCGGGGATCTTCGCGGCCGGCGGAGACTTGGGCTGCTCCTCGTGGTGTCTTCTCCCCTCTCCGGAAGTGCCACTGTCCTTCTGGCGCCTTCCTAGTGGCACTCACCACTTTAGGCAATGCAGGATGGCGATTCCTGCCCACGTGTCCCACCTTCAGGTCTCTCTGGGTAACTCTAAGTTCTTTGAAGCCAGGGACTGGATTGAATTCAACCTCAGTAGCCCATAAACCGTTGGGTTGAATGCAGCAGAGGAGAGAATCAGATGGAACGCCAGTGTTTTGGAGAAGAAAACCTAAGTTCAATGCCATCATCACAGGGGCGACTGATAAGTACCCCTCGTCATCGCAGGAGCGAGGCATGTGAGCTCGTGGAGGGGACGATGTCCAGCCAAGACGGATGGACGTCACTCCCAAATCTCCCTGTGCCCCGCCTGGAATACTCTTAAGTTCTTCTCGGGAGATCTCTCCGGCTTGGAGGAACCTATGAAGAAATTAGAGAAGTGTTGTCTGCTTCAGAAACAGCTCAGGCCCTGGATGTGAAACGTTAAGATAAAACCCCAAATCCTTAAAGGGGAAAAAAAGCCGGCTTTGCTTACTGAAGACAGAAACAGGTGAGAAAGCAGCGTGACAATGACAGAGAGCTGTAGACACACGCACCCAGGCGCTCCTCCAGCCCTGCCTCGACAGCCAGGCATTGAGCTGTAGGACACTAACTACACGTGTACCCAAGTGGCCCGATCAGTGGAGCTGTGCCCTCCATCCTGAAACCTGCTCTGTCGCAGGCTGATGCATGGGGACCATGGGCTCCATCTCTCTCCTCCCAATCATGCAGGGTGGTTCTTCCGCCTCCGGCTCGGTTTCACGGAGCCCGGCTTTGGATACTCCCCAGGCGTCTTCTCCCTGCTTGCTAAAGAACTGGGCTGAGAGGGCAAATTGGGACCAGAAAAGATTTTTTGGAACTTCTTTTGGCGACAAGCCTAAAAGGCCATTAAAGCTAAAAGCCATGTAATTTTTCTGCTGGGCAGAATGGAGTGAGGGTCTGGTTCTACTTAGGAAGTAAGATTTCTGCCTTTGTGGGAAGTTTGTGGTAGAAACAAACCATTTTGTGTTTTTAGTTTAAAAATTGTTTCCTCTACTCTGCTAGGTGAATAAATAATTGTGTTCCATTATGACGGAAATAGTCATTTTATTCACATAAAAAAAGCCTCTGGCAGCCTGGAAACAACAGAAAATAAAGCATCCGTGCTGGGTATCCTGAGCACTAACTTTTTCAAGTGTGTATCTTTAAAGAATGTTAAAGAATAAAGACATCCGGTAAAGGTCAAATTCATGTTCTTATTTAAGGACGGTGTTCATTTGACATTTCGGTTGAGGAAAGACAGTTTCTCAGCTACGCAGAGAGGAAGTAAAAGCTGCCTAATGGCAGATGTAGCCGCGGCTGTTAAACAAAGGCCCCGATATTAATTCCCCTGTGTTCTAAATCGCTGGGGTAGAGGCCACTGCTCGGCCTTCGCCCGATGAAGGAAGACAAACAGGAAAAGAAAATAAAACATTTTCCTATCCATGAAAAGACAAATACAAAAACTATTTTAAAGGAAACAATTTTTTGACAGATGTCTTTTAGGCTTAAAACATACACATATATAAAACCTGAAAAAAATGGCTTTGGGAGGAAAAAGGAAACAAAATATTGGCAGAACGCGTACTGCAGATCTCAAATTTTTTTGTGGAGACTTGTGCGGAATCAAAGCCCTGACATGACACTCCTGTGGGTGTGGACGGCTTGACGTCATGGACACTGTGCAAAGAG
This sequence comes from Varecia variegata, assembly GCA_028533085.1. Classification (NCBI taxonomy): domain Eukaryota; kingdom Metazoa; phylum Chordata; class Mammalia; order Primates; family Lemuridae; genus Varecia; species Varecia variegata. The sequence goes on along the minus strand of CM052446.1, from coordinate 56,977,459 downwards.
GGTCAGAATCGCGTAGACCAGTCGAACGTCTTAGACAGCAAAGTCATCGTCAAAAAGAACACTTGACTCGGTCTCTACATCTTCTCCTCCGGCCACTCAATCCCCGGTGCACCGTCATCGAGGCACCCAGAAGGCCTGGCTGGCCAGACTGTCAGCTGAGACCGAGGCTCCTGCGCCCAGGTGGGGCCAGGCCCGGTAGTCCCAGCCCCCGAAGGCCCCTGGGTGCAGCCCCCACCTGCCCATGCCGCAGACCCTGCCGGGTCTGCCAGCCCCCACATCAAAATCCTCCCTGCTCTTCCTGCAGCGCAGGAGCAAGCCGGCTTCTGCTGCGTTTCATTCATCTTCTTCTCACAGAATGTTTGGGTCCGGCCGGCAGAGATCAGCGCCTCTCCCACGCGCTTTAGACCAAAGTGAAAATGAACGGAGACACCCTCAGTCTGCCGCAGCTATCACCGTCTCTGGACAACTCTGTCTCCCTCCTCGCTATAGCCCTCAGCAGCTCCCTCATTCGGACCACGCCAGGGGGCATGGGTGGAATTCTATTTAAGAAAAATCACCTGCCCACCTGCCCTCTTCTTGACAGGACTATTCCAGCTGAAATATTTTGTTACTTACAGAGCCCTTAGTGTAAAGTCTTTACTATACATAAACATTCCATTCTGTTTATGTTGTAAATATTAAATAACTACCTTTTCAGATTGCCATAAACATTCTTTTACATAAGGCTGCTGGCATATCTTTCTTTAAACAATGATCTAAAACTGTATTTTAAAATTTATGAAAAGAGTAAAGTAGATGAGGATTATTGCAAAAGTAATGACATTGAGTGGCATTTTCAAAACTTCAGTTTATCACAATCAAAGGTACACGCTGTGCATAGACCGTTGATATGTATGTAAGGGTGCAGTTGTTTTTCCTTCGTGGAAGAAAAGAAAGAGTCCAGAAGGCACGGCTTTAATTAAGCAAGTGCTTGAGATGTGAGACCTATTATGTTTTGGACGGAGAAGAAAGGAACAGGGAATAAAGATATCTCCCCTCAGCTGAAGGGAGAGGAGAATCGACTGCTTGAGTTTTGCTCGAGCAGGTCCCCCGTGCCTGTTGTCGCCGTGGAAAACACCCTCCGTCAGCCCACACGCACGCTGGATTGCCATCTCGAGGGTCATTTCCATCAGTGACTCTTCCTGTTTCGTTTCATTGGGATTTCAGAGAGGTACATGTTTTGGTGAACGCCAAGTACTATCTTCTGACGACTAACCACCTGAAACCATTCATTCAAATGCTTCAAATGGAAACTCCACTACGGTCAATAGAGACATGCTTTTATCAAGGCACAGATGAATCAATATGTCTTTTTTTAAAAAACTCAATAGATATTTATTGCGCACCCATTGTGGGTGAGGCACTATGGTAGGCAGCGGCCATTTAGCAATAAGTGAACTAACCTGGTTTCTGACCCTGTGGGGCTTATAGCCTGGTGGGGAATAAACAAGCAAAGACAACACTGAGGATTGCAGGGAGCAGGAGCACAAAAAAAAGGAGTCTCTATCCCAGTCTTAAGGGGTCAGGGAAGGCTTCCAGGCAGAAGCGGCAGCTTAGCTGGGACCTGAAGGATAAGCTGGATTTCACCAGGCAGGAGGAAAGCTGGGAGACACGGGGAGACACCCAGCCAAGAGGAAACAGCACACGCACAAGGCTGGGGACAGACAAGAACACTGGACATTTGGAGACATGAAAGCACTTAGGGGTGGTCACAACAAAAAGCCCGAAAGCGACAGGGAAAAAGGTAAAAATCATGAATATTTTCAAATATCTGAAAAACAGTTGTGTGGAAGAGAGATCAGGTTTGTGCTGTGTAGCAAGCTAGTTGCAGGGGCAGAACCAGATTCAAAGGGTGGAAATCCCAGTGCGGACATAGACTCAAAATTAAATGGTAATAACGGCCCCCACTTACGTAGCCCCTGGGATGTGCCAGACATGAAGGATTTTATATCCATTATATCACTGGGGCCTCAAAACAAGCCTATGAGGTAAGTGCTCTGAGAAAACAGATGCAGAGGCTGCTGAGGTTAAATTAACTCACTTCAGGTCACGCAGCGAGGATGAGCAGAGCTGGGATTCCCAAGCCCCTGATTCCAAAGTTGGAATCGTGCTCTTAGCCACCACCCTCGAGCTGCTTCCTTGTGAGAATTGTGCTGTCACAGAGCAAACATGTGGCTCTAAAAGTTTCTCGTCACTCAGGGTGTTTTACCATTTGGCTGGGAGATTGTAGAGGATTTAGTTATCCAGGAAAAACAGTGACCTTCTCAGGCTCCTCCACTTGTGAGATTCAGGGATTCGATGACATGTCAACAGCAGAGTGTGTAAAACAGTCCTCAAAGAAGACCAGCTTCTCCATCTGGGCAGCTTTGTTGTCACGCATGTGCTGGCAACTTGGAGAGCCGCCCTCCTGGTGTACCTGGGGGGAAGCATCTTTGGTCTCCAGCACTTCAGAGGAGTGGGGTGGCCGGAGCGCTGAGAGCGAGGCGCAGTGAAGGGGACCAAATCAGGGCAGCATGGCCCTCCAACACAGACACGCATCTTTCACAAACATCTGCTTCAGCTAACGCTGGCCTTGGGCAGTACTGAATTATGTATTCAGCTCTTAAACTATCACAGATTCATGTTTCAAAAACATAACCGTGAGAAAATATTGCACCACTAGCAGAAACAAAACAGCTCTGCTCATTTTGCATTAATTTTTTTTGGTGCATTTCTGCAATAATTTTTCATTTTCTTTCAAATTAAAGGGCACTGTAGGAGACCACATAGGTCAGCAGGCATAGGAACTTTTTTTCCCTGTGTTGACTTATTGAAAAAAAGAATAAAAAATTACCTCTTTTGCTCACCATTCAGTGAAGGGAATCCAAATAAGTAACAATAAATTAGACAATGAGTTAGAGGTAGAGAGTTTAGGGAATTTCCCGACTTATTTTCTAAACTATGAAAACTGCCTTTTATTTACAGGAAAGCGTTCCTCTAAGATCAAGGCGCACTGGGTGGGCTGCTCCATCCCTGTCCCGGCAGTTTCTCCAAACAGAGCACAGACTGTCACCGCATGAGGACTCCACCTGGAGATTTTCAAAAGAGAGAGTTGTTGGGGACCAGGGTGGAGTCCCTCATTCCTCATCAACTCTGACGTATGTCCCAGCACTCGTGGCGCCTTATTTCCCCCAAACACTTTGGTTCTGCAGGAAGAGGAAGATGTAAGAGGAAAATTAGGCAGAGGCAGAGGGGAAGAAAAATACGTGGACCGTTGCCTGGAAGTGAGCAACACTGCAGCAGCACAGGGATGGAATGACAGTCACTAAAGTAAGATGATCATAATTATGTTCAATCTTTGGGGGCTGCGACTTTACCTCTTAATGGCTAAAAGCACGGGTCTCCGTGAGGGCAGGGGCAGTGTCTTCATTTTAAATCCCCAGGTCCTAGCGCAGGGCCCGGCACATAGGTTGCCATCCACTAGAAATTTCTTAAACACGTCTGTAGGCTTCTTTTCTGAGAGCTTTGTACATCCCTTTTCTGTCTGCCCCTCCCGACAAAACTGGGAAATCAGCAGAGTGTTTTTTATTGTCAACCCTCTTTGTGGAGGGAAAAATTGAGACCCACAGAGCACTGGCCCATGAGCACCAAAGCAAAATCCCAAACCTTCACGGGCCCAGGCCAAGGGGCTTTCCGTGACACCAAATGAAATGTCTCTCCCTTCCCTTCCCCATGGAGAACACAGGCTATACACACAGACTGACAAACAAAAAGTTAGACTGATGAAGTAGATGCCTGCATAGACCCGTTCTCCTAGGAGGAGAGAAAGGATGGGACCCGCGTCTTTCTTTTGCACTGAGGGCAGCGTGGCAGGCAGGAAGGCAGACCTCCTCCGGTATCACAAAAGGAGGAGAGGCCACATGAGACAGTCTGTACCATTCCCAGCTTAGCCTAATTCTTTGCCTCTCGGTCTCAGTGCTACATTGTCATCTGCAAAACTACAGCTTGATCTTCACACTTCACGTGAGGTTGGTTGTGCCTGCTAGAGTCAGCTACATCCTCCTCATAGCCGCGACCGTCCCATTATTCAGTGGGCTCTTCCAGGAAACAAACAAAACCAGGGGCCTCCCCGACCCTCCCATTCTGCAGTGGTGGAGACCTTACAAAGCCTGCCCTGAAGTTAGGAATGGGCCTTCATCTTCATCTTCCGGGAAGGACTTGAGCTCGCCCCGCACACTGACTCTCTCTCCAAGTGTCTGGAAACAGTTGGAGAGGATTTTGACGCTGGCCAAAGAAGCAACTGTTTTTTCCTTTTTGCTCTCCCATGTCCCGGCTGTCCCTTGGATGTATGAAGCCCAAGCCAGTGACAGCCCTGGCGGAATGGCAGACTAACACTTGCAGCTCTGCTTCTGTGGGGCTGAGACTCAACTGAAAAGTGACCGCGAAGCTGGGCCCGAAGGTCTGGGAGACAGACGTAGACGGCCTGCGGTCCTAGCAGGAGACCCATCGGGGCGCTCAGGCTCACCAGCCCAGGAGCCTGTTTGGATGCTGGGACGGCCCCAGAGGCCAACCAGGAGGAGCAGAGGAGTCCCCTGTCTGGCCACCCCAGAGGACTGAATTTAGCCCAGTGTAAGGGGAACGTGGGAAGGAAGAAAGGAAATCAGCCTGTTGGAGGATGAGGACACCCTCACGAGGCCAGAGGCCGGAAGGAAAGCAGGACACACGCAGGGAGGCCCAGGTGGTTTCTGAGCCTTTAGCGCAGGAAGAATAAAATCAGCGCTTTAGAGGTGAAGGTCTCCCACCTCTGATCTGGGCAGGGAGGGGAACGTTGATGGTCGTATCCGTTGGGTAGCCAGTGATGGGACAACCCCAAGGGGCCCCTTTTACATGTGCCTTCTCTGTGAATCCTGCCCGAGCATCAGACGGAGAGTTCAAGTTCAAATTTACTCACCTGAGTTAGGACACAATCAGAATATAGCGTTCTAAAGTTTTGATTTGTGGTCATTTGTCAAGATCACAGGTGCATCTTTGTGAAATTCTATGCAAGATCCTGTGGTAATTAAATTATAGTAAATGTAAAAAACTGTAATGGAGAGATTGATAGACAAGAAGTTTGTAGCTCAACAACATAAAATTTTTAATGGACTTCTTAAAGCAGTTATTCCTACTTGTAAATGCTGAAAAGAATTCATGCTTAACTTAAGTAATTCCTCAAGAAAAAGTATTCGTTCGGGGCTTTGCTAGCCTGTGCACGAGATGGGGTAAGCCAAACCCAACCAGCTGAGAAAATACCACATTGGCATAAACTAAACAAAGAAAGCTCTAGATGCAACTGAATTTCAGAAAAATAAGCGCATCACTTACAAAATACTGAGATGTTAGATGTCAGAATTTGATCTGAAAGGTTTGGCGGCTTACAGAGAAGTCTGCACACGTAGAAATATGATCTCCAGAGTGTAGCCAGGATTACAGAGCTTACCATGGAAGCTGGAACATACTCCTGGCTTCCTTTCCTGGGAAATAATTTTACATTATGACTGTTTGTGACTAAAATGTAGTTCCACTGCATGACAGCACCATCAGAGCCATCTTCTTTTGCGTCCAGGCATCTGAATTGCATCCGCAATATGCCTCCAGGCATGTTACATACAATTAGGAAATCTTCCGTAGTAGCTCATTTTTTTTTCCAAATATGTAATTTTGGCTGAATGATATTAAGGGATTTGAAAAAAAGATATCATTACATTAACTGAAATTATTACTATTTTAATTTGCCTGCAAAGCCTTTATTTCAAGTATCATTTCTTATAACTTGGAACTCAGTGGGTATCATAATCCTGATAGAATTTTAGCTACTTGATAGCCTGCGATATTTTGGAGGAATCATTCCCAACAGAAAATCAGTTTAATGAGCACTTCTGGTGTTAACTGTGAACAGCTATTTTCCACACTCTTAAAGTACATGACTAAACCAGGGACTTATGCCACCTTTTTTAATGTAACACCTGGTGTTCTGTTCCTCCCCACGCCTGACCTCAACAATCATCCTCACGCGACGCCCGGCCAATTTATGGAATTGATGGACTGTAGGAGAAACAGAGGAGCCGCGCCAGCTTCCTGAAATAGCAAGTTTTAAGATAAATTTCTGGAACAACCACCTTAAGGTGCAATACAATGAAACTTTCTCTTATAATTTTCTACCAGCCAAGCCTTTGCCAAGAGGGTATTATTTGCTGGAGAAAATGACAACTCTGGGAATGCAGAAAGCAAATCACTGATGGCGATGGAAATACCTAACCACCAGAACACAATGAAAGCCTGGGACATGGGCTTTTGTGTGAGATATGAAATGTTCAGCATCCTACAGACGGCAGGCTTCTCTCTGCTCCAAACACAGCAATGGCAAAATATGCAGCCAGTATTTTACAAATTATATGAAATATGTAATATAAATTTAAAAGAATGGCTTTGTACAAAATGAGCTAAACAGCCTTATGGACCGGAAAGAGAACCGCAAAGCAGAAAGTGTGTCATCAGCCAGAGAGGTCTGCAGGGCGTTGGCCGCTGCAGCAGGCAGGGCTGGTGCAGATTTGATTCCTTCGGGGATGACCTGGACAGGAACATCCTACCTGCAGCGGGGACCAGAGCTGGGCTTTCTTCCCACACCTGAGGGCTGGGTCAGGCTTTCTAATACGTGAAAGATGCCAGACAAAGCTCTTGTTGCTGTCACCTGGCTGTGGGGGTGGCGGACAGAGGTGGACAGCACTGGCAGCACTTGGGCCCAGCTGCCTGCTGGACCAGCGGCTGGCCCTGGATCAGCACCGATAGCACTGGGGCACTGAACACCAACCTGCCAGGCTACCAGGGATCTCTACTGGGGTCCCACAGCAGAACTTCTTCCAAATTGGAGTCAGTCCTATCAAACCCTCCTGCTGCTTTACCAACTAAGTTTATGGGATATTCTAAATCCTTAGTTGTCATTTCAACAATGTTTGCAGGATCTTCACCAGGAGTAGAGTCCATCTAAACCAAGTGGCTTGCTCACCCATAAGAAGCAACTCCTTGTTTGTTCAAGTTTTATCAGAGATTACAGCAATTCAGTCACATCTTCAGGCTCCATTTCTTAATTCTAGCTCTCTTGCTATTTCCACATCTGCAGTTACTTCCTCTGTTGAAGTCTTGAACCCCTGAAAGTCAACCATGAGGATTGGAATCAATTTCTTCCAAATTCCTGTTAATGTTGGTATTTTGTCCTCCTCCCATGAATCATGAATGTTCTTAATGGCATCTGGAACGGTGAATCCTTTCCAGAAGGCTTTCAATTTCCTTTGCCCAGATCCATCAGAGGAATCACTATCTATGAAAGACTATAGTCTAACAAAATGTATTTCTTAAATAATAAAACTTGAAAGTCAAAATTGCTCCTTGATCCATGGGCTGCAGAATGGATGCTGTGTTAGCAGGCATGAGACATCAATCTCCTTGCACGTCTCCGTCAGAGCTCTTGGGTGACCCGGTGCATTGTCAATAAGCAGTCATATCTTGAAAGAAATATTTTTTTTCTGAGCAGTAGATCTCAACAGTGGGTTTAAAATATTCAGTTATCCATGCTATAAACAGATGTGCTGTCATCCAGGCTTTATTGTTTCATTTCTAGAGCACAGGCAGGGTAGATTTAGCATAATTCTTGAGGGCCCTAGAATTTTCAGCATGGTAAATGACAACAATAGTTGAAGTACAGAAAAATTGTATTAAAAGAAAGAGCAAAATCTGGAGAACAACAATTATCTACTGAAAAATGACTTCCTGTGTTGTGGCCAAGTAGCTCAGTGATGCCTCAGGTGGCTTCAATAAGATGCAGAGCATCCCCATCGCTAGGCAGCATTGTGGCAGGACAGATGGCATTCCCCTGTGAAAAGGGGATGGGGCAGGGTACCTTGGGAGAGGACACTAAAAACGTGTCCGCCCTGTATATGCCATACCTGGGCTCCTTCTGTTACCTCTGAAGCAGTAGAAAAATGGGTTTTCCCACTTTATTCTTATTTGGAATTTTGATCTAAAATGCATTCTATTGCTCAAATTTGCTAAATACTCCCAGGACATAAATATGCACAAATCTTCATCTAGAACAAGGTGCTCTGGTGTAGGTGATTGGAAGGTAAGTAAGGAATAAGTATGCGTAAGCAGAAAACATCAAAACATAGTCAAGCATCTAATTGGCCAACTACCTTCTACCATTTCAACACTTGAATCTTCTTGGCTACTTGCACAGTATTGTTAAAGTAGAATAAATCATTTGACATGACTAGGTTTTAGGAAAATATGTGAGAGTCATTCAGGCAAAAAATCAGTTTGAAATAGATGAAATTTTCCATCTGAGTGCTTCTACTAGGAGAGAGTGTTTCTAGAAGTGCAGTATTTTTAATCTTGTTTTAAAATAAATACTTTGATGTATAAATCACTCAATTGTAAAGCCACTTCAATTTTATTTTCCTTTAGTTTTGAGGTTTTGGAATTGCTCTGTGCAGTTCCAAGTAAAAGCTCTTAGATAAAAGTTGCATGCTGAAAACCGCTGTCGCAAATGTGCAAGTACAACTATAAATTTATACAACACTCAAGCTGTTTGTAGTTTGCAAAATTTGCTAATAAAATGCGGAAATAGGGTTTCCATTTAACACTCTCTGGCACTGGCACTGCATGTCTATCTTGGGTGCAGGCAAAAGGTGGAAAATTCCATGCATGGAGAATCTCCTGTGGTTGGGGCAGTTTGCTAATGTCTTAATGAGTGAATTATGATAATTATGAAAATCTTAGCTGTACATTATTTGTGGTGTGTGCATGTGGGTGTGTGACATCCTTCCCAAGCAAACACAGCATTCTGATTCAGCAGCACTCAATAAGGAAAATTTCTGTGCTAATAATACAAAGTGGATCTTAAATTGCTGCATATTAATCAAATTCATTTAAGTACATTCATTAATTTGTGTGTATAACAGCCAAACTGGAAGTGTGGAGTTTGCTGATTTTGCACAAAATACATATATTAATGAATACTAAAACTTCAACATGAGTAATAGCTTTAAAAATATTTTCATAAAGCAAAAGTCTAAGGGGGTAATAATGAATAATTGTTTTCTTTTTAATATTACCACTTTCATTTCATTTTGTGCTATTTGGCTTTAAATGGAAAAAAATAAATATGAAAGAAGAAAAAGCAATTAAGAAGTGAAGGATAAGCCCAAAAGATTGCAAAGAAAAAAGGACATAACATTGGGCAACATTAATATTAAATGTCCTACCTCTCCTTCAAATCACTTAATTTAAAAATAAGGTCAGGGCACTTCAGACATGGTCCCATTTCTATGTACAAAGTACTATGAATTTGAAGCTAAAGTAGGAAAAAGTATTTTATTTTCTGTACAGGACAGCAGGCAGGGGCAGGGTGAAGGGAGGCACAGCTTGAGGGGAGGAGTGTCTGTACACCTGCATGTCTAAAACTAATGGAAAACTTTCACATTTCCGCCTAAATCAGAGGGATTTAAGACTTAAATTAGCAATCAACAACTGCCTTCCTAAGGTCTTACTTTTTACCCTGAATTGCTCCGAAGGCAAGACTCCTCTCCTTACCCTCTATGGCAGTCAGCACAGTCCTGGCATGGAGTATGTGTTCAATAAATGCTAAAATTAAAATAACTGTTGTACAAAACAAAACATGGCGAGCGTGATAAGAGAAGTTCAGAAGAGTCAATGCAGGGAAGCATGGGGAAGGCTTTGATCGCAGGCTGTGTGCTGATCTGGGAGCTTCTTGATGGCAGGATCCTTCTGTTTCTCTTTCCTCCCCTGCCTGCAGCTCTGTGCACTAACATGTGCTCGGTGCAGGACATTCTAAATGAGGAAGTCAATTAAACAGGGAGGGAGGTGGGAATTCACAAGTGGCACTAAGTAAACAAAAACAGTTGAGCTAGAAAAGCATGTCCCAAGGGACTGAGTGTGTACCATAGAACCCCCCCTCCTGTGCGATTCAGGGATGGGTAGGGAAGGACTATCTCGAAATGCTAAGTTTGGCCCCAGGTGTAGTAAATGTGCTTATTAATCAGGAAGCTAATTCTTCTAATATAGAAGCCAGCTACACATGTAAGCCATGATATATGCCAAAGGTTTGCAAACCATGCTCCAGAAATTCTACGAGCTGCCTGAAAAGCTTGAGGGCCATTGAGACTGAATTTAGAAGGCTGCTCCTAGGTGCTGCACCCCCACCTCTGGCTGGCCCCTACCCACAAGTCCTTCGGTCAGAACAAAGCCACTCAGGTCTGTTTTGCAAATTGGGCTCCCAAGTAAGAATTCCTCTGAAAGATTTCACTGACAATAAAAAGCGGAAAAGAGGTGAAAACTACTGAGACAAATTATTAATCCAAGTGATTAACTTATAATTACAAAAGGAGCATTTCAGATTTGTGTGTATAATATTCAGATTTGTACATGTAAGGTACACATAATCTATAGATTTGTACATGTGTACACGTATTGCACAAATACTAAAAGTAGGCCTCTGTTGCATATAAAATCTTGTTCACAACATCACCATGAAAACCTGTTTTGACTCTCAAAAGATGGTGACTTGGTTTTTTGTTCTTCAGAAATAAACATATCAAGTGATGCTGTTCATTAAATTGCATGGTATGAAACAATATTGTACATGACACATATACATGACCAACACAACCAAACATTAAGCTACCCAACATGAGTTCTCTTAATTATTAGCTGTCATATTGAGATTAAATTGGGCATTAAATTAAGTTTAAAGAGAGATTAAATTGTGACATGAGGTGCAGTAAAGACACAATAGGCATTGAAAATAAAAGGCAATTATTCAGAATAAAACCACAGTCTTAAGGATCTGAATACTTACCTGCTTTCAAATTTAAATTTAAGTTTATTTTGGTCTAAAAATAGGGATGAAAAGGTGAATTTCATTATCTTAGTCCTTTAGTTTTGGAAATCTTGAGTACTACAGTCCATCATTCATTGCCTACGGGTGAAGTTTTCTAATGCAATGTTGGTGAAATTTTAATTCAAATGTTAGGAAGTTTCCATCAGTCTATGCCACATTTTATTATTTTATGTGATTATGTTCTCTATCTTCTTAGTAGATAAATTGTGTAATATTTAGGGCAGTTTCTCAACCTTTATTTTTTCTTTTAATTAACTTGTACTGTTCCTGTCTAACCTTTGCATATATTCCCACTAGCCAAAAAGATTTTATCAAGCTTTAACTTCTATAATTTGTATTATGAAAATAATAACTCTGTAGAACAGTCTTTCTTCACCACACTATGGAGTTTACCCTGGAAATTCTAACATGCCTCTCTACTTTTTCTGTCTCACTCCTCCTGTTTGAAGATTATCAGTGATCAAATGATATAATTATACTTAAAAAACACTGTCAAGTATGCTATTTAAAGTTGTAGCCCATAGGCTAGCCTTCTTAGAACCTGGGCTTATGGAGCTCTCATAAATTTTATTTTCCTTAGGAATGCCTTCTCCTAAAGATATAAAACAGAACAAAACAAATTGACCTTACCCAAGGTATGTAAATGATGCAAAACATTTTCTTTCAGAAGTGAAATGATAAATTCACCATTTTATTTGCATAATCAGTCAATGCTGAAAATATTGTGATGAGCTTGTAACGTTAATGCTTCCAAGATGAAACTATACTCAGGAGGGAAGTGCCACATTTTTACCTAAAACCTTTCCTCATTTTATGCTGTTCTAGGACTCAGTTCAAGTCCATGATTTGTATTTAGGTCTGGCATAAGCTTTGAAAATTCATTAACAGGAATATTATCTAGTTTCTGTTAATTTCTTCACAGAAATCTATCCACCCCTTCAGAATATGCCTGGTGACCTCATTCATATGAACGCTTTAGCCAGAACAAAACTCAACAGGCCATGGTTGAATCCAGTGAAAAGGAGAGACCTACTGAGCTCTGGGGAATGTGCGGTGCCTTGGATTGGTCCAGGGCTCTGAAACCTAAGTCACCCACTGTACACAGGAAGCCGAATGGAAGACCTTCTACAAATACTTCCACAAACAGGGGCCTGTTTACAAAATGTGCTCCCAAAGCCAGCAGTCTCTTTGCCAGTGCTTGTCTGTCAAACATCCAAGCTCTGAGGTACCACAGCAGCTTCAGTTATCCACGTTTCCCAGGCCACACAGCCTGGGGAGAAAACAGCCACAGTGACAGTCACAAAACACATTTCTCTGTTTCTACCCCCTACTGATCAGAAAATACCCGTGTTCTTTGCCATGTCCCTCCCCTTCCTTTCTGGATGCTGTGGGTGAGGTCTCCTGCTGCTCTGGGACCCTGCTTCACTCCAAGCCTCATAGGTGGACACCTTTGCTGTCAAAGTGACCAAACTCCCATCCTGTTCTACCCACACAAAAGTGGTCAAGTTCTGGACTGGGGTACAATTGAGTGGCACACTCCTGCTGAACTCCAGGTCCTCTTCCTCCACCATGGAGCACAATCCTATAAATGTTTTGTGTTGCATTTACTTATGGGTGAGACAGCACTGCATGAGGCAGGGAGTTTGTGTGGCAAGAGAAAGAGCAGAGGTGGGCCAGCCCCGGGTGGGGGGGGTGGCAGGCCGAGGGCACACCTATTTGGGCAAAACAGAAGGTTATACTTAACCCACCCCCTTAGGCAGTTCGTCTCATTCAAATCAGCAGCTCAAAGTAGTCCTCCACCCCCAGAAGTGAGATATATTGTGGTAAATAAAACACTCTCTGAGTCCCTTTAGAATGCCAGAGGGATTCCAGAATTCCCCTAGGCCTCTTACAGATTTGCACCTTGCACAAGGACAACTACCTGCCCAGGTGGACAGGCTTTAATCCTCCACCATGAGAGGACACTTTCTACCCTCTCCAATGAAGCCCTTCATCGCCCCAAATCCCAGGATCCCTCTGGCAAACAACCTGGCTCCCTTGGGGGAGCTGGGCCCTGTGGCTATGAGGGACTCCTGGCTCAGGAAGGAGCCTCCACAGCCAGCTCTTCCTGCGGGAGTGCAGCTTGGGCTTCGGTGGCTGTGGCTGCACATTGGGTTGTTGGGGACTCACGTGCGATAGTTGCTGGATGACGACAGCAGGCTATGGCCTTCCAGTAATGGTGCCAGATGATGGTGATTGAGCAATGGCTGTGGGGCAAAGGCTGCTGGGTAATGACGGCAGGGCAATCAATGGCGGCCTGAGTAATGGCTGCCAGTAATGGCACCTAGATAATGGCAGCCAGCAATAGGTGGCCAATAATGGCTGCTGGCAATGACACCTAGATAATAGCCACCGGCAATGGCTACGAGGCAATGGCCCCTGTTTAATGGCTGCCGGCAATGGCAGCTGGATAACAGCCCGCCCACTGGCCTACGCCCAGCCCGGGTCAGCTGCCAGATGGCTGCGTGGGGCCTATTTCCTCCTGGGGCGCACCCTTGGCGAGTGCCCACCATCTGCAGAGCCGCTCACTGAACGCTCTGACATACCAGGATCTGCGAAGGAAACATGGCCAATTTCTAGGCAGATAACCACCTCCCTCTTTTCCTAGCATTTGCATCGCCACCTTTCCAAGTGTTGCTTTACTGTGAGCTTATCGTTCATTGTTCCTGGGCTACCACAACTGAAATTCAAACTGAATCTTGCAAAGATTTCTTTCTCATTTCTGTCCAATCACCTTTGTATAGTCCTGTTAACAAATTTTAAGTAATGTACATAAATGTTACCCAGATAATCTCCTTATAGGCTTATAAATTCCTATATCTCCAGACATCTCACTCAGTAAACTCAATGTCAAACGAGTGAAAAATACAGATATGCGGTCGATACAGGTCATGTGACTCTTCTATTTAGCCTTTTTGCTTTTAAGAAAAAAAACCTGATCTTTTATGTTGTTTTTATTATTGTTATTAAATACAAATATTTAGGATAAGGTAAATGCATAAAACTTACAAATGGTTGCCCAGAAATAAAATTATTTGCCAAAGCTTTCATAGCAAAGAATCTAGCAAGACCAGAACAATATCCTGAGAATTTTGTTTGTTTTCCCACTCATTGCCCTCATTTCCCCTCCTGGTATCTGTCAGAGTTGATATATACCAACTGCAAATTCAAGCATTATTTTCTAAATCAAAAAAGTGAAAAATTTTGGAGGAAGCTCAAAGGCTGTGCCTTGATTAGCATAGACAACTAGATTAGAACCAGTGGCAGTATCTTTCTGAGCAAAATCTTCCAGTTTTATTCTCATCGCTCCTTGGGGAGCAATTGCAATTGTGGGTGCATTGCACTGTCTGGCCTCCTTTGATCTCTTTATTCAGATCTCCTGTTTATTGTATTAAAACAATTCACTCCATTCATCGGTCAGTCTTTGTTCATCAGATCAGATTTTTTTTTCTTTTCTTTTTTCTCTTTTTCTTTGGTCAAGTGCACAAGAAGGTGAATTTGGTCTTGTTTATGTGTCCTCTGTCAAAGATTAAATTTTACTTTTGCCATCTTATGAAAGAATTGTGCTACAGAGATTTCCTAGATTAAGGAATATGTTGATTTTTTCTTCCCCTCTCTCACTCCTCCTTCTGGATGCAGAGTTGAGTTTCCTTGTTGCAATTCTTCTTACCAAAACAGCAAAGATGATCTCTTTGAAAATGTTTGGAGAAGCTGGGCATTCCGCTTTATAATGATAGGGTCAAGATGTTTGGATTTGTGACAAACCCTGTCTGTCCTGTTACAATTCTCTCTGGAATAGGAAAGATTGCCTTTTCTTCCTCTCATTGCTGTGCTGTGATTTGTCAGTTGGCTGAAGCTGGAAGGTGGTGCTGTTTAGCATGTAAATAAACCAGCACTTTTTCCAGTAAATAGCTCCGTCTAGCATTATATGCCAGGAACTCTCATCTACACAATGATGAATTCAATTCCTGTATTGTACTTTACTTTCCTGTCGTTTCACGGAGGGAAAGGTGATCACACTGTAATTACATCAGTCCTTTTTGCTTTATTTTTTTTTTCTGATTGTGCCTCTAATTTTTCTAGTATCTTCGTAGATAGCATTTCCCATTGCTAAGATAAAATTACTAAGGCTGCCTTTGTGAATTAATTTACTTCCTACAGTCCAGTGTTTTATAGATGATGTAAATGAAGGATGTGGCATGCAGATCTATTTAAAGAGATGTGCTTATACTTCACTGTTCTGGCCAGATGAGTGGGCACATGCTTTTGCATTTTTATTTGAACCCCACTGAAGTTGGTCATTATATTTTGAATGCCACAGCACGTCTATACCATTATTTAAAGAATCTTGTTCATTCATCCATATAATGATTGGCATTGGCTATAACTTGATGCAATGTTACACTATTTTAATTCTTTCTCAGGCAATGTTATCTTTGATCACTTCCTATTCACTGGGAAAAAACCCCACACAATTGCAATCCCACATTATGTTTCCGTGATGATGCCAAGCACTCCCTGGAATATAGCTATTCAAGACAATTTCTCCACCCTCAGGCTGCTCATTAAAGGGGTGGCAGTTTCTAACTTTAATGAATAAGGTAGAGTGAAAATTCCATCTTCTTTGAAAGAGACTCTGTGTTTTGTTTTGTTTTTTTTTAAAGGGTTCTCTACTGCCTATTTCTTTGTTTAATTGGAAATGGTGTACACTCCTACATAGCCATGGCCACAACTCAGTATGCAAAGTATTTCCTTGTCACATTTTCTTTTTTGTGGTTCAAGTGTATATTTATCAAATAATTCCACAGAAAACTTTGTATCTTTCTTCAAAAAAATGCAGCACTGGTTATGCATAGCGCATCTAGATTACCATTTTGTTATCGGCAGAGTGATTCCCATATTTTTTGGTTTTTATCTCCCTTCTTACCAAACACTGATTTAATATGTTCTTTTAACCCAGAGACATTTGTGGCAGCTCCAAATCCTCATTGAAAAGTTTAGCAAGAAAGAGCCAAGGGAGAAAGAATGACAGGGACCAGTGTTTAGGAAATGCTGCCTTCTTTCCAAAATCCGGTAGCCTAAAACCCTGCCAAACTTGAGTTCCTTTCTCTGCTTAAGGCATAAATTATCTTTCTTTTTTTTTTTAATCAATCAAATTGAGTCTAAAAATTTCTATTTATCTCATAGTGAATCGCAAGAGTCAGGGTATGGGAGGAATTTTAAGATTTTAAGCCAAGTTCTGGGAGACTCAGAACACGCCAGAACTATTGCATTGGTGTGGGAGCAAACAGGTCTGCACCACGCTAGGTCTCTGAGAACTTCTTTCCTTAAGCCCCATAGTCAAGGCCAGTGCCTGAGCTCTTGAGCACGAGCAGATTGACAACTCCAGAGCAGTGAAATGAAAGATAGGGTCCCATGGATATTAAGATGTGTGTTTAAACACTGAGGGTATTAGAGGTGCTCACAACACCCCCAGCAAATCCTTGCTCTCATCGTCATTTGTTTAGTACCTGTTCTGTGTGTGACCGTGTTCAAACATCCCGGAAGATCCAAGATACATACATGAAATGATTTGTTTGCCCCTGGAGCTCTCAAAACAGTTGGGGAAATGCATCTAATTTGTTTGAAACAAGGAAAGAACGATAGAAAATAGTCAAAACTAAATGTTAACTTGTGCTCAGTTAGCATGGGACATAACTTCTGGTTAAAAAAATTCACTGTTTATTTGAAATTCAAGTTTGACTGGGCATCCTGTATTCTACCTGGCAACCCTAGCCCTGTGATGGTGCTCCGTTGTCATGAGCTGGGAGCTGTGGTCCCACTACTACCTTCTGCTAGCGAACACGTTCCCCAAGTATTAATAGTAGAGTGACAATTTGCACGTGCATGCTCTCTTACTATTTACAACGTGTTTCATACACATATTTAAATTTAATCTTCACCACAGCCCTGTGAGATAGGTGTCATTAATTCCACCTTTTAGAGGAAGAAAATGAGGCTGAAAGACATTATCTGATTTTCTAATGCAATCATCAAGGGAGATTCCCAGCCCAAATTTTATGATCCCAAATCCAGTGCTCCTTCACTACAGCACAGTTGCCCATATTGTTCCGCAGCTGGTGGGCTTTCTTCACTTCACAAAGCTTCCATTGGTTTGGTTTTTCTGCCAAGTTTCCTATTGGAGTGGCAACTTCCTGTCCAAAGCTATTTATTCACCACTCATTGTCCCTGACTAACCATCAGCCTCCTGGGAGAGTGAAGGACTCAGAACAAAGTTGTGGGGGAGTGTGTTCTGGTTTTCCCTGGGGTTTTTCTCCTAATCCCATGTTTGAAAGTTCCCTATGAACAAACTAACACTCTGGCAGAAAACTGAGATTGCCCATGACACTGAACTCATCCAGCTCACTTATCATTCAAGTTGGTTGCCATTTTTTGTTCTGGAATTTTTTATTTTGCTGGTAATTATGAATATGGAAGTGAAAAAAGAAACTTAACAATTTTAAAGTTATTCTGAATTTTAATTGTTATTTTTCTTGATGGTATAATGCAAACTAAAAATGTTCAAACTTTATATAAATGTAAGAAATACAGATGTCTCCCATAATTTCACTTTGCTTTTCCCCTTCTCCGAAATTATCCTCATAACTGATATATATTCTTGCAAGATCCTTTTCTACATTTCTACAAATATACATATTCTAATTATCTTATAAAAATGTGATCACGTTGCAATGCAACTTTTTTCACTTAATTATCTTAAACACTTCCATGATCATACACACACACAGATTTATTTTTATTTTGAATGGCTGAAGGGTATTCCATTGTATGGATATACCACAATTTATTTAATTGATATCCTATTAATATACATTTGGATTTTTTTCAGATTTTTCTTATTATGACCAATACTTTAATTTTTATTTTTAGTGTTTCCAGAGAATAGTTTCCTAGAAGTGAAATGTCTAGCCCAGAGCGTAGATGTTTTATACGTGAAGAAGAATTGCTTAATGTCATTCCATAAGCATTTTGCCTATTTCCCCTTCTATCACTTCCTTTTCAAGTTTATCTTGGGATTTTTCACTTTTTTTTATTTTTTACAAAGTATGTAATTTTTTATCCTCTCCATGTGGCAAACATTTTCCCCAGCTTATCTTTATCTTTGAATCTGTTTATGGTATTTTTTATTGTGCAAAAGTATTTAATTTTTAGGGAGCCTAATCAACCAGCTTTGTGCCACTTCTGGCTTTCTCACCAGGCTGAAAGACCAACTATTGATTATGTTTATCAAGTTGATCTTTTTGCTTTTTATGTCAGTAATTTCTAATTTTATCCTTCAGATGAGATATGCATAAATTAGCCTTTTATTTTGTTATTTATGTTTCTTTTTCTAAATTCTCACACTGAATGCTGAGTCATTTAATTTTAGTCTTCCTTGTTTTCTAAAAAAATGTTCTTAAGGCAATAAATTTTCCTCTATTAATACTATTTTGGCCCCATCCAAAGAACTTTAATTTGTTGTACTTTGATTTGTGTCAGTTTCTAAATGTTCTATAATTTAATTTGTATTTTCTTTTTAACTTAAGTGTTATCTACAGAAGAATTTTTAAATGTCCAAGATTTTAGAGTCATTAATTTCTAGTTTAATTAAATTATAGTCAGAGAAAGTGGCATTTATTATTTTGTTATGAAAACTGCAAGGGGGTGTTGGCCTAGGTCCAGTTGCTCATTGCATAAAGATCCAATTATTGAGACAACAAGGAATGCCAAGGAAAAAAGGAATTTTTCAATACAAAAGACACCTTGTCAGGAGAACAGGAGAAGCTGCCTCAAATCCATCTCTCTGATTAATGGAGATCACAGGCTTTTGGAAGACTGGCCACCAGCCGTAGGGCAGGTCAAGGGGAATGGAGAGTCTTCAGGAAGTCTGTGCTCGGGGCCTTCGAAATCTTAACTGCTTTGTCTTCCAGGAGATCTGTCATTTCTGGGAAACAACTCAGAAGTTAGAGTAGTTAGTTAAGGGAAAGGGTTATAATAAATATGTAGGGGTCATGGAAATTTATTCATGGAACCAGTTACAACTCCCTCCTTTTTAGTTCACTCCTCAATCTTGGGGAATCAGGACGTCGATCTATCTGGCTGCTTCCTGCTGAACCGGGACATAGTTGGGGTAGAGGAAGAACAAAAGTGTTGGGCCTGGAACTGGAACTTTTTAGTACATGTTGAGCTGCCACCCTCTCCCCACCGAGGAAGCAAAGTATATCAAAGGAAGTACCCATCTCCTTGGAAATATTGGCCCAGTGTTCCCTAGATGGAATTTCCATCCAAAATTCCCCTAGTCGTTCATGGAAACAGTTTGAGGGAGGATTTCCAACAAGCAAGTGAACTTCATTGTCCAGCTGTTTAGACACTCATAGGCCCGAGAGGTTTTGTCCATTGACCCCACAGACAAAACCATACTCATAAGGTGCAGCAAGAGTGCCTGCTCCTGTTTGCCTGTCCCTTTGGAGCTGGCATGTTATCAATTTCCCTAGACCTCAGGGAAACATCATTTGCTGATGTATTTTTGTACAAAGATGGGTCCCTGGCTATCCAGTTGGTGGGAAGGGATTAAGGATAATTGATTTGACAATTGCTGGGCTGCTCTTTTGGCCCTCAAGTCTGCCATAGACAGTTCTCTGATGTCCCTGGCAGTGTGTGATGGCTACCTCCCTGGGCAGTAAAACAGCAAGAATTTGTGGTCCATATTGAACTTTCTTCTTTTCGGAGGTAAGGTACCTTTGTTTCTTCCAAATAGCTTTATGAGCATGTACCACTATAAAGGCATACTTAGAATCAGTCTAGTCAGTGCAATTAATTTATTCTTCTGGGCAGATGTCCCAGGAGGTAGGGCTGTGTCTCTATTACCTGTTGGCTGGTATCCACAGCACACCCAGCTTTGCGTTGTCCCTGTTCCACAAGGCTGCTTCTGTCCGTAAAGAGCTCCTCATCTAGGTCCATCAGGGGCTGCTCAGTTAAACCCAGAAGACTAGAATACACTTAATCAACAACCCTAATGTAATCATAGAATAGGGAATGAGAGTCCATAGGCAGCAAGGTGACTGGATTTAAGGTGAACCCCACCTTCAGAATTACATTAGGATTATCTAACAAAGAAGCTTGATATTTAATGTACCCATCTGGCCACTGGCCATTAACCAAAAGCCTCCCTTTTGTTCTAGTAGAGACATAGCACATGGTCTGAATAGTCACCAGTTGCCCGACAGTAAACTTTTCAGCTTCCTGTAAAATATTGTAAGTAGGAGCCACCGCTCCCAGACAAGTGGGCCATCTTTTTGTCACCACCTCCAATTGTTTAGAGAAGTAAGGTGCAGGTTGCTTATGATCCCTGTTATTTGGTTTATTGCCCATAGGTATTGAATAAACCAGTAGGCATGTCTAGCCTCCCTTCCCTTCACAGCTAGGAACTTGGTTTTAAGGGGTTTTTTTTGGGGGGGGTCCCCTTGGCCAACAGGGGGTCCATTCAGTTGCAGGAGGGGTGATATCTAGGATTTTATTTTAGTTTATATTTCCCCACTTTTGGCCAAGGTTTGCCAGAGGCATCATTGATGGCCAAAATTTTATTTTGTCCCATCATTGCTGGGGGTGTGTGGCTACCTGCCCCAGTTCCATCCTGTCCCTCGGTGGGACACTATGGCCAAGGAACTTAAAGTCAAAAGACTTCTAGCCAATTACATGTTCTATGCCAGAGGGGAATGGAGGTAGACAGGCACTTACCAACTTTTGAAATCTTTTAAGCAACATAAGAGCACAAAACCAAACACCAAAAGCAAGGTTATAAAATTAACTTATCTATAAGCATTGAGCTATTGTAATCTTGGGTTTAGTTATAGACCTAAAGCAATTTGTTATATAAAATATAAGCACTGTTGAACATTTAAGTTAAGGAATTTAGAGACTTTCATTGTACAGCAATATTTTTTGCAGAATTTTCATTATTTGTTGAAGCTCTGTCACCAGGTATCTTGATGTCCTCTCTGTAATTTTAAGTCTATGGGAAGCAGGAAATTCTTTATGGTTGGATGGATGCCTGGACCACATGGCCCCAAAAGGCAAAGTCCCTTATTTCGCCAGCTGTGTAGGCATCTATGTGTCTGCCCTGGATCTGGAGAGTCTGAACTAATTCTATCCCTCGATGTTGGCCCTTACAATCTCACAAGTGCTGCCGCTTCTGTGGTGGTCCCTGAGCCTAGAGGGAGGGTGTCTATAGCTTTAGCAGCAGGATGTTGGCAATGAAGAACAGGTTAGGGCCAGTGGGTCTGAATAGTTTTTAAATTCTCAAGATATCAGGTAGACTTTGCTATTTACTTAATATTTGTCTTGACTCTGGAAAATAAAGTGAAAAGAATCAGTAATGGTTTAAATAAAAAATCATCTTTTATGATTTTTTCTTACAGAAGCAAATCTTGGACTATAGCTGATTATAAAGTGTTGTTTGAGAAGAATTAAAGTAAAATAATAATTGTCTGGATGACAAAAGTCTTAGACTAGACATGGTTAAAGACAAAGAAATTTGGTTAACTTTTGTAGCATACAATTAACATAACCATAATTATTACCGATAATATATACCAAGACATATCAGAATTTTAGGAATCTCATATGCTCCAAAAAATTAATAAACATACTAGTAATATGTTTATATGAATGTAGTTATAGAAATTTAAACACCATTTTATGTTTGACAATGCTTCCTGTATAATTTTAACTTACCAAATGCATCTCTCTTAGACTTTCAGTGGCTTTAATATTGACAAAACTAGTTTGAGGTAAAAAATACTGAATTTAGAATTTTGATTTTGGAAAATTTGTCAGATATCAGAGGTTTAAAACACATGTTTTTCCAAAACAGTGTCTAATAATCACAGGTTATTATAAAATAAATCATTTATTCAGCCAAAGTGATAATTCAAAGAGTTTAAAAAGCAAAAATCTTACTCTTTGATAGAGAAGAGACTCAGTTTCTTAAATGATAAGATCTAATAAAGACAAACTAAAAAACAAGCTAATAAAGACACAAACTGAATCTTTCCTTTTTTTTTGCAGTTTACTCAACAGGGGAACAAATATCTTTTACTATATTAATATTCCATAAAAATCTTGTTTAAAAGAGAAAACCAATTTTTATCTTTGCATTAGTGTATTATTAATGGTAAAGCTAATTTTAATAAAATGTTATAAACAATTCCATTTAATTTTAGTCAATCTGACCATAAGATAAGATTTTTATAAACCTTTTATAATTTTTATCATTTTCTTTCCTAACTTTTGTATCTATTTAGTTTTATCTTTCTTATTTATTTAATTTAGAACAATTTTTCAAACTTTTAAATTAGGAAGATTGCTTTTTTAAAACAAAAAGCACATTTCCATGTTTTCATAATCCTTTTTTATCAAAAACAAATCTTGCTTTTTTAAAAAATATAGTTCGCATACAGAATTTTTTTGTATCTACCAGTTTTAAATATTAATTACAATGTTAACTGTTAGCAACTCTTTCTTTTTTTTTTTTTTTTTTTTTTTGAGACAGAGTCTCCATGCATTGCCCAGGCTAGAGTACCCTGGCGTTAGCCCAGCTCACAGCAACCTCAAACTCCTGGGCTTCTGCCTCAGGCTCCCCAGTAGCAAGGACTATAGGCACATGCCACCATGCCCAGCTAATTTTTTCTATTTTTGGTAGAGATGGGGTCTCGCTCTTGCTCAAGCTGGTCTTAAACTGCTGGCCCTCAAGTGATCCTCCCACCTCAGCCTCCCAGAATGGTAGGATTACAGGCATGAGCTACCATACTTACCTAGCAACTCTTATTTTTAATTAAAAACCTAGGAAGTTAAAGTAACTTTGAATTGTTATCAGATTCCAATAGATCTAAGTATATTTAACTTTTTATATTAAGGGAAGATGTTAAAGTATATAAACTTAAGTTTAATAATTATTTCAGTAATTTACCCAGAAATAACTAAGACATTTTATGATTACTACTTAATTTACTTTAAGATTTCAAGTTACTGAAAAGAATCTTGAAATTGTTACATACAGACAGTCAGAAAAAGATCTTATAGATTTATAAGATTTTTCATTTGCCAGTTTTCAAATAGTTGCTTTCCCCACTTTAGATTAATGATTTCTCTATTACTTGTTTTATTGCCCTAAACAATTGTTGCTAAGCATCTGTAAATTTGCATTTCCAAAGACATGAAACCAGGTAGAAAATTTACATCTCCAAGGCATAGAATTTAAACAAAGGTAAGATTTATTATGTGTACTTTGAGCCATTGTCCTTTTTATCTTAAAAGTTTGTAGTGGTTTAGGTGCAGAGAGGGATATGCCCTCATAAGTGGAGATTTTCTTTTTTATAGAGATAAAATTTCTTTTACAAAGGGCTTTAAATTAGTCAGCTAACTGTACAGTCTGATTTAGTTCAATAGCTGGTCTTTTCAATTTAGCTAGTTTCTTAATTAGATTATTGGCTTTAGGTGGAGCCCCTTAAAAGAACAGGAAGAAAGTCCGTAATTTTAGTACCAGTACAGCTGAGAGGCAGAATATTTAGATCCTAGTTATTTTGAGTAATTTTCTGTTAACCATTTTTATAGCCTGTGAATATTAGATACACAACCAACGTGATAAATTGTGCTCTCAACAAAGTCATTCAGTGTCTAAACAAATTCAATATCTAAACATATTGTCTTAAACAAAATTGGGGGAAAATAGAAGGAAAAGAATTTTCAAACACAGACCAAGAAACAATCACCAAATTTTGTTTTAATTATTATTTTTAAACTTTAAAAAAAATCCTACCAAGATAACAAATGTAAGTATTCTAATAAGAATTGCTATTTTGAATAATATGACATCTTTAAGTTCTATAAATATAGTAGTTTTAGAACACTTCCTGCTTAAAGATGTTAACTAATTAGATCTTTCTAAAATACCAACATCCCAAAATAAAATTTATTGACATGACATCACCTGACTGTAGACAGAATAAACCTCTAACATCAATCCTTAACATCTCAAATAATGACACAAAGTCATAATATTTTTACCTAAGGATAAAGATTAACCTATTTTAAAAGCAATTTAAATGGTCTCAAACCATTTTCCTACTTAAGTGTAAATTCAAGTACATGTAACACTTCCAAATAGTAAGATTGTTTTGAGATTCTTTTTGGATTCCAAGAATAATTACTATATAAAGATTAACAGTTCAGGGACTCTTTTTCAAATTTCCTAGGCAAAGGCCTTTGCTATGGCAACACAATGTACACATAACAGGCTAGCTTGCAACCAGTACTCAGAAAAAATCGAGTGACCCAGACCAAAGGGACAACAGAAGCCTACAATTTGATTTATGCTCTTGTAACTATAGCTCCTAGGGAAGTTTTAAATCCCTAACAGTACTGTTAATATCAGATGATAGAGTGAGTCAGAAACAGGTTTTTCGTGTACCTTTCCACAGACAGTAAAGCCAGTGGCAGAAACTGCATTTGCAACTAGGATTAAGAGACCAAAACCAAAATATCTTCATAAATCTTTGATTGTAAGTTTCTGTTTTTGTGCTATCATTTACTTAGAGTTTCACTTATTCTAATACTGAAACTTATTTTTGTTTAGGCATGCCTACTTTTTACCTAAGCAAGAACCTTAAACACATGGGTAACTTTGTTGTTAACTCTGGAGATTTAGCTGTTTTCATCACACCAATGATATTAAATTAGTATTACTTATCACACAAACACAGGTCAATTTGTTTTGGCTGAGTTTATAGTTTTATAACTTTTGTGTCAAACCCTGATACCTTCAAATATGAAAATGATCAAATAAACCCAGGCAAAAATGTATGCTGACAAATTTGAAGACATTTTTATTTTACGAATGATTTCTTTAAAAACCAGCTTTTTTACCAAAGATTACTAAACTCACATGAACTTGAAAAGTCTTTGGGCTTATTTACTTAATTTATGAGAGCTCCTTTTACTTGTAATCCAATTTTGGTACCATGTAGACATAACAGATAATACACAAAACACATCTAAACACAAAGGCTCCCACACAAAGTGCCAATAGCTTTTATCTCAGAACTGTAGCCATGAGATCCTCTGAAGTTCCATATAAATCTATATACATCATGTTTCTGCTCCTTTCCCTTTCCAACAGCAGGTATCCCTGCATCTCAGCCAGATTTCCTCCATGGACAGAGATGTCTTTCAGTCTCCTAGACCTTAAGACAGAGATGTCTTCTAATCTCCCAGACTTTAAGACAGAGATGTTTTTTAACCTCCCAGACCTTAGAACCTGCCACAAGAGAAACCACCAACAGAGGTGTCTTTCAACCGCCCAGAGGATGGGCTATGCGTGTAATACCATTAACAGCAAATTCCTAGTAGGCAGAAAAGATAATAGAGGCCAGAGAGCTGAACAGACTCCACATTTACATGTGATACACCAATACGGGGGTAAATATAAAGAGAAATTCAAGAGGTTTCAAACAAATTAACTGCAGTTCAGCTAATAAGCCCTGGGAGTGCCAAATCAAAACAGTTAGGTTAGTTCCCACTGTCACAAACAGTTGGAGGCTTATCCAACCCAAAACAAATGGGAATTCCCTCAAAATTCCCAAAATTGAGAGTGGTGTTCCCCACTGTGCAGTACCTTCAAATAGCACTCGCTCCTTAGATATGAATGTCAAAACCCAGAGGTCCTTTCTTCTGAGGCAATCAGGAGGCAGTCACAAGTGGGTTGGAGGCTGGTGACAGCAGAGCTGATGGCAGAGTTCAATGTTTCTCTCTGACAAATATGGGCAGGCAGCTGCTGAGGGAGGATTTTGGTCTCCCCTTGGTCTGAGCCAATGAGCCATGAGCAAGGCCATGCTGGATGAGCCCCCATCATTATTATCAAAACTGCAAGGAGGTTTCTGCCTAGGTCCAGTTGTTCATCACACAAAGATCTACTTTTTGAGACAGTGAGGATAACCATGGAAGAAAGGTTGGGAGAACAGGAGAAGCTGAGAAGCTGCCTCCAATCTGTCTCTCTGACTAATGGGGATAGATCACTAGCTTTTCAAAGATGGGCCATGTGCCTTGGGGCAGGCTGAGGGGGACGGTGAGTCTTGGCATCAGGAAGTCTGCCTGGGGGTCTTCAGAATCTCGAGTCCTCTGTCTTATAGAAAGTCCATCATTCCTGGGAAACAACTCAAAAGGTCGAGTAGTTCATTAAGGGAGAGAATTATAAAAAGCATATAACGGTCATTGAAATTTATTCCCAGAGCTGGTTACAATGTTTACCTTTAGAAACTGAGATTTCTTTGTGGCATAATATGTATGGTTTTGAGCAGAATGACTATTTTTTTTTAATTTTTTAATCTTTTTTTAATTGAAATTTTTAAATTTTGAGTATATAATAGTTGTATATCTTTATAGGGTACATGTAATTTTTGATAGAGGCATACAATGTGAATTAATCAAATCAGGGTAATTGGGGTATCCATCATGTCAGGCATTTAACATTTCTTTGTGTTAGGAACATTCCAGTTCCACTCTTTTGGTTATTTTAAAGTATACCCTAACTTATTGTTGATTATAATCACTTTGTTGTACTATCAAATATTGTTCATTCTATCTAACTATTAGAATAACTATTTTCTGTTTTTTGGGCACATACTTCTGAATATATCTATTAAATTAGGATCTTTTGTTATGTTATTCAAGTCCATCATGTCTTCATTTTTCTGTCAATTTCTGAAAGAGTTGTTTTAAATTATCTCACCATTATGGTTTTGTTAGTATTACTTTGATTTTTCTAACTGTTTTTGCATTAAACAATTCTTAACATAAAAATGTATTAACTGTTTTATCTTCTTAGTAGTTTGCTTCTCTAACAAGATCAAGTATCTTTGTTCCATTTAATATTTTTCTTCATGATTTCCATTTTGCTTTACTTTAATATTTGCACTAGCTTTCTTTATGTTAAAATTGTATTGAATTTATAATTCATACAATGAGTGCTCACATTATAATACTAAGCATTGCCTTTTAAGAATAAGTAAATTTTTTTAGGTGTAAGTCTTGCTTTTCCAAATGTGTTCTTATTTATTTTATCAGTTTGTTGCTATCATAAGTGGGATCTTTTCTTCCACTGTATATTTTAATTAGTGATTATATTCATATAGTAAAGCCATTTATTTTTGTATATTAATTTCGTAGCCAACCACCTTAAGTTATAGTTTTAATAATAGTTTTCCATCCATTCATTTGGGTACTCTAATTATCAGTCATAACATCTAAAATAATGAGGATTTGGCTTATCCTTTTTCTGTTTCTGTTTCTTTGGTTCTCTTGTTGAGTTGCATTGGCTCACACTTGCAGCACCGTGGTGGATGGAACTAGCCACAGAGACACCATGCTTTTTCCTGTTTTTGATATGAATGCAAAGCACCAGCTTTGTCGTGGTAACGAGGTATACTTCCAGTTAGAAATGCATTTTGTTGCAAGTAACAGAAAACGTGGGTAATGAAGATTCAAACAAAACATTTCTTTTCTCCAACAAGAAAACTGGGGCTAGAAGTGTGTGATTTCGTTCCATGGCTCAACCATTGTCATTGGTCTGATTCTCTTGGCTTTTCCCTCACAGTTGCAAGAAGACTGCAGCAGCTTTGGGAATACATCCGTGTTTGATTTTTGTTTTTATCTTTTTTATCAAGAATGCAGACACTTTCCCAAAAGCTCACTGTCCCCCAGCAGAGGTCCCCTTGGCAAGGGAGGCTGAGAAAGTGGGGGACAGACATATACTGACTTTTTATCCACATTTTCAAATGCATTAGCTAGAGGTGTACAAAATATTGTTTTGAATTCTTTTAACTCTCTTTGTATCTATGGTTGTTTTCCTATTCTTATTTCTAATTCTGTGGTTTTGTGCTTTCTCACTTTTGTGATTAGTTTAGCAAGTCATTTATTTATTCCACTATGGATTTTTTTCTTTTCTCTTAAAAAACTGGATCTTGATTTTATTCTGCCATTTTTGTTTGCTAATTTATTTCTATCTGCATTTATTTTTATTAATCCCTTACTTTTGCTGTTTGTGTTTATTTTGTTGTTATTTTTCTAAGCATTTGATTTGGGTCCTAATATATGTATTTTCATTCTTTAATGATTAGTAGCAAATTTTAAAACTAATTCTTCCTCTGAGTACAGTTTTGGGATTTAATTTTTCAAAAAATAATAATTTTTAAAAAATTGTTTCTGTTGTCATTATTTTGTTGTTATTTTTAGCTACCCTGCATTTACAGTTTTGATTTCTTCTTTGGCCTGAAAGTAATTTAGGAGATGTTTGTACATTTCCTAGTGGTGGAGTTTTGTTTTGTTTGTTTTTTCTCCTTTGCCATTAATTTTAGTTTTATTGCATTGTGGCCAGAAAATCTGTGCCATTTATGTTTTCTTAGAATGTACTGAGGTTTTGTCTGTTACTCAACTTTTATAAAATAAATGAATACGTGAAAAGAAATTGCTGTTAATTAATTACATTAAAGAGATCCAGTGGGTTTTTTGTTTTTGTTTACTTATTTACTTAATTTTAGTCTGTAGAGGTCATTAGTGACTAAAAAAAGTGTGTTAACATCACTCCTTACTATTTTGTTTCAAACAGTTTATCTTTTTATTGCCTGCGATTTTCACTTTATTTATTTTGATGCCATATTGTTTGGTGTATAATGAATCAAACGTACATTTTCACTGTGGGTTTTGTACCCCGGCGTTATAATGCTTTTCTCCTTGGCTTCGGCTGCTTAGCTAATAGTCATGTTGCTTTATAAACCCTGCTTTCGTTCCACTTGCTGCCTGGTGTATCTTTGGCCATCTTTTTACTTTCTAAGTTTGTCTCTAACAGCATATAGCTGGATTTAGTTTCTGATCCCAAATGTAAGTTCTTTTTTTAAAAATAGAACTTAACTTTTATCACATTTGCATTTATTTTTATAATAGCTATGTTTCATTTCAATTTTGTAATCTTATTTAATGTTTTCTGGGTTTTTTGCTTCCTTGGTTTTTTTCTTGGTGTTCTTGTTTTCACTATGTGTTTTTTAATGGTTTTTTTTGTCCTGGGGGCACATGGGAGATACTTAGTCTGTTTTAATTTCTAACTAATCACTACCTTTACAACTTTAAACAATATACTTAAATCTCTCTCCATTTACCAATTTAGGAAATGGAACAGTGTGAGGAAATTAGCACCCTTACGTTTCTTTTGCTTGCTTCGCCCTTTTTCTTTCTAATTTTAATTGGTATATTCTGATATATTTAATTAGTATATATTTTTATCCTACTCTAGTATCATTACATTTTAATTTTTGCACAAAATATTTACATTCTCTTTGTAATAGTGAGTTTTATAAACATTTTTATTTTTTCATTACTTTTTAAAAAATTTTTGCATATAAACTTACACTCTGTTTTTAATAACCTAATTATCAAAGTTATTTAGCTTTATTTATGTGGATTCAATGCCCACCTCTAACCCTTTCTGACAATGGCTTTCCTCTGAGTTCACTAGATTGCTTTATTAAGCAGACTTTTCTGACTCACATACAAGGGCAATACATCTCTTTAGTCTTTGCACATTTGTGAATGTCTTTGCGTTGTTAAAATATAGGAATGAAAATTTGACTGCATATGGAAAGTCTTGGTTCACTTACCTGTTTCCCCCAGATCTTTAAAAATCTATTGCCTGGGCTGAGCTGAACTTAATTTTCCCCAAGAGACTTGTCCTATCTTCAATAAGTGGAGTGTTCCTTCTTTATTTCTGAAGTTCAGTAAATTCCCCAGAGCGTGTCTTCCTGTTGATCTTCATTGCATTTCGTGAGCCTGTTGGATGGGCAGATTCAAGTTTTTCACTTCAGGAAAATTTTTTTCTATCATGTTTCTCTGCATTTTTGGTATGTTCTCTGTTCCCTTGCTTATTAATATTAATGTATTGATCTCTGTTGCCTGCCCTCTCTGTCTGTCATCATTCTGGTTCCTTTCTGCATTCTGTTCGGCCTTCTCAAATCTCTTCCCCAGGTCTCCAACTCAATTTCCTAGAGAGCCAATTTTTCTTCTTGTTGTTTATAATGGATTGATCAGTTCTGCGCTGGGATTTATTTTGCCCCCAGTTCCTTTCCTTAATTTCTTATCTCCCTTTTCATATCTTCTTGTTTTTTATCATCTCACTGTTGATCTTAAGTTTCATGGGCACTCTGTTTCAGTTAATTTCCTTGAGAGTGTATTTCTGATGATGCTGTCATGCAAGCTGAGACACACAGGGTAAGGAGGCACCCTGCAGGTGAACAGTCGGGGCAGTCACTCCTGAAATGCTCATGGTCCACAGGCTCCTTCTCCATTCATGGGTCCTCTGTGCCTCCTGTCCTCCCCACCTAACAGGAAAAGGTGAAGATAACTTCATCCTCAATCTTACAATAAAGGGATATAGTCCAGTGTTCTTACGTTAAATTTACCAGAAATGGCCGGTCCTATATTTAAATCCCTAAAGCGTCAATTAACATGCCATCAAAGTCTTTTTAGGTTAAAAGTTCATTTTCTTTATCTCCATTGCCTTGTCATTTTGAAGCAGCAGTATGGTCCAAGTAGAGGAAGACAATTAAATCTCTATCATGTCAGCAAAACTGGACTGCGAGGTCTTTAACCCTAGCTTTGCTAGGTACAGCACATGGCCACGTGTGTTCCTTTGGTTGGTTGCTGCCACAGGCTGGTGCCGGGAGGGAGACCCTGTAAGCTCCCCTTGTTCCCTGGGTCCTCTTCAGGTTGCCACAAGGTTCCCTCTGCCCTCGCTTTCCCTGGGAATCTTGTCTGGCTCTGCGTCCTGACTCCCCTCTACCCATTCTCCTGCTGTGGGCATTTGGGCTGGTCCTTTCTTCCTGGGCCAGCCCTTGCCCAGTATATAGACTTAAGTGGCCCTGCCCCTCCCACGCCCTTGCTTTTAGAAGTCACTTCTCTCTCGGTCTCTTGTTTCCAAATCTTGGTTAAAGAGAAAAAGTTAAGTGAACCTGAGCTTCTTGTCAACGTAGACCAAGGAGTCAGCAAGGACACGGCGGCTCTGACACAGGTGTGCTGGTTGTCCTGACGGCTCAACTCCCACGAGGGGAATTGCCGTCGGCAATATAATTTTCTGCAGTAGTGAAGAATTGTGATCTCGTGTTCAAGGAAACAAAATACATCTGCCCTCAATTTACATCACTATTGCATTCCTGGAAACTCCTGTACATATGAAAACCACGAGGAAAGTATTTTGTGCTTGTGTGTTGACCAGAGTTAGGTTCTAGGATTGGATAATCACAAGTAGGTTTTTTACCTACCTGAATGTGCAATGGGACATTTAAAAGCAGTGAGGAATGAGATTATCCTTTATCATATGGGACTGTCCCATCTACCGCAAGACCCCGTAACTAATGCCGGTGGTGCCCAGCAATCACTGCAACAACCAAAAACTGCCACTGCAAATTTACAAAATGCCCCAAGGAGTGGTACAGCTCCCCTCGAGAACCACTGATCTAGATAAACTGAATCTTCCTTAGGATACTCTTAATAGAGCCATTGGCCAGATCACAGGGTAGATGAGCATCAAGTGAGTTAATGCTTAAAAAGAGTTTAGAGCAACGTCCAGCATGTTGTAAGTTCTATGTGTTTATTATGCAAATAAATAAATACGATCAGTGATCATCAAAATATGCCCAAGTCTTTGAAAATTATGTGGGCTGAGCCCATGTGACCAGTTGATTTTTTTTTAAATGATATAAAATGTACAACTTATGGTGGGTCGTCATTCGTGTACAAAGGCAGGAAGAATGACCTATATATTTGCTTTATTAATATAAAGAAGGACACATAGGAAACAGTAATGTTTGAGGAACTGGGTGGCTGAGGGAGAGGATGAGAGGAAGACTTCATTGTTCACACTCTTAAACTTTGGTGTTTTGGCTGAAGTGAATGAAATGCCTAATTCAAAACAATAAATAAATACATATTTTTAAAATTTTAAACAATTTAATCTAGCATATATTTCAGGAAAAGAAGAGTCTGTGTGGTAATGAGGTATAAATAAGGATTTAACATAAACGACTCTATTATTTTACTTTTTATAACCAAACCAACTTTTAATAGTTTTTCTATTCATACTTGGATCTCCACTACCCATTATTCTAATCAATGTCAACAATAATCCTTGATATCATCGTGTTTAATTTTCCTTACAGAAATGCACACCTACGTCACTGGCACTCAAACCCAGCTCACCTGCCCCCATCCCCAGGTGCCTGGGACTCCGGAGGTCTGCAGATTCTAATCCAAACTCGCCTGGCCTTCCGAGACAGCAGGACAGTGGTCGCGGTACAGCCAGTGGGTGGGAGAGAGGAGACCTGCGTGTGAGAAGGGTAGAAGGCTTAGCAGACAAGGCCTGGGGATCTGGGACTTTCAGAACAGTAGAATCTCAAGTTTGGAAAGAAGCTTTGGCGACTACCTGGGTTATCCTCTTCCTCCCTTCCCTCCTTGCTCCTTCCTTCCTTTCCACCTCCCAACTTTCGCATGTCCACTCCTCCCTTCCCTCCTTCCTTCTTTAACAGATGATGAAACAGAGCTTCAAAGAGAAGAACTTTCTCCGAGGACACCCAGTGAGTGAGTGGCAGAACAGGAATTCAACCCCAAGTCTCCTTCTCAGTAAGGGATGCGGATGGAAGAGGCCATTGCCCCCACCTTCACCATCTTTCTGAGTGTCGGCTGTTTGCCTTCCAGTGTGCGTGGCAGGGAGGGGAAGCAGGGGAACGTGAAGAAGTTGGACGTGGAGGCTTTTCCGTCCTGCTTCAATGTTTAAAAAACACTTAGGAAGCAACTAAAGGACCATAATTTCCAAGCCAAGGCAATGTGACTGCCGCGTGGAGTGACAGACGGGATGTGAGCCCCTGCTGGAACGAGGCAGGCTGCAGAGGGAGAAGGAAGCCTTGAGAGCCCACCCCGTGCTCACCAAGGAAGGTCAACAGCAAACAGAAAAACATGGTCTCAGCTCAGGTGCAAACCTTCCTTCCCCTCAAGATAGGTCATTTCTGAACCGTATCCCTCCTCCAGGCACCTCATTACAACTCAGAGGACTTTTCCTGTAAATATCCTGCAAAAGGCCTTATCTGCATGGTCAGAGTCCTTGCAACAAAGCGTGAAATCTAAATCTGATATCCCCGCACCAAATTCCTCATGGATTTGGAAAGACCATATGCTTCCCTTTCCTGTGGGGGGAGTGGAGACCTCAGAAATTGTCCCACCTCCCCTTAGAACAAGTCTTCCTGAAAGCCTTTCTTTTTTTTTTTTCTCCTTCTCCTCTCCACAAAAAAAGCATAAGATGATTAAAAAGATTCCCACGTCTATTTTCAAATTATGTCAGAAAAGTAGATTAAAGGTTTTGTGCTTAGGAAAACGGGGATAAATATTCAAACATAAATTATGGCAGCATTAATAATTGCACATTTGTGCTAAGTAACTAGAAAATTATTTGAGTATTAATTCCATTTACATATGTTCATTCAGATTTGTATCCCTGAAGCCTGCAAGTATTTGGGGGTTGAAACATTTAATCACTTAGTAAGCAGCCCTCGATGGGACTGCCATTTATTTATTGTCTTTATTGATTTTCCTACACAGGAGAGTGCTCGTGGTGTATAGAAACTGACTGCTGGGGTGAAAGAACTCGATCTTTTCTAGTGCAGAACAAAAGCTCCTATTTTTTCCCTTCTTTTTTTTTTTTAAAGAACAACCTATTTTCTTCAGATCATCCCAGCTCAGGGCCAGAATGAGGCTGCTTCATTCATTTGTTAGATGGTCTTCTGCTGTTAGTACGACATTTTATTGTTTCTGGACAGACACAGGGAGTAGTACTCGGCTTTCGGTTCAGGTTGAATTTTCAGACTTAGTTCTTATCTGGAGCATGGCGACGCCCTGGGCTCCCAGAAGTATGTTTGGTTCTTAGTTGTTATGTGGGATCCCCAAACAGTTCTTAATTGATACATGGGACCCCCACCCACACGATCCCTGGAAAAACCTAGAATCTAGTTCATTGTTCTGCACATGTCATCTTCTTTAACCCGTTTTTAAAGCAATCTCCTTGGTGACTTTTTAAATAAAGTTTTCATTAGTAAGAGGCGCTGAAATAAGACCAGCTGCCCTAACAGCTAATGCACGTTAGTGCTTAGCACGGACTTCATGGGTGTCGGCACCACTTCACCTTCCCGATAGCAGCTCCGTGGGGTGGGCACTATGAGTTAGGCTGATGCACGACATTGCTGTTCTTGTCATTTAAAAATAAATGGTTACAGAGTAATATTAATAATTTTATGTGTTTCTTTCTAATGTTATTCTCATGTTACAGATGAGGACATTGGATACTGGGGAGGTTAAGTAACTTGTATGGTCACACCCATTGTTGGTGGAGCCAGGACTCAGACTTGGGCTGAGGGACCCCAAACAGGTGCCTAGCCGTGAAGCCAGCCCCCTTCTGGCTCCTTCAGCTGCCACCCATCTAGCTTGGGGGCAAGAAAGCGTGATCCCTGCCGCCTTGCCTTCGGCCCGGGGGGCAGCCACCCGAACCTTCTCTAGAGCCCTGCAGCTCAAGAGCACTTGGAGCGATGAGAGTGGGACTCTGACTCCACTGCAGAGGGCGGAGAGTGATGGGAAACCAGCAAGGCTGGTTTACAAGGTACGACTCGTTTTCTGGAGTTTGGAAATTCAGTTTCATCTTCATGGAAGGCAGGTACAGAAATGGCTCCAACCTCTCCAACCCTCAGTCCACCCTCCTTTCATTTCCATGCCAGGTCACTGTCCTTTCCGGAGGAAGCATCCAGGTCGTTCATCCAACAGCTTAGTCCTGGGACTACCCTTCCCAGCGTAAGCTCTACCAGTGGGGCCCCGCCTACCTGGAGCCAGGTGAGTATGCAGGGGGGAGTCACTCCAGGTAACAGAGGACAGAGCCAGGTGACTAAAATGAGGGAGGAAAGCCACTCCAGGCATTCTCTATCACAGGGGACAGGTCCGGAGAGAAAAGTCTGGGCTGCAGGAGCCGGAACTGCGGACAGGAGGCCAGGCCCGGACAGAGGGGACGGCGCTCCAGCGAGGTGCCAGGGCCTGAGGACGCTCCTCAGCACTGCGTGGGGTTCCCCAAGCCTGATTCAAACCAACTCAAGAGAAAAAGATTTAAAATCTCAGGGCTGACCCCTCAAGGAGGTGGAGCATAACTCGCCACTCCTTAAGCACTGGCTGTGCTTTACGACTCCCCTCTGAAGAGTAGAGTGTGGAAAGGGGGAAAAGGACCTCTGCGGTGGGGGCACCGGGCAAGCTGAGGCGCTCGAGGTCACATGGAGACGAGAACGTCCTGACATTCGGAGCTGCTCTGGCTCTCACAGCTAAACAATCCCACAGAACACCAAACCCCAAAGTTATTCTAGGCTGTGATAAAATGTGACAAAGCAAAGCCACTTCATAATTTTGTCTAAGCACAGACAAAAACAAGGTCACTATGCCACCCAGAAAATACCAAACACCCCCTCTCTCAAGGTGACTGCTGCCTGTTCACCAATTATCGCTTTTTCCTGTGCAAGTCCCCTCCCTACAGGTAGGATTTGATAGCTGCATCCACCTGTAGGTAGGTAGATTGGTACAGACAAGATCAGCAAGCCTGTGGCTGGAGATTTACCATACCCATCCAGTTCAAAATCCAGATTCTTATTTTACGGATGTAAAATGTCCAGGTTGTTACGAGATCACCATGACTTCTAGCCAGAGTTGTGCCGACCTGCAGCAGGACAGGCCAGCCTCGGAGAAGGTTGCTTATTTATAAGAAAGCAGCACTGATCAGCCACACAACTTCCTGACTTTGTATTTTGTCCCAGAAAACCTTATCAGTGCAGTGATTCTAATTAATCTAACAGATAATGTGATTATGTTTGATTTTGTAGGGTATACAGCAGTGATCTCCTATTTTGGTGTCAGTTTTTCAATAAAACTTTGATTATGGTGGGGGAAAAAAACTTGTGCTCATCTCCCTTCCCTGTAGATAAGATTTATTGAGATAATCATGAATGTCCCTGGAAATCGTGCTTTCGGATAGCATCCAACCTAGAGGAAATCTCCGCTTCCCTAGACCCGCCCCCAAATCACCCAACCAAAGCCAAAATCCTATAATAGCTTCCCTCTAACACCCTCCTACTGAGATGTCCCAGTGTTCCCCACAGTGTGTGTGCTCCCTCACCGCAAGGAGAAAGGAACTCAGCTTGTTTACCCACAGGTGTGTCCCTGGAGTCTTTGATTGAAGGACATTCACAGCATCAATGACAAAGCAAGTGGCCTCGATGTGACATGAAATGGATTGGCACTTAACCTTTGGGGTTTTCCTCCCTAAAACCCAACCCCGGTCTAACCAGGAGAAAAGGATCAGACGAGCCAAAATTGGCGGACATTCTACCTAACACCTGCCTGACACTCCTCCAAGCTGTCAAGGTCAGCAAAAACAAAGCAAGTCTGAGAAACTGTCACGGCCCAGAGAAGTCTAAGGAGACCTGACAACTGAACGAAACGTGGTATTCCAGATGGGATCCTGGAATAGAAAAGGGGCATTTGGGGGAAACTAATAAAATATAGTGTGTGGAGTTTAGTTAATTAAAAAAATTTTTTTTTCAGATACAGTCGGCTTCAGGGTACAATCAAAATGATGTTGATATGGTTGTGTCTCTCCATCTCTCATGTCCCCATGTTGGTCTCACATAAAGCAATATGACTGCCACAGCTCAGGCCCGCGTGGTCCTTAGAGCTTGAGAACCCAGGCAACAGGTTCTCTGACTGCACTCATCCTGTGCCCTACGTGGCTAGTCGGGGCCATGTGTCCCTCCCTGGACTCAGAAGTCAGCTCCACTCACACCCCAGGGAACCAGCAAGACTATCATGGGCTGCGAGAGAGCTGGCTCACCAGCAGAAGGGATGCTTGGCAGACAGAAACACATATCCTGTGAACTGACCCCACCTATTGACTCACCGAGAGTGCTTTGACAGGCATGTCGCTTAGACACAATCCAACCCTGGCCCAGTGATGAGAGCGCCACGAAAGACAGCGACATGTGGCCCTGGGAGAGCCACGTCACCACCAGCCACCCTGCCATTCCCTCATTTGTGCAATGGGAGGGTGTCTAATCACGTAGGACCAATGGAAAGATGGATCGAGGTGTCATTTGTCCAGGCGGGCAGGACACAGTAGTGATCAGTGAATGTTAGTTTAACCGGAGCCTTTCCTATTCATAGCCAAAGCATTAACGTGAGTAATTCTACCTCTTTATGAAGAGTTAAGCAATTATTATAAGAAGGCCATGCTAGTGCATTTATAGGACTGCATTTCTGCCATGAGTAACAGTGAAGAATCTTTTATGCTATTAACCTGGGTAAATTTTAGATTTTTTAAAAATAGTAAGTTATATAGGTCACTGTGCTGTGCTTGTAACTAATTGCAACATTAGCTATCAAATTCTCATTGTTGGTTAATTTATCTTCAAAGACTCAAGAATGCAATTTGAGGTAATTACTACCTGTATGCCATGTTTCATTTATGGCCTCTGTGAGTCATGAATCTTCTTGCTATAACTGAAAACATTTAATGCAATTAATTGAAGAGGTCTGCCACATATGTTGTGTAACCAAACTCAGTGCGAATTGTGTGAGTGTGTGTTGTGTTTTACGATCGCATCCTGGAATTCTCACAGGGGATGTGACGTCTCCTAGTAACACTGGTGGTGGTGGGAAATAGGGGAAAACTGTGTTATTCTTTCTTCATGTTAATGAAGATTCCCTTAATTATTTTCCCCCTTAAACTGTAGCTAGAAACCCTTGAAAGATCTTTGCAATACATTTCTCAGTTTTTTTCAACTGCTGAATTATATAAACACACCTTGCTTCTATTTGATTTTGATTGCTTTCTTGGCCTAGTTTCCCTGCAAGCATTTGGTATGATTGAATAATTTTTAGTTGTGTTTTCTCGCCGTGCCTGTGCTAATCCACTAACGGTTGGTTTTTGCAGCATTGCTACAATCTACTGTCTTTATCTTTCGCTCGATTTTTAAAGGGGTATTTTATTGCCTGTCATTACCATCCACAGTAGCTTCTGGGCACTGTCGTTCCACCAGCTGAACTCAGATCCCAGCGTGCCTCTTGCTGGTCCCTCTGTTCTTAGAATCTCGGCGCCTTCCCTGAGAGCCATGCCGTTATTCCTCCCGCAGCTCTGCTTTTTGGCACACTTTTGAGTTTTCATTTTAAACGAGTTGTTAAAGTTTCAATATGAGAGATAATGCTATTTAAGATGAGGATAAACCCCATGATGCCTCAGATGATTTAATTTGCACAGCCTTTGCATAGACTGAAGCATGGCCAGTAATGTCATGTCCTGCATTGAGTGACTGTTGTGACACTTCAGAAATTCTCTAGTAACAGGACTGTGACATTGAGGAACAAAATCTGCATGCTCATCTGACAAATGGGGTGACAATATCCTTTTGAAAAGCATGTACTGACATCTTTCCACACACAAAGTCTTAATTTGGGTCTTCATGGTGGAATATTGTCCCTCTGTTCCATAAGAACAGAACCCAAAACCCAATGGTGACCATGGTATGGCCCTTTGAACAAAGGATTCTGGCAGTTCACCTGCCTGGCCTCAACCAGATGGGCTCTGTTGCCCAAACAATATAGGCAGAGTCCTCACATTCAGATGAGTTCCACAAACATTTGTATAACAAAAGGCCTTGTTGCTAAGGAGCTGAGGTTTCTATTTGCTTGAAAATTGGCATTTCTGTCCTCATTGATTTATTCAAGAAGCATTTATTGGGTGATTGCTATAGGCCAGGCACTGGGCTAGGTGTCACAGGTGGGAAAGTGAACAGGCAGCCAAGACATCATCCCTGCGCTCATGAAGTCAATAGTATAGTCCTATTTCCAAGTAGAAAAAGACACAACAGAAACTAGCATAACTTATAGCAATAACCTTGCAGCCAGCATGCAATTTTGAAGGGTGACTTACTAGGAAAGACTCAAAATGGCTCCTTCATACTTCTGATGGACTAATGACCATAAGACTGACAGAGGGAATGGCCTGGGGGGTAAAATGCCAAAAAATGTTTTCTGTCTCTTTAAAACTTCCCCTACTCTTTTTGGGAACTGAGGCCTGCAATCCCTGCCTCTTGGGCAGGTGGGCAGGTGGTTGGGAGGGGCAAGGAAATGTCTTTTGTTCTTTGTGTTACAGGAGATGGCTCAGCTGAACTTGGCTCCATCCCAGGCCCAGCACCTGGACGGAGGAGGTCTGGGTGAGTCTCCCAGGTGGGCAGAAGTCACAGGCTTTGTCTTTGGCAGAGATGGGACATTAGAATCATTAAGGACAATAGCCTAGAACTGAAGGTCCTCCCTTTAAAAGCTCTATATTTCTGCTTATGGACAGGAATTTGGATTTTGAGACCATAGTTTGCCATTTTTCCTCCATTGCTGGCAAAGTAATAAACTTCTCTTTCCTTCTTCTCAAACCACATGTTCCTATTCTTGTGATGTGGCCCCCAAGGATCAGTGCTGAGCTTTCAGTAACAAAACCATCCATGGTGCTTCAGTGTCTCATTGTAAATGTAAATCTGCCTCTCTCTCTCCTCTTCCTCCCTCTTCTCTTCTTCCTCCTCTCCCTCTCCTCTTCCTCCTTCTTCCTCTCTCTCATTTACAAAGTATACCTGGCTTTCTTTTTACATATCCCCAAATGTAGGAAGTGTTGAGCTACCATTCTGCCGCTCTGCCTTAGGAGGGTGCCAGACTGTGCTTTCATTTTGTGAAAAATCATCGCTCACCACATGAGTGGATAGGGGACAAGCACTTTCCCAGTTGTTTTAAGACAGATTGGGGGAGAAATCAGCAAAAAGATTTTATAGAACTCATGCACATTAGTTTTTTTAAACTACCATTAGTTTACCTCCAGATTAATTTGGTGTACATTAGGGCTTTTTGCCAAAATTAACATTTTATTATAACTAATGCTCTTTAAAGGGTGAAGTGCTTATGATTACGAGATGAAATAATTCACTGGCGTAGTTTATATGGTCGCTTTCCTTTAAGGTGATGGTCCTCAAATGGGGGCGATTTTGTCCTCCAGGGGACATCTGGAATTGCCTGGAGACAATTTTGGTTGTCACAACTGGGGGAGTAGGTGCTATTGGCATCCAGCAGGTGGAGGCTAGGGACACACTAAACACCCTGCAATGCACAAGATGCCTCCACGACTCAGAATTATCCGACCCAAACTGTCAGTAGTCGATAAACCCCACTTTCAAAATAATCCAACTGTAGAGACATTGCTATGTGCAGGTGAAGTAGCCAAAACCAGATGGATTTGTGAAAGCAAGTCCAGCTTTCTCCTCCTGCTCTCTGATTATCTTCTTTGTCTATTTACCCATCATTTAGCTCCCTTGTGCTGCGACGCTTTTTGTGTTTTCTTTATGGACTCAATACTTAACTATATGAGCTTTTCATTACCCATTCTAAAATCGTGACTGGCTGTAATGTAAATTGTATAACACATCTTTCTGCAGCTTCAGATTCTGCAACTTAAACCTCCTAGGCTGCTTATCTGTCTTCCACCACCTACCTGCGTTTTATGCACTGCACTTGGCATTCTTGATTGTTCCTTTCATATTAATTTCAATGGTGCCCGGAGGGTACCTCTCACCATATAATAGGTTGCTTTGTGAACAATTCCAGTAACCATTCCAGAGAACCATTCTGCCCAAACAGTGAGATACTCTGGAATGTAAAAAAGATACCCTCAGTGTATCATTCCCGTTTCTAATGTACCACTGTATTCTGTAATTGTATTGAAATTTAAATGAAGATGAATTATTTGTTTCCCCTTTCACTTTAGAAGTGCCCCCACGGTTCCAGGTAATACTCTCTGCCATACAAAATGGTTAGAACTTGAAAGTTACCAGCTGGACATAGATGAATATTTATTTTGTACTTAAATGTGCAAATCACTAAGTATCCCTTGTCCTGAGATCATTATTTTCATCATAATAGACTCTGTTACATTCAAGTTGTTCCAGCTGTTGATTGACCATTCGGAATATGACAGTTGTTTGTCGCATTTCATTTGGCTGCGGTTTACTTAGTTCATTTGCTGTTGTCCCTCAAGCACAGTTTGCTTTATGTGATGTCTAAAGAAGAGCTTGCCTCTATCTTTTCAGAAATCTTTGTCCTGATGGGAAAACTAAAAAGATGTTCTGAAAATGTTGATTTTTTTTTTTAATGTGATGCCTTTTCTTGGCAGGGAAAGTGGAACATTTCAGATCTTCAAAGATGCTGGATTTGAGCTGTTCACTTGAAAATCAAGTCTGCTGTATCACAAGAGCTGGCTGGCATCTCTGTCCTCCTATCAGTGGATTAAGAAAAGGCACAGCAAAAAAACTACTTTAAAATCACCAATCTGATATTTTTTAAGTTGGGTCTTTAAGGGATGTCTGCCCACCATCCCCCAGAGCCCCCGCGCTGCGGATTCTCCCTCTGAACAGTGTTGCACTTTCCCGTCCCATTTGAGGTCTGACGAGATCAGCCCCCGGCACTGCCGGGCCAGCCCTTGCCTGTTATCCTTCCATCCTGGCACCAAGCTTCTCATTTGTCCTGTGTACATAGAGACTTGGGAACACATGAGACAATGAAAAACAGCAACAAATCCTCTCTCCAAAAAAGCAACATAAAACTAGATAAACTGGTCAAAAATAATCATTTCAGAATGACTCTAGAGTATGGCCAAAGGCAAACAACAAATTGAGAGGTGGTTATTTTTTTTTTAATGTACTGGGGCTTCGAAGAAACAGTGGGAGCTATGGAATTTCAGCCACACCACCCCCACATCCTCCTGCAGCTCCACGGGGTGGCAGGTCTACCCGGGAATAGCAGAAGGGCTGACTCGATTTGAGCAGAGTACAGAAAAATCTATGCCCAAGAAATACTAAAGGAAGTTCTTCAGGCTGAAAGGAAATGACAACAGACTATAGCTCACATTCACACAAAGAAATAAAGAGCACCAGTAAAGGTAATTACACAGGTAATTGTAAAAGACAGTATAAATACATATTTTCTCTTCTCTTCTGCAATTGATCAGTGGCAATTGCATAAACAACAACTATAAAACTGTACTACTGAGCTGACAACATAGATTTAATATGTGACATATATGACTATAAACTGAAAAGAAAATCCTAAGCCCCCCTCCCAACTGAACAGACCCCCTCTTGGCCAAGGGGACCCCAGAACACCGTAAAACAGTTCCTAGCCATGAAGGGTAGATGAAGGGAAGGGAGGTCTGATACGCCTCCTTCCACCTTCTCCCTTTTGCAGTTTACACTAGTTGCAAACTGGACCTAAGGCCACGCAAGGCAAAGGTTAAGTCATGCCTGCAGACAGTCAGTTTGCTCAGCAGATCACTTTGAATGCATACATTGTGACTTGCTCTCTGATTAGCAGACCCCCTTATCTTACCTCAAGCTTTCCTTTCTGCTGACTCCAAGTCTTCAGATAAAGCTTTATTTCTTTAACCAATTAAAAATTTGAAAAATCTCTGAACCCACCTATGACCTGTAAGCCTTTACTTTGAGATGTCTCACCTTTTTGGGCCAAACCACTATCTACCTTTCACGTATTGATTTATGATTTTATCTGTAATTCCTATCTCCCTAAAATATATAAAACCAAACTGTAACCAGACCACATTGAGACTAGTTACTCAAGACTTCTTGGATCTGTTGATCCCTGGGCCATGGACACTCATATTAGCTCAGAATAAACCTCTTTAAATTATTTTACAGAGTTTGGTTTGTTTTGGTTTTTTTTTTTTTTTTTTTTTGTTAACTTGATAATAATAGCAAAGTGAAAGAGGGAGGAGTGAATGCATGTATATTGGAGCAAGGTAATGACCCTGGATGGTAACTCCAATCCACAGGACAAGATGAAGAGTACCAGCATGGTAAATATATGGGTTAAAATAAAAGACTTCATACATACATTTTCCTTCTTTCTTCTCTTAACTTCTTTCAAAGACATAAAATTGTAAAAAGCAAAAATTACAAAAGCATACTGTTGGGTCAGTAACATATTCAGAGAAAATGTATGTGACAACCATAGCACAGAAAGGGAGGAGGGCATGGAGCTATATTGGGAAAAAGTTTCTCTATTTTCATGAAATTTAGGATTAATCAGAAGTAGATTATGATAAATTAAGATGCACATTG
This sequence comes from Varecia variegata, assembly GCA_028533085.1. Taxonomy (NCBI): domain Eukaryota; kingdom Metazoa; phylum Chordata; class Mammalia; order Primates; family Lemuridae; genus Varecia; species Varecia variegata. The sequence goes on along the minus strand of CM052446.1, from coordinate 56,934,076 downwards.
CAGTCCTAGAGCAATGAATAAGAAAAGTCAAAAGCAGCTTAAAAACCAACAAAAGAATGAATGTGGTACACTAGCAAATATCCATTTAATATGAAAAAGGGCAGCAAAGAGTAACAGAGGGACAAAAAAGCCACAAGACATATAAAAAACAAATAGCAAAATGGCAGATGTAAATCCAACCACATCAATCATCACTTCAACGTGGATCGATTAAACACTCCAAAAGGCAAAGATTATCTGACTGGATTGAGAAAACTAAAACAAGATCCAACCAAAAGCATCTTTCTGCTCTTCAAAAGAGATTGTTAAGAGAAAGAAAAGATGAGCTAAGACTTGCAGAAAATATTTGCAAATCACACATGGCTAAAATGTGGAAGACTGAGCATAAGAAGTAGTGGAGAGAATGAGGAGCAACTAGAACTCACTGCTGAGGGATGTAACATGGTACAACCCATTTAGAACATGGTTAAATATATGCCTACTTTATGAGTTAGCTCTTGTATTAGGGTTCTCCGGAGAGACAGAACCAACAGGAGATACATGGTTGGATAGATAGATAGATAGATAGATAGAGACAGATGGATGGATGGGTAGATGAATGGATAGATGGATGGATGGATGGATGGATGCATGGATGGATAGGTAGATATATAGATGGATGGATGGATAGATAGATGGATGGATGAGAGGGGATTTATTAGGGGAATTGGCTCACACGATTACGGAGGCCAAGAAGCCCTGAAAGAGCTCGTCTGCAAGCTGGAGACGCTGAGACGCTGATAGAGTGGCTCAGTCCAAGTCTGAAGTCCTCAGAACCAGGGAAGTGGATGGTGTAACTCTTCATCCAGGGTCAAAGGCCTGAGACGGTTCTCCTCAGACCCGGGCGAGACAGGGGGCCACTGGTTTCAGTCCTGGAGTCCAAAGGTTGGGAAGCCTGGAGTTGCTGTCCAAGGACAGGGAGCAAGAGTGCGTCCCAGCTCAAGCAGATGGACATACTCACCTTGTCTTGTTTCTGTCCTCTCCCGGCCCCCAGCAGACTTGCTGGTGTCCACCTACACTGAGGTGGGTCTTCCCCATCTGCTCAAAACCCACATGCTAATCTCCTCTGGAAACACCTCACAGACATATGCAAAAATAGCGCTTCACCAGGTTTCTAGGTATTCCTTAATCCAGTCAGGTTGACACCTAAAATTAACCATTACAATACTGCTAGGGACTTGCCCAAAAGAAATGAAAACTTAAATCCACACAAAGACCTGTGCACAAATGTTCATCACAGCTTTATCTGTAATAGACCCAAACTGGAAACACAAATGTCTTACCAACAAGTGAACGGATAAATAAATTGTGGTATAGCCTCACAATGGATGACTACTCAGAAATAAAAGGAATAAACTATTGGTACATGCAACAATGGATGAATCTTAAAATAATCATCCTGAGTCAAAGAAGCCAGACAAAAAAGAACATACCATGTGATTGCAATTATATGAAGTTCTACAAAATACACACTAATCTGCAATGACAGAAATAGATCAGTGGTGGCCTGGGGAATTGTGGGGGAGGGGGAGTGTGCAGAGAGGGGCAGAGCAGGATTATAAAGGAGCACGAGGACAGTTTCAGGGATGATGGATATGTTTACTATCCTAATTGTGATGATGAATTCACAGGTGTATACAAATGGCAAAATTTATCAAATCGTGTGCTTTAAACATGTACAGTTTATTGTATGCCAATTATACCTAAATAAAGTTTTTTAAAGGGATACTAATCAACAAATTATACTACCTCTAGCTTACCTACACCCCATCTCCTTCCCCAAAACCATTAATCTAAAGGTACCTAGTAGCTATGCCTTGAACTTGTGAGTAAGTAAAAGAATGAGCAAGTGAGCCCACTCACCAACCTGATACATGTTCCAGCATAAATTCCTCAGTATTCTCATTTCTCTCTGAAAAATGGGAGCACGGAGTTTATTCTTTATTTCCTGTGTGAGTGGAAATTGATCCTAATTTCAGAACATTTTTAAAATATAGAGCACGAAGTAGCTTTTAAATTTATAGCTATAAGATTTGCAGCAAACACGGAGTGGGTGTCGCACTCAATAATTAGAGCTATTCATTTTGCTGTACGAAAGTATCCAAGAATTGCCTCTGTCTTCAAACCTATTTCTTAAATCAATAAATTGATATCTTTTAGACTACAGTTCACATAAAATTAATCCAGATGGTTTGTGCTTTTATAACGTTGTTGTAGTTACTGATCAGAATTTAACATTCTTTTCTAGATATTCTCTTAAAAATAACTGATTGCAATGCTTATAAAAGCTGGAACTACAGAACAAATAACTATCGAGCCTATGAAATATTTATAAACCGCCTTCATTGCGGGTCTTTCCTGCTGGATTCTAATATGCATTGTGTCCTCATTCCTTTGGCTTCTTCCAGATATCGGGCTCCGGCTCTTTAAACAGCACGGACGATTTGTGTCCGGGGTGATTTATGCAGCAGCTATTAAGCAATCAATAGCATTTCACTTTCTCAAACAGTTCCTTAGCTTAGTTAGTTTCATAAAGTATCACATTTAAATGACAAAAGCAGCATCCTCTCAAGAAAAGATCCAGGTTAGAATTAAACAGCATTGAAAATTTTACTTACCAATGCCCTGACGGTGGTAAAGTTGAAACCCTGGGTCACATGTGTCCAGGGAAGGAGGATGAGTTTTGACCCAGGACCTGGCTTCAACCGGCTCCTCGACCTGTTGGCCATGTGGCCTGGAGCAGATTCCCATCTGGTTTCCTCACTGGTGTAGAAAATAAATATAGACTATAAACATCCTCACAAAGTTCCTGTGAGGACAAAATAAGGTAATATGTATTTTAAAAGCACCTAGCACAGTGCTTAGCACGTAGCAGGCACTCAATAAATGTTCGCTTATTTACTTACCTTCATAGACTCTTTAACTTCCATTTTTAGTAGCTGAGTCCAAATCTTAGCTCTGCCACTTGCCAGCTGTGATCTTAGATAAGCTGGGCCTCAGTTTCAGCATCCGAAAAATGGGAATAATAATATTATCTTAAGGATCAAAGCTAGATGACTCACACTGAATGAAGGGTTTTGTCAACTGCAGAGTAGACATGAATGTAAGATGGTAATTATCTCTCAAAGCTTAGCCGGGCATATTTGCTAGAGACAGGAAAGCATTGTCACTAAATGTCAATGGCCTCATCGGGTGGGATCAGATGCTCAGTGGACTTTGCAGATTTTCACCAAAAACATTAATCCCTCTGCTTGGGTGTGGGTCTGTGCCAGGTGCCTGGACCCAGTAGGGAACAAGACAGACAAGGCCCTGCTCAGGCAAAGCTGGACCCCAGGCAGTGACCGAGGACAGGGGACCAGTCAGCTCCATCCCCAAGTTCTGCTGGTTCTGCCTTCTAAACGGTGCCACGGTCTGTTCCAATCTTTCCGTCCCCACCCACTCTCTAGTAAATCGCCCTCATTACATCTTTGCTACAATTTATATACATGGCACTATTCCTAAATAATAATCAGAAATAATATAGAACAAATTAAAAGAATGTGTTTTTACCCCCATTTCCAAAGTTTTTTTTTTTTATTTTTATAGCCTTTATTGCTAGTTTTAAATTTTAATGCTGTACGGGCAGCAAAGGTGGCCACTAAGATTTCTGCTTTTTGAAATTTGTGGGGATTTTATTTTCAGCATTATTCATGTTTTGTTTTTGTGACTGCTTTATGGATGTTTGAAGAGAATGTTTACTCTCTATTTTGGTTTAGAACATTCTATATTAGAAGTATTAGATCAAGCTTATAAGTTGTGCTGCTCCAACATCTCACAGCCTGACTCACATTTGTGTCCACATGAGCTGCAGATTTCTCAAAAGTGTCTCTTCCTGCCCTGATTTCCCCTATTCCGTTTCTCCACACATCCTATCCCCGCTGCTTCCTTTCACCCAGGAAACCCCTAACATTTCTTTTTCTTCCCAGTGCTGTGGAGTTAATTTTTCAAATTTTTTTTCCTACTATGGCTAGGGTTTAGGGTCAGGAGAAAGGATTAGATACCTAAGCCCGATTGGCCCTGCCCTGCTATCATTATTACATGTGTCCAAAACTGGGAAGCTGGGACGTTGGAAAGTACCTGTATTAGAGAGAGAGGAAGTTGGGGCAGGAATCCCGGGAGTGCCACAGCCACAGAAGGGCCACTGTGCACACAGTGTGGTCTGCAGAAGGCAGACTGTAGGGTACAGAGCACGGTTCTTATCCTAAGTCTGCATTTAGCAGCTGTGTCACCTGGGCAAGAAGACATTTGTCTCTCTCTTGTTTGGTTTCCCATCTGTAAAATGGGCATAGTCACAGGAATGGCCTTATGGGGTTTTGGTAGGATTAAATGCAATAACAGGCACAAAGCACAACAATATTCGATAGAGACATCCACAGTACAACGGAGCATTTCCATGAGAGGGAGGTTTCTCGAGACTTCAACGACGAGAGGAGAGGCTGAGCTTCAAAATCTCTTCCTATCTGCCTAGCTCAGCACTGGATACAATTAGGCACTTAATAGATATGTTTGATTACTAGGCTGAGTAGAAATACGGTTCTTACACTTGAGGAATTTCTACTCTAATTGAGAAAAGAGAACAAATGAAAACCCAAATTCCCAAGAATACAAATTAAATTTACATAAATAGGCACAAATATATCTCACCCGTTGCAGGCTGAGGAGCTGTTAGAATAACTGGAATCACCTAAACACAAGGGGGTTGATTGGGTAAACTCACCTGCAACCTAGAATCAGTTTTAGGTTCTTTTGAAATATAAAAATGAAAGAAAGCCTGCACTTAGAGTGCAATGTATATGTATATTATTTAAAACTTTTTTTATGAGTGTGAAAGAGAAGCAGTGATTTGATAAAGATACTAAAAAGGTGCAAATAAATATAGTACTACTAATTCATCATAACCTGGCACCCACTGAACACCGCCTAAAGGCATGCTTTGTTTAGCCAATGTTACTTAAAAATTTTTTTCCTATTACCTTATACCAGGCCACTTCTCACATTCCTATTACCTGTCTGGAGACATTTGAGTCTGTGACCCCTTCAGAATATTCCATTGCTGTTAGAATTTGCTTAACTAGTCAGCCACCTGTATTCAACTTACCTAACTTGGAGGATACACCTGACTTTTTAAAAAAACAGATCTTTGAAATGAATTGTGATAAATAACAAGAGTGATCAAGATGGGTAACTCATTCCACTTTGGGGTGAAAATGAGATGTGAACGTAATGTCGTACTAATAGTAAGAGCTGCTTGCATGGTGCTCAGCGTATACAGAGCACGAACATTAACACGTTGGCAGTTATTTATCTGTCTGCTAACTTCACCCTTCCAAAGTGCAAGGTCAGTAGCAGCAGGACTGGGATTGGACAGAAGCAACAGGACACTGGTTCTGGGCTCTTTCTTACCCACTGGGCCACGCTGCCATTTGTAAGTAATTAGACCGGTTTTCTCGTGTGAGTCATAAACTGGTTTGAACTTGGGAAAGTGCTGGGATTCTCAGCGCCATAAACTGTAAAACAGATTCACCTAGTGATTGTCTTAGATTAGTAGAAATTTGAAATGGAGATTTATATTGACACTTTAACGGCATCACAACTGGGTTTTGAGATTATTCGGTTTTCATTCTACTTTCTAATGGTGGTTTCCTTTGGAAAAATTGTTTGGCTTTTTTCTTGTTTCCTTATTTATAAGAAGCAACTAGCATCTGCCCACTCCCTATTTTATGATGATGTGAGGCATAATTACACATCGTGTGCTTGGTTCTGAAGAGCACTGTGTAAGAGACATGATATTCATTAATTATGTATTGGCCTTTATTGCACACTTTATGCTCCTTCTGAGACTAAGCTCTTGACTCTTTCACTGATGTTGTTGTAACAAACACAATGGAATTACTTTTCTTTGATCATTGCCTGTAGTGATCAGAAAAAATTCTTTCCTGAAATATTTCTCCAGGGACACTTGTCAGAGATGGGACAAGTGGCTGGAGACTTGCTCACATCCTAGAGGGAGGTGGAAGCGGGTTCCAGTCGCCACTGGGGGAAGGGCGGGGACGCTGAAAGAGAACCATCGGGCAACCCCTCGCGGTGTGTCTGAGGGGCACCCGCCCCAGCTCAGATTCTGGAAGCTTTGAGTATCCAGCCAGGGTGACAGGACGCAGCAGAGACACATCGGAAGTCTGGCAGACGGCAGTCGTTTGTTCCAGAAGATCTGATCGTGAGCCCTGGGTTGGATTAGGACAGGACGCAGGCCCCTGCAGAAGGAGTTTAGCAGGAGGTAGATGGGCAAATGGACTGGCTTTCCACTCTAGAGTGTGGAACTGGGCTACGGAGCCAGGCAACCGGCTGTAGCAAGGTAGGAAGAACCAAGCAGAAGCCCGATCAGAGAGCCCTGAGCCAACCACAGTGAGGAGCGTGGTAGCTCCATTGCTGCATGAGTCCAGGGTTCAGCCCAGGGGCAGAGGGCTCTAGGGCTGGGTGCCATGAAGAACCCTTCGTACCGTGGAGTCAGTTGTGGTAAGGAAATGCAAGGCCAGGACCCAGAGTCCAGCCAGCCAGGGGCCGCCGCATACACCCCTGCCTCCGAGGGGCTTGCTTTGGAAAGTGGGGCGTGCCACCACATTGCACAACTGCGGGCTGTGTGGGTTTGCCCACCTCTCCCACACCCACCCCTGCGCTGGTACCGTGCGCAGCCTGCAGGGCTCTAGGCAGCATCTGGGGTCTTGGTTCTTGCTGGGAGAAACTGTCGGCAGACCTCACTGCCGGGAACCAGGAGGCCCAGCAGGAGACAGCAACGTCCTGGAAGCCCTATTCCCCAGCTTTCACTTCGTCTGGCCGAGTAGCAGAGAAGAAAGAGCTACCTGGTGAGGAAGAACGGTAAATATTCCTGGCATAGAAAAAGAGGCACAAAAAGATCCCATGCTGTGCAGACACTTACTACAGACTGAATGAGCAGGTCGGTTTGTTTGCTTCCTGGACACATTTTCGCTATACTGTGCTGGTTTCTGATATAACACCATCTCTGTTATACGGATATGACTGAGGTGTAAGGGACATTTGTTATGGAAGCTCCATTTATTCTGTAGTTAGGCTTTCTTTTTATTTGTTAAAATAAGTCCTTGAACATGAACCGTCATGGAAAATTTACTGTTGTATAATTGCATATAATCCCCAAACTTCATCCCTAAACAATTCCTGGGTAGCAGAAAACTGTCACATTCAATTGTGTGTCTTCGTAGCGACAACCATTGGGGGAAAAGCAATTTCATTTGCTTCATTTTCATACAGAGTAGAAGTCCAATTGTGCTTTTGTAATTAAGTCCCCTCACATCATGAGAAAAGAATATGTCTGTGAAATGTGCATTGAACCCAAATGGAAAAGTTAATTCAAAATAAAAAGCAATGATTATCTTGTGTTTATCAATGAGATAAATATTTAATAAAATATCCCTGTTTTTCATCTTTCTATTAAAAACATGGCAATTTAAAAGCATTTTTGGACATAATAGCACATTAAGGGCTTGAATTACTAATTGGATTAAATTCTCTGAACTTCTCAACAAAGTGCCTCTTTTGGCCATATTGCCACAGACACATTGTGGGAGTTTGAGCAACAACAGTCTCATCAAAGCCCCCATTTGGCTGTCTTAGGATCAGGCCTTATCTTGCTGTAAGAGTCCTGAGATGCAGACTTCACATATTGCCCTGGGAAATCATAAGGTATCTTGATGTTAGGTTTCGTCAGCTTGTAATTTGGAGTTTTTAAACATTCAAGATTTGGGCAGGATTTTTTTACCCACTTGCACACCTGCCAGACATCATCCTTGTCTTGTCACCATGAGCTCTCAGATGGCCCAGGGATTCTCTTGTCTGGAGCTGACCCCGAGTATCGGGCCCATGGAAGGGCTGGGCCTGCCCCAGCACCGCGGCAGACTGGCAGGTGCACTGGGACCCTATTCCAGCCTCTGTGCATTTTACCTCTCTCTCCTCAATAGGCCTGCTCCTTTCCTTTTTATCTGGGAAGCACCACAGCCCGGTGGAAAGAATATAGGCTTTGAAGTCCTATAAAGCAGAGTTTAAATCTTATTTCCTTTCAGAGGTTCTCCAGAGAAACAACCGGTTTGGCGGGCTGGGCAGCCGGTCAGTGCCAAGGCGGGGCCGGGACACGGGGAGGAAGGGTTGCTTTCCATAGACGCAGTGGCCCTAGGGAGAGGGAAGGCTCAGAGCACGGGTGTGGGTGCGGCAGTTGGTAAACTGGTTGGTGGGACAATGAGGGCATCTTTTTCTCAGGGCGGTAGGAGGCAAGCATGAGCCTGGTGCATCTGGGGAACAGAAGGAAAGCCAGCGCAGCCGGAGTGCGGTCCTCAAGTGGGGAGTGACGGTGTCTGAAGTCAGAGGCCCACAGGGTGGTGAGTAGGGAGCAGCTGGCAGCAAGTGGAAAAGGAGCGTTGAGGGGCTTGAGAAGACAGGGAAAGTAGGAAATGTTTATTCTGAAGATGAGGAAAGCTAATATGCCAAGGAAGGTTGGAAGGATCGTCAGGTAGTGTTACGTGCTGATTCTGAGGATGGAGCTCAATTCTCTGGTGCATTCAGCTGTTTGGGTGCTGTCCTGGGATGGGCGGGTGGCCGAGTGTCTGCAGGGTCTGTGGTCTGTGATCTGCCCGGCAGCTGAGAAGCGGGAGAGAGGCAGGTGAGTGACTGCTATGGACCACAGGATCTAGGCTCGGGGAGGAGGCGTAGCCTAGAGCTTCCTCACCCCTTCCACCCTCCTCCCCTAAACCCACAGGATCTTGGAGGCAAACCTGATCACACCACTGTGGCTTCCCCTTGCCCTTAGACTAACGCTCAGCATCCTTCGTCTGGTCTTGTTTTGCTGGCACTCGTGTCACTTCCTCATGAAGCCTCCCTCACCTCCTTGCATGTGGACTGGTGCCCTGTTCCGCGGGCTCGCAGAACCAGCCACATCGTCATTAAATAACAATATAATCCTTTGTTTCACGTCAGTGTCTCATGATACCTGTGCCTCTGGAGGACAGAAATGGCCTATCTTGCTTACCTCTGTCCCCAGCGCCCAGCACAACCAGGCATTGACTAAACCCCCACCAGCGCTGTTGTAACTGAACCGCCCCAGGGCATACGGCCTTAGAAGAAGGACCTCGTCACACAGTACGAGCTCACTAAATATTTCCTAAAAAATAAATGAATGCCTGAATGCCTCGCCCTTGGATCACAGCAAGTCGCTGCAGAGCCATGAAAAAGGAATAACATAATCCTGTGCTCTTTCAGTTGCCTCAAATCGAAAATTTTAATCTCCCCAGAATTTAATAGTTTTCAAGTCTCGGTAGGCATATGAAATTTGGGGAAGCTATACGCTTTGAGTTTCCATCACAGTTCAAATCACTGCGCTCCGTGTAAAATGGAATTTGTATTTCTTGATCAGTATGTGGCCTTGGGCTCTCAAAAGAAAAACACAGTGTTTCTCACTGAAGACACCATAACTCCACATCTGAGCGGAACTATTTCTCTCCTCTCCGGAGGAAGTCTTTGAAAAGAAGTCATTGAAATTATTGACCTGGCAGATAAACAAAGCTACCCTAGACTTAACCCTCATTACGGGGCGCGTGAAGCATGCACCCCCCATTGCCTGGGAAGCCTCACAGGACGTGACTGTCCTTCCAGCTGCGAGTCCTCCCGAGCGCAGGCCTTTTCAGCTGCAAAACCGTGTCCTCTGCCTGCCGTCTCCAGTATCAAAATACAACCTCCAGGACATGTTGAACAAGTAAATTACTGGGGAACTTCAGCGTGTTCTTTAACAACTACTTGCTTGAGAGAGGCTGACAGTTTTAAGCTGGTGCACTTCCAAGTGACCGCGTCAGATGTTTCCACATGACAGTGGAGGAAGATCTAAGCAGCTGAGGGGCCATGCAGCCGGCACCGGAAGGGCGAGGGCGCCAGGGCAGCCGCGAGGTGACAAGGAGTTGACGCGCACCTGAAGAGAGCCCCACAGGCACGGAAAATGAGTCCTCTGAAGATTTTCCCTTTAGGTTTTTTCTGCGATTTTGCAGAGCCCGGCTTTCCCTTACCTGAGAAGTCAGCATTGCTCGTGGTCAGAAGTTATCATAAGGGGATAACGTGAGCTTTGAGACAAAAATGACTCCCCAGGGCTGTGGCTGGTTTTGTGAACATGGGACTTGACTTCAGAAATCACACAGGGAGAGCGTTTTCATGCCGCTCCTGGAAAAAGTCTAACCTCGTTTCTGATTTTAAAAAGAAAAATCCTCGTACTCATTGCCCGTCTCAAAAAGCTGGGAAAACCCAAAAGTTCTCATTCCGGCTTACGGACCAAAACACCTTCAGTTCCCATTTGGGTTTAACGAGCAATTTTTGACCAAAAGAAACTGATCAGATTTAAAAAACAAGGACAAGTTGGACTAATCACGAAGTGAGCCTTTCTTCTCTTTCCCTTGGGATACAAGGTTAAAATACAGATCTGCTAGGCTGCTAACGAACCCTCTTGTCATTTTTTAGGACTCCCGTAGTGGAGACCCAGCAAAACGGGCACAATTAGAACGATAATAGCACATCTCCCAACACAAGAGAAGTCAAAGAACTACACACGCTCAGCTGTGTCCCTCCAAGGCTACAACCACTGGACCAGGGAATCTATGGCTATTTTGATGGTTCTTAGTTTTATAACACTTTGTAATTTGCAGTATTAATTCCTCGTACCATTTTCAGAGCTGAATTGGGGGGACACCATAGCAGTCCTGTATCATGGCTTTAAAGTCACTCAAATAAAATATTTATGACTTTCCGGTTATAGCACTTCAAAACACTCTGTAACGGTCAAGGGCAATCTAAAAATAAATCATTGTTCAAACAGTCTTAGTTTTGGAAGGAAGTGCTACCCCAGGAAGCGGGGGTGGTGTGGTATTCGTGAGCACATTGCAGTACTGTGGAATCCCATGGTATCATAGCTTGTTAGAAGGTTGATGCTGGACACAGAATAAGCCTTCGAAAAACACTTGCAAAATCTGCACTAATTAGATAGACGGTGGGTCCAGTCATGTCCTGTTGCGCCTGATGTGCACAGAGCAAGCATCAAATGCAGCTCTCCCAGGAGTGGGCTGGGGGCAACCCACCAACATCAGGGGTGAGGCCCAGCAGGTCTCCCACCCTGAATTTTCGTCCAGCAAATATTCCCCATCCACTAAAGCTACAAAAATTAAGGATTTTAAACACAAATAGAATAATTATATACATTATAATTGAATAATGGACAAATTAACTGAATGATTTGTTATCTCAATAAATATTTCTAATCAAAATCTCTGATATTACTCTTATTTACTAAAAAACATTAATGACCACCAAATTTGTGTTAAATTGTGCCATTTTATGGAGCACAATAAAGGGATGTATTTTTATTAACATGAGTGACCTTGTATACTGCTTGAGAAAGCTAATCTCCTGCCCAGGATGTATAAAATTAATATACCTTAAGGGAGAAAGTTATTAGTATCTAACTCAGATAATGCAGTCTGGTTGAATATAATGTCCAAAATCCAGATATGGTTTAAAAACAAAATATAAAAAACATGCTACTAACATTCAGGTGACAGACAAAATAATATGTGCTGGTTGTATTTTTATTTAATTTATTTTGAGTGGAGTTGAATTTAAAACTAAATGGAGAAAAGCAATGAAAGAAAATCAACATAGTAAAAAGTACCTATATGAGTATACTAAAATACAGTATTCAAAGCAAAATTTAGGGAGGCTATATTTGCTTCTGAAGTTCTTACTATCACCAGAAAGGAATTCTTTCTCCCTTAATCTATTTTCTGCTGCCTGACTTTATCCAAGCAGTTCTGACTTATTCTACTGATCAAACAGGCTGAGCAAGATAATTATCTATGCATGGATGCTTTGGAGTAAAAGACATCTCAGGAGTAGTTCAACTTTCTAATTTTTAAAAAACAAAAGGGGCAAAAGAGAGGGGGAAGGAGCAACAGTGCTTAATACACAACTAATGAAATGCTAATGTGCACAAATGAGTTTTGAAAGAACACAAATATTGCTTTGAAATTAATTATACCTCTCCCATTGTCTTAAAAAATGGAAGATTGAAACCTGTATCTCGATGTTTACTCTGTTTAATTTTCAATTGTTTCTTTGATGTTTCAGATAGAAAGGTTTGCACCTGCAAAGAAAAAAGGCTTTGAACAGATTGCAAACACTCTGCAAACACTTCATCAGGAATGTTAGTTGTCAGCCTCCCCCTAGCACAAGGGAGTCTTGATGATATCTTTGTGTGCCTTTGACTCCTTTTGATTAATAAATGCAAACAATTTTTCTCAGTAACCTCTGTTGCAATCTATGCATGACAATTAGGGACAACCTCTGGTGAAGGGATGCACTGAAGTCTGTTTCTGCTTCCTCTGCTGCAAAATAAATAGTTGATGTTTAATGCTTTTTGACAATTAGAGAATGAAATCTCTCTGCAGCTATGCAATTTCAGCAACTGTTTATTATTTCTGTTCCCTGCAATGAAGGATCAATGTTTATGACAATTTTAACTCCACTCTGGGTGGACAATTTGATTATTTCTTTCCCTGAGTTTCATGTCCTATTATTGAATTCCTGGGTGCAAATATCATTGGCTTTTCACAAAATGGATGTGTGATGTTTCCATCAAAACAATCTATTCAATGGGCATTATGAGGAAGCCAAGCGTGACTCTCATGGAATATTCCATCATTGCTTTCCGGGGTAGAGAGCTGCTACAACTTGTGAAGGGAGTCAAGTTTGGTCCTGCTCCAAGCCCTGTGGCCTTCCACCGAGGATGGGCCTGCAGTGCCTTCGCAAGATTCCTTGTTGAAGACACTAGGGCATATCCAGCCTTCTGGAATTGCAGTGATTAGACTTTTCTGCTGCCAGGGAGCCTTTGCAAACTGTGGACGTGGCAGAGGGAGCACAGAGCTGCATCAATGCACAACTCCAGGAGGCGCCATCCTCTTAGAACCCAGGATGGATGGTGGCCTGAGGCTGGGCAATACACTTAGAGCCCCAGTATGTGTGTGCACAGCTCAGTAAGTCACAAGAGCTGAAGCTTTGGAGACTGACAAGCTTGACGTATCCATGGGTTCTACCCATTATCCATTCATCTTTCCATCACTTAGTGGTTCATTCAGTTATTCAGGACATACTCACTGGGCCCTTGCAATAAACAAATCACTCAGGGGCAACTGGGGTGAGCTGGTGCCCTTGAAAAAAGGAGGTTGGGTGCGCAGGCAGTGGCCATGCAGTGTGTTAAGGACCAGATCAAGGCCTGCTCGGGATAATGGGGCCAACAGGATGTAGCACCGCTGTGCTGGGAGCACCCAGTGCCGGAAGGTAGCACTGCTCAGAGAGAGGGGTGGAAGGTAGAGCTGCCCCGTGGCCAAAGCTTCTTTGCACTGGGCTAGCCCAGGTGTGATAGGCTGGACAACAGCAAGGCCAGGGTGGACGGCAAGCAAGGGATCTCAGGGGATGGGAAGGGAGCAAGTGGTCTAAGAGGAAATTTTCTGAGATGTAGCAGGGCCAGGAGGCTGTGGGATAGAGTTCTGTGCAGCTTGTACAAGCCCATCTCGCAGGCAGGCAGTGCTCTTTGGGACCTGCAGAAGTTGGGGCGTTCGGCAAATTACCATAACCACTGGACTGTCACTCCATCTCGAAACCAGAGACAAAAACACCTATCTGCAGGCCAGTTGGGAGGCTTTAATGAAATAGTGTCTATAAAGCAACTGGAACAGACTATGTGCCGACAAATGGCAGATGTAATGATTATTACTATTATAATTAATCTGCGCTAGACACAGCACTTTCATGAGGCTCTCACTTGGCTGAATATCCTATGTTCCCCTCCACGCCTCTGGTCTTTCATTGTTTTCACTTTGTCTTAATGCTCTCGGCACCTGTATATCTGTTACTCTACGTCAATTCAAAAAATTTTTAGAAATGGATAGGGGTACGTTATAAACAAATATGGTTATCTGGAATAATAAGCAGATTTCACATCCTAGAGACGAATTGATCCATTCATCCTATTTTCAAGGTCCTTTCTGTTCAGAAAAGGAGAAAATATCTCCGAGAGCAATAAGATGGAAGAGAGAAGAATCTCGATTTTAGATATTATTTTTAGCTGGATAAATTGAGAGGAAGAAGTTCCCAAATTTTATGCAAACTTAGATTGATGTGCTATGAACGGGCTGCTGTCGTTAGGAACAGCCCTGTTACGCTCCAGCCAGTAACCGGCATGGCAGGAGCTCACCGTGGAGAATGATTGCAGGTGATCAGTTCCCCATTCTCCACATGGAGCTGATGTTCTCGCTCCTTCAGCTCTTTGGTCCACTGGCATGTTTTGACTAGAGATGGTGGCTGTGGGTGGTGAGGGACTAGGAGGGGCTTGTGAGATGCAGCCCCCAGCCGGGTATCGAATTTGGGGGTGATATCCGACAGTGGCTTGCATCCCCTCTGCCACTGACTTTCTACCTGCATGACCTTCCAAAGACTTTTAGCCTCGCTCAGACTCATTTCCTTATCCGTTAAATGGGTGACAATAATGCCCATGTCACAGAGTTTTGCAAGTTAATGGTATTTGTTGAGCACCTCACACTTAGCCTGGCATACAGTTAATATGTAATGAGTTATTATTTTTTAAAAGAAAAATAGCAATGATAATACTTTTGACTTTGGCTCAGTTGATACCAGATTCTAAGCAATGATATTGGAAGCCATTGATATGTTTTTGGAAAATAAACTCTGAAGCGAATTTGGATCAATAAAATGAGTGGAAAAGTTGAACTGTTATAGGTCGATGTGAGCCTAAATGTCATCTTGGATCTGATTCAGTGAGTCAACACCTACACGTCCTCACGCAGAGGGTGACCACTGAGGACCAGCTGAGTCTGGTTTGTGTAGGTTGGTCTCAGAGCAGGCAGCAGCAATGGAGAGTTCTGAACTTTGGCTGGACCATTCTTTCTTGAGATCAGGACAAGCCGAACGGGAAAGGCCAGGACAGTGCTCTGGTGTGAGACACTGTCCCCGGGGAGAGAAGTGCCCCACTGGCCCATGGAGCAAAAGCCAGTGTGGGCCAGGTGCTTCCACGGGCATCTCATTCTAACCTCAGGATAACCCCCGAGGGAAGAGGGAGGAGCTGTCGTTATTCCTCTATCCCAGAAGAGATGGGAAACTAAGGCTCAGACAGGCTCACGGTCACAGAACAGGTAAGTGGTAGCGTGGGGTGGACCCCAGGGGTGAAAATGTCAGCCAGTGACCGTCCGCACCTGAGCCTGTGAAGACACAGACGAAGGCAACATGCCAGTAAGACTTTCCCCAGAGACCGACTTCCTTTCACACGTATGAACGCTAGTGTGGAGAAAAATAATATTAAATGCATAGCAATAGATTAAAACACCTCTAGAGAAGACAGGTAATTAAGGAGCAAGGGTGAAAAAGGCTTGATTACTTAAAAGAAAAATTGTGAATGAGAAAGCAGATCTCCTTGGAGCAGCCGCCAGAGGAGCACGGAAAATCCGTTCCTGGGGCAGGAGGAGAAGGCGCAGCTTGGAGAAGGCGTTGATTTGGGATACACTGGGGTGGAAGAGTCTGCGGTCATTACAGATGGAGCCCACCGTCGGCTCCTAGTGTGAACTTGTTATCGCAGTATTTTATAGTCCACCTGACCGAAAAGAACAACTGGACTGTGAAATGATAGAGCAAATAAAAAAGCCGTAAAAGAGCCAGAGTGATAGTAATGGGAGATTTTAAGTACCTGAGCACAGAGCAGAGTGCATTAAGTGGATGAAATAAAGCTTGAAGTGTGTGTGGAGGAGGCGGTGGGGAGGGGAGAGGAGGTGGGGAGGAGGGGACAGGAGGAGGGGAGATGCGGTGGAGTGGGGGCGGGGGAGGGGGGGAGGAGGGAGGTCTAACTGGCTAACGTATTAGCATATAACACGGAAGATATAATTAAAAAGAGCATCTGCATTAGCGCACTTGTTCTTGTGGCACGGTCAGCCCAGTTCCTCCTCTTGACCTCTTCATCCAGGGAAAATCTGCCACATCTGGCTTTCTACATCCTTGGAAGGTTCCTGCACAGCCGCCAATTGGTGCAACCCGCAATCCAGGGATTTGGGGATGGGAACCGGAA
The DNA here is from genome assembly GCA_028533085.1 of Varecia variegata. Classification (NCBI taxonomy): domain Eukaryota; kingdom Metazoa; phylum Chordata; class Mammalia; order Primates; family Lemuridae; genus Varecia; species Varecia variegata. The sequence goes on along the minus strand of CM052446.1, from coordinate 56,917,812 downwards.
TTCTAAGACACATGTCAGCATCAAGTCCTCGATGTACCACATCATCACATCGTTCAAACCACACTGTGTAGTGTATTCATTCAAAATTTAAATTGCATTTCTGAATTATAGTTTTAAAGCATGTTTCTGAATAAGTATCAAAGTGAGGGCTCCCTGCACCAATAAATTAATAAGTGTATTTTATAAATCACTTTATTATAGTCACTTATTAAATATAATCACTTATTATGAAAATCACATATTTTGATAAATCACTTCAAGACAACTGTCCAGCCAAGCTTGCTTCAGGTCAGTGATGCCCCAAGCGCCTGTGCCTTGCTCTGAGGGGCTATGGCTGCCCGAGGGCATGGAGCTCTCGCACACTCTCCTAGGGCAAGACGTGGGCACAGGAAGCCCCAGCGCAAATCCACGATGACCCACAGATCAATGCGTGTGGGTTATGTTGGCACCAATTGCATGTAGATATCGAGGGAACTCAGGCAAGAGGAAGGCCACTGTCACTTCCTCCAGTATCGGGTGATGTTTGAACTGGGCCACCTCTGGTCCTGGGATAGCCTGATCCAAACCCTCAGGCTGGGAGCTGAGAAACTCGGGTCTCAAACCATTTGTCACCCAAAGCCCAGAGAGCAGGAGGGCGGGGGTAGAGCATTCAGCCCAGCTGTGGCCAAGAGTGCAGTGCGTTACAAGAGTTGGTCATTTGAGGGGGCCCCTGAGAGATGCCACACTCTGAGCTCACAGATGCAAGGGGCAAAATCAATGGGTCCTGGGGCAATGGTGCAATCTGGGGTCCAAACCACCGCACAGGAGCGACTAGGCCAGGTGCGGGAGGTTGGGCTCTCCTTGGAGACAGGCCTCACCTCTGCAGGCGTCTGACACCCCTCTCTACCAAGGGCATGATCACTGAGCTCCAGGACTGTGGGAGGAATGAGGCCTCCCACCCTCTTTCACTCCATTCAGTCTGGTTTCCTTTGTTGCTAAAGCGTTTTTGTTCTAGCAAGCCAAATTCCAAAAGAAAAGGAAAAAAAAGAGAGAGAGAGAGAACAACTGCATAGAGTTCCTCCTTCACAATGCAAAAATAAAACCCTGGCAAAATATTATTTCAGCTATTTGTTCAGAGATTATGCTTTCCATTTTCAGGATGCTAATAATGGGCTCTGGAGGGATTTTTTTTCTGGGCCCAATAGCAACGTTATAAAATTAAACATCCATGTGAGCGAATTGAAGTAATTATCTTGCAGAATAGAGGAAAACCTCTTCTGTTCCAGAGTACCCTCAGACAGAGAGCATAACATAATAACCGTTACTCCAAAATCATAACTCCACTTAAGTGTCAGGCATTCACCAACATGTTGAAGCTTCATCTCTTTAAATCACATCCCCAGTAAGCACTTGGCCTTTCCTGTCCGCACAGAGGTTTGCGTGATGGGCGCCCACCTCACTGCAGTGTCATCCAAGCTACTCCCCGGCCACACCCCCGTGGCCCTTCCCGACAGTCACACTTCCCATGCTGTTGAATGGGCTCGTTGGCTGAAGACAGAGACTTCACTGAGATTTAGGGAAAGGAGCTTTTCTTGTCCCATTCTAAGAAAGAGCTCAAGAACAGCCCTCAGAAATATTCAGACTGGAGATCTAACTGAACCGAAGGGCTTCTAAGCCAGGCAAAATGGACCCAAGAAAATCTCACTGCAGGCCGGGCTTGGTGGCTCACACCTGTAATCCTAGAATTTTGGGAGGCTGAGACGGGAGCATCTCTTGAGGTCAGGATTTAGAGACCAGCCTGAGCAAGAGTGAGACCCGGTCTCTACAGAAAGTAGAAAAATTATCCAGGCATGGTAGCATGCACTTGTAGTCCCAGATTCTTGAGAGACTGAAGCAGGAGGAGTATTGCTTGAGCCCAGGAGTTGGAGGTTGCAGTGAGCTATGATGATGCCACGGCACTCTAGCCTGGGCGACAGAGCAAGACTCTGTCTCAAAAAAAAAATTAAAAAAAAACCCAAAACCATTGCATAATGGTGTGCTATGCACCTGTCCAAATTAGTTCTAGTCTATACGAAAGGGCTCGTTCCTTGCTGGGGCAATTCATTGATTCATTCAGAAGTGTCCGGCTCTGCTACTCAGTAGCTGTGAAATCTTAGGCAACTTACTGAATCTCTTTGTTTTTCCATTTCTTTTTGTAAATTGAGACTAAAACCTACCTCAAAGGGTTGGGGCAGTTGGATGAATTCCTGTAAAACACTTGGAACAGAGTTTGGGCATAATAAACACTTAGTACATGTTACCCACGGTGACTGTATGCGTGGGGGTCCAGTCTGGGTGACGGAAGCCATACCAGTTATCTTAACAGAGAGAACTGTATGTAAGAAACCGGTTAAACAAGCTGGAGAACAGAAAAGGACCCTGGAAGTGACACAGACAGTAACCGAAGGAAGCAGCCGCCATCCAGCTAGGGCTGGGGGAACACTGAGATTATCAGGTATTATCGTATTGCTATATATTATGTTACACTTACTATATTGTTATATATTCTATAACCTGGGCCCTTGGGAGAGACCCCGCACAGCTGAGACTCAGACTTCTGGGCCCTGAGGGGGCCTGAGGGGAACTTCTGGAAATGTGGGAAGAAAAAGCAACCTGGAAACTGTTGGGGGAAAAGCGGAAACCGTGCTGGGGGGACTCTGGTAGGAAGGGCTGGCAAAAAGAAAGGAGCAAACCCCTGCCCACCCGGCCAACCCCCCAGGGCCTCCTCTGGGGACCGCAGACAAAGGACAGCTGAGGTTTGGGTCGGCCCGTCTCAGAGCAGAGCACAGGAGGCTGATTTTGGGGTGTGGGGGGGTGGTGACAGTGAAGAGGGTGCATCAGGGAGCACGGCAGGAAAGGGCTCCGCCCTCGTGCACTTTGGGGCTACGGAGGTGGGCAGACACGGGAAACACACACAGCGACGAATATGTACTTACAGACTCTGACAGTTCTGAGAAGGACGTGAATGGTGTGACAAATTTGGATGGGGAGAATTGCAGAGGGCTCTCCAAGACGTTAAATCTGGGGGTGACGTACGACACCGATGTTTCCACCTAGAGGAGGTGAGGACGAGGGTGGCCGTGGGAGGGGCGACCGTCCAAGCCGAGGGAACACTCGAGAAGCGGCGGAGGTGGGCAGAGCGTGGTGCGAGGTGGCGCTGGCTCTCCGGCTGGGTTCAGACGGGCTGAGAGGGGGTGTGGGGCTCCGCCTAGCTCACCAAGTGAAGCATGGGTGGAAAGACGCGTGCAAAGCGCTCTGCAAGTGCGAAGCAGCATTGGCGTCGTCCGGAGCTCAGATGTATCTGGCGTTTCATCGTAGCCCCGGGGTCACGTTGGCAGAGTACCTTAGCGTAGGCTTCCGGGTAGAAGAGTCCAGTTTGGAGTCTAGCCTAGCCACCACCATTGTAAGTTGTCCTACTGGTACATGTTAAATTGCCTCGTTTGCCAAGTGAGGGGCGTTTACAGTGACGGTTCTCAGTTTCCACAATCGCTAATCTTGTGCATAAAACAAATATTTGCGGCAGCTGTGCTCCCAGAGCTCTACGGTCCTTTGCGTCGTGTAGACAGGCTTTTGCCCTGTTTTTGCTAAGAAGGGCAGCTTGAGTTTTAAGATGGAACGCTTTACTTCACTCTGTCGTGGCACGTCTGTTCTTGGAGTCAGGATTCATTCATTCCTTCATTCATTCAATAAATACTTGAGCACCCATTACATGTCAAGACAAATTCTGAATTATGGTTCTTTCTTAATAAATCTTACTGCAGTTATACTTTAAAATATTTTCTTGGATTCATATTCATAAAACTCCACAAACCCATTTATCAAGACAAATTTGGGAGCCGACCGCTGGTGTTTAATCTGACCACGCTTTGATGGATCTGTCAGATAACTCCCAAGAAGTCATGAGGAGCGAGTGTCCTCTGGGCTCAGGGCTCCACGGCTCATTGTTGGGCTACATCAATTCCCGTGCAGGCAGGTTTGGTTTTGCAGCCTACTGTGAGGGATGGGTGCTCTGGGGACAGTGTTCAGTGGCCAGGGGTTGGGCGATACCCGTGAGTTGCAGCTCCCAGGCCACTAACTCATTTCGAGCCAGGAAGGAGAGCTGAGGGTTGAGAGCAGGTTAAGCTGGGAAAGTCATTTGCTGGATTCTGCCAAGAATGGTTGCAGCTAGAGGACTTAGTAAAGTAGTCACATCCCCGGGAGAAAGCCAGGTCAGAGAATGGAGCCTGGGACCCCATGCAGCTGTCGGTACTGGGGACTAGAGGATGTTAGAGCCAAAGTCAAGAGCACCAGCGGATGGTGAGTTAATGAGGGGTGTTTTATTTACTGCTGTGTCCCAAGGCTTTTCTGGCCACCCCGTGCATATCTTAATGTGCCAGCCGTCCCTGCCGAGTACCTCCTGACATTCAGTGCATGCTGGTGACGTTTTTCTTTCCAGCAGCCAGCAGCTCCTGAATTATTTTAATGAACCATTTCGTTTTACCCACCTTACCTGAGTTATAACCGAGACACAGGTTTAGCTCATTGCTTTGGCTCGGCGCAGACAAGGCAGCGCCGTGCTGCTCTTTGTGTTCCTGGAGCTGTGGTTGGGGTGTCCGCAGATTAGCTAATGGATGGGGCTCCGTCTTGCCAAATGTTAATGGTGTAAAATGTGATCATTTCGCTGACAGATGCAAACAGGTTCCATCCTGACTCACAGTAGAAATAATCCCTCAATTTTCCAGCCTGGGAACAATAGATTTTGTTGATGTTGATTACCCCATTTCTAGCTTCTTACACTGCTACAGCGATTCGTTCATTTGCAGCTCTCAGGTGATACGTGCGCGATGTTTTCTCATTAGCACCCTAATGATGGATACCGTGAACTCCACGTCAGGATTGCACCATCTTATCACCGAAAATGAAGTTGCTAGAGCAGTTTCTGAAAACAACTGTTTCAGTGGTTGACTGTCTCACTCTTGTCTGCTTTGGGAAGTTGCTGCTCCCTCTTCCTAAGTCACGAACAGCTCTGGGTCGCTGGCACAACGGCACACCCTCGCGCGTTACTTCACAGCTCAGTGCAGCTCACCGAGGAAATGGCTTTTAGTATTAACCTTGGGTTAATATTAACAGTCTGGGAATTTTTCCAGAGAATGTCATTTTACATACATCTCCACTTCTGCAAATATATGCAAAATGTACCCCCTGTGTAGCTCTCCTTATATGACACTTCTCCCCAGATTTTAGTAAAAGAACCGTTTAAAATTTCATAGGAATTTGGCATAAGATTCCACACTGAGGGAGCCCATTGGTAGGGCATTGCCTGCTGGCTCTAAATTAATAATGAGGAATTCATTAATTTATATTGCATTTCTACTACTGTCCTAGGCCGTGGAGAGACGGGAGTGAGTCAAAACACTCCTCGGGGAACCCGTGGTCTTGTGAAAGAGAGAATGATTTCTGGGGCTGAAGAGTCACCAACCAGCATGGACCAGGGAGCTCTAAGAACTTGTCACCCAGAACTGACCCAGCCTTGGGGCAGGGAAGGCTTCCCTGAAGGGATTCCTCGTGAGCCGAGCTCTGCGGGGTGCGCAGGAGGGAAAGTGGGTGCAGCAGGTCCCAGTCAGGAGACATGAAAAACCCAGGAGGAATCCGGGGCACAGAGGTGGTGTCGAGTGGCCGCGGGGAGGGCAGCTGGAGTGAGGCCAGGCCCACTGTCCCCACAGGGACGCCCAGGAGAGCAATGGCAGGTGGGGAGGAGGAATGTGGGAGGACCAGGGTAGGAGCCGGAAGTGAGTTCTGCCCTGAGCAACTTCTCGGGTTTCCAGGTGGCTCAGCTCAGCAAAAAGCAGAAAAAAGAGAACATGGAAAGGGTGACTGCTCACAGTAGTATTATAATAAAAATATTCACTGTGAACATTAGTACCTTCTAGACACTAAACTTTTTGCAAGCATTAGCTCATTTAATCCTTGCAACAGCTCTGTGGGATTTGGAAGCTTTTGCTGTCTCCACTGTGAGGCTCAGAGATATTAAGTAACTTGCCCATGGTTACACAGCTAGGAAGTAGGAGAGTGGATTCAAACCCAGGCTGCACTGTGGTGTGTCGGGAAGGGCAGCAGCTCAGGCATGTTTTAAAATGGGAAAAGGCTTCCCCCCAGACTGGGAGCCCCAGTGTTATTAAAATCAGGTTAGAGCAATACATTGGGCTTTCATTAGAAAGGCTGATGTGGTTCCCAAAAAATGTAAGCAAAGGCAGACAGATCACAGATTTCCTTTCCTGGAGAGGGGCCCAGGGCAGAGAAAAGGTGAAGAGTTAAGTCTCTGGGTGAGCCTGGATAGGGGACAGGGCTGGGGTGTGGGCAGGACAAGGCGTGTTTGCTCTGCATGAGGCAATAGGGAAGCGCGAGGGCATCCAAGTCCAGGAGAAATGCGAGACGTCTCTGAACAGGAAGAGTGTGCCAGATGTACCGGGAGGAGGCTGGGAAGGGAGGGGATTATGTTTCCCACAGGAATGAGCAGCCCAGCAAGCCGGGGGAGGGGAGCGCAGAGGAAGAGAAGGCCTGGGGGTCGGGGTGAAGTCTCCCGGGGCACACAGGGCACCATGGAGCATCGTCTGGCCGATCCTCCAACCCGCCTCCACCCGTGCTCGACTCAGGGCTGCGGCGGTGGACAAGGCGGGGGAGGTGAGGTCCTGCCCAGGTGGACCGTGCAGTCCAAACCCTGAATGACTACCAACGTGCGGCAAAGCTGCGGTGTGAGCACTTCTGCACGTTAGCTTAGCAGTCCCCGCAGTGGGTTAGACGCTGTGAAGACCCTCCGTGCTACACACGAGGAAACAGGCTCGCAGAGGCTGAGGTGCCTGCACAGGTTCACAGAGCTGACAACGGTCCAGCAGGAGGAAGACATAGTGTCCAAACCCGCACATCTGGTTCAGCGCCCACTTTGCACCGCTGGGCTGAGCTGCCTGCCTGCCTGGAGAGCCGCAGACCTCCACGGTCAAGCCCACAGTCCCACAAAGGCTGCTGAACACCGCAGCCAACAAAAGACAAGGCAGAGGTTGCAGTCATCTCATGGAACAGTAGAGCTTATGCGATTAAATGCCAAGTTAATGAAAAGACGGTGAATTTAGCTCAGCAATGGAGAAGAACTCTCAGGAAATTCAGAGGTTTTCTTTGGAATCAGATGTTTTCCATGCTACAGTGTTCATTTGGAAAAGAAGAACATAGAAAACATGCATAAATTTCCTATTTAGAAGCATTATGTGAAGGGTCAGCACCAACACAGGGAAAGGAAAATGAACTTGAAAAGAGGCAGGTGCGAGGCAGAGACACGCAGACGAGCGAAGGAGCAGAAAGTCGTGGAGCCTGGACACGGCTGGTCGTCGTGTGTTCACCCAACAGAACAGTGTGGAGCAGCAGTTAGTTCCAGGGCAGGGGCAGAATTGGAGAAAAATGTACCAAGAAATGAGAAAATATTCAATTACTCAGGGCGAATAGGGATCTATTGTGGAAAAGGTCCCCATTAAGGAAGACAGAGCATCCTGATAGGAGAGGTGAGAAGGGCAACACGTATCGTGGGCAGCCAGGGAATCGGACAGATCCGAGGACTGTCAGAAAGTGTGACGCGGGAGAAGGGTTGTGTTTTAACTGATGACAATACGTTAACTTAGAGATGCCAAGAAACAATACATGTGAAAGGTGAAAACAACCAAGCTCTCGATCCAGGTGTGACCGTGCCAACAAAAGTAAGATGGACGACACAACATAAAAGCTGCCACCACCCCAACCAAACCAAACGTGAAAATGGCCCTTTTTAAAAAGATATAAAACAAGGCATATGTAATATTATGGCAGAGGATATATATAGAAGAAAACTTGAATTCATGATTATGCCTTGAAATAAGAGCTACTACAGCTGAGCAACTCACACTTAGGCAAAAGTATTTCACACCCTGCTCAGGGGAAGGATGAGGATGGTGACCGAGGTCACACCCCCAGGAAGTGGAGACTTGAGATTAGAACCTGGATCCCTCGGCTCCCAAGTGAGCCTGTCAACCAGTTTGCTACTGGGCCTTTTGAGCTGGGTGACTTTGAGATCTGATATTTAAAAGAGCAAAGGTTAAATCAAAGTAGCTAGGACAGAAAGAAAAGCATGGAAAAAAATATTTTTTATTGTGGTAAAATATTCAAAACATGAAATATTCCATTTTAACCACTTTTAGGTATACCGTTTGGTGGTGTTCAGTACATTCATACTGTTATGCAACCAGCTTCATTATCCATCTCCAGAACTTTTCATCATCCCAAACTGAAACTCTGTACCCATTAAAAGGTAACTGCACACCCCCCTTCCCCAGTCCCTGGTAACGTCTATTCCGCTCTGCGGCTACACCACGTTCCCACGTTCCCACCAGCAACGCACAAGGCTCCAATTTCCCCACATCTTCACCAACACTCTTTGTTTTCTGTTTTTTGGGGGGTTTTTTTGTTTGTTTGTTTGTTTTAATAATAACCATCCTAATGGGTGTGAAGTGTTCTATTCATTGTAGAAAAGCATTTTCTACATTTAGAAGATATAAAAGCATTTTATATCTTCTAAAATCTTTAGAGACATTTTTTATTCAGATTGTATCAAATTCAATTCCAGTGTGAGAATCTGGATACTCAAGTCACCAGGAAATCTAGAAGCAATAACTGGCGTTGGGCAGAATTTCACAGTTTACAAAGCGCTTCCAAATGCATGGTTTATATGCCTGGAAAATACAATAAGGTGTAAGATTGGAGAGAGGGGTGGAATTATTGTTGCTGTTGTTGTTATTGCTCTCATTTTGAAGATGAGGAAACTGAGGCAGTGAGAGCACACAATAATTTCTGGACATGGCACACCTAATCAGCATTAGAGTTAGGATTTGTTCTTGGGGTTGTTCTGCTGAATGTCACGTTCCTCCTCCTCTGTCGCACTGTAGTTAAGTCTCAACCCCTAAACAAACCTTAAAAATATGGTTTGTACATATGGTACTATGTAAATATTTATGCATGACTTATGTGTGCATGTGAGTACACACATACACACATACACATGCCTATTCTTGGCCCAGGGTAGGCTTTTAGATATACAGTAACCAGCCCCTCTCTCCCTGCATTGGTCAAGGTATTCCATTAGGGAATTACATGTAAAGCGATTCTGAAATGAACTCAAATAGAAAATCTTCAATAACAAGTGAGAAAGAGGCTGTGTGTGGAGTGTATTTATGCTTTGCTGAGGCATCTGTAAGACCATGTAAATAAAGGATGTGCAGACAGCAAATATTATTACTCGTTTATTAAGTCACCCAATTACAGACACCACGGGGCCACCTAGTACACGGCAGGGACAGGTAAGCGGAACGTGGCTGCAGGACAGGAACGTCTGATATGTCCCCAGCTGCTTTTAGCTGGCACTTTCCTGCCGTCCGCTCCCTCCCTGCCAGGCCGCCCCTCCTTTTCCTTCCCCTGAAAGAACAGGACTGTGCTAATGGACAGACAGCAAAGTAGGAAGCCGGTGACAAGAATAAAAGAAAAGTAAGGACATAAAAGGGGAAAGGACAGTCCCTGTCATCCTGTAGGCATTGTCACAACACTGCACTTTTCAGTGGGCAACTCGTCCTCAGTGAATTCTCTGCTCTTTCTTCCCATCCTTCCCTCCTGCGGGTCTCGTGCAAGAGGGTCCCTGCTGATTTCAGCAGGATTGGCCCAAATTGAGGGTTAACTTAGCTGCGAGTCAACAGCCTCAGTGGCACTGGATCCTGCAAATTCAGGAAGAATTTTCTTTAGTTCACTGTACTTGATTTATAAAGGCTCTACTTTGCTTCCAGGAGTATAATAAATATTAATTAATTTGCAGTAATCTACTTAATAGTTTTATAGTAGCTTCATAAGGCATAATTAAGATAACAGACCAAAGACTATATCAATACTAGGTATTATTATTTGCTTCATTAATTTTCAAAAATACAGTGTCTAAGCAATACCTTAATGACCCATCTAACACGGAACATTTCCTCACCCTGAACGCTCCTGCATGCTCCGATGCGATAAATCCCCTCCCCGCCAACCCTGGCCTCTGGAAACCTACTTTCTGTTGCTATAGTTTTCCTTTTTTGAATTTCATAAATGGAATCGTGCAGCACATAGTCTTCTGTGCCTGGCTTCTTTCATTTAACATATTTTTGAGATTTATTGTGTTGTTTTATATATCAATAGTTGTTTTATATATCAATAGAATTCAGGCATAGCACTCTCCGAGGGGCACTTTCCAAAGGATGAGGGGAGTCCACAGATTTCTGGATTGGGGAGCAAGGGTGGAGGAGGTGAGTTAGTGAGCATCTGCTCGTAGTCAGCACCTCTCATAGATATCGTGATACCCAGGAATCAGATGAAGAAACTGAGGCTCAGAGAGGATGCTTGTTCCCAGGTTATATGGTGACTAAGTAGCAGAAACAAAAGTTGAACTTATTTCCCACTTCCTGGCACACCAGGTCCTATGCTCCTGGCAAACAATGCCTTTTCCCACAGCGCACTCTCATCAGAAGCCCTGGGAGCCTTTCTCTGGGGAGAAATACAGACAAATACCAAACACACAAATACGAGGAGTATCTATCGCAGTGTGCAAGAATGGAGAATGATTTACTGGCTCGCCTCGAGGGCATGAAAGGTTAGTTTACAGAAGATGGTTATAAGCTTTGCTTCGCTGACTTGCAGGGAAGTCAAGGAAGGGAAGTTGAGAAGGTGGAAACATCGGGGGTTTGGGTTAGACCCAGAGGAATCTGTAGATGACAGTGGTGGACAGCAGGGGACTCTGTCCCACGGGAAGTTCCCGTACGGACGTCCTCCGTACGCTGCTAAAATGAAGTAGTCTCATGGGGTGGGTCCTGCCTGAAGGGGTCATGCTAGACAAGAGGGGAAAGCTAAGGTTTATAAGGCTGCAGCTCTTGGTGGGAGAAAGGAAAGAGTAACAACCATTGCTACACATGATTATGGGAGATCCCTGGGAAAAACCCTTCTGACATCTCAAAATCATGGTGGGATTAACAGATTCCAACTCATGTCTCTTGATCTTAAGCCAAAATCGACCTATCCCTTTCCAGGTGGTAGGATATGTACGTATAAGGGAGAACATACAATCTTTTGCAGTTTTGCTGCTTAAGTCCCTGTTTGTTGAATAATGATTCTTGCTTTTGGGGGACACAATAGAGTTATACTTTACATACGATAAAATCCGCCCATGTTAAGTTCTGTGAGTTTTGGCACATGTGCACAGTCACATAATCTCCACCCCAGTCGAGACACGGAACATTTCCTCACCCTGAACGCTCCTGCATGCTCCGATGCGATAAATCCCCTCCCCGCCAACCCTGGCCTCTGGAAACCTACTTTCTGTTACTATAGTTTTCCTTTTTTGAATTTCATAAATGGAATCGTGCAGCACATAGTCTTCTGTGCCTGGCTTCTTTCATTTAACATATTTTTGAGATTTATTGTGTTGTTTTATATATCAATAGTTTGTTCCTTTTCATTGCTGAGTAATATTCTATTGAATGAATAAACTATAATGACATTTGGATCATTTTTAGTTTGGGGCTATTATGAATAATGCTGCTGTGAACATTCATGCACAAGTCTTTGTACAGACATATTTCATTTCTCTTGGGTAGATACCTAGAAATGGTATTGTTAGCGTCATATGGCAAGGATGTTTACATTCCATAAAACTCCCAGACTGTTTTCCCAAGTGGCTGCACCATGTTGTATTTTCATCCGCAGTTTGTTAAAGTTCTCCTTGCTCCATGTCCTCCCCAACACTACTTAATGTCATCAGTTTGCTGCTGCTGTAGTTTTGCCATTCAAATGGTTCATTAGTGATATATCACTGTGGTTTTAATTGGCTTCTCTAAGCATCTTTTCATTTGATTATTGGCCATTTGTAGATCTCCTTTTGTGACATGTCTGTTCAAATCTTTTGCTCTTTTTTTAATTGGGTTGTTTTCTTATTTTCAACTTATTTAGTTGTAAGAGTTCTTTATATATTTTGGACACCAGTCCTTCATTAGATGTAGTTTTACAGATATATTCTTCCAGACTGTGGCTCACCTGTTCATTTTCATAATTTTGTCTGTTGAAGAGCAAAAGTTTTTCATTTTTTTGTGTTCTAAGAAATCTTTTTTTAGCTGAAAGTCACAAAGGCTTTATCTGATGTTGACTTACAAAAGTTTTATAGTTTTAAGCTCATACTGTTAGGTATCCATGTTAAATTAACTTTTATGTAAGGTGGTAGGTAAAGATTGAACTTTGGTTTTTTCTATATGGCTATCCAATTGTTCCAGGACCAATTATTGAAAAGACTGAAATTTCATATTGAATTACCTTGGCTCCTTTATGGAAAATCAATCATATAAATAAGTCTTAGTCTATACATCTATTCTGATGCTAATGCCATACTATCTTGATTACTGTGACTCTTTAGTAAGCCTCGAATCAAGTAATGTGAGTCCTCCAACATTGTTCTTATTTAAAAAACTATTTTGGTTAGTCTAGGTCCTTTGAATTTTCATATACATTTTAGACTCACCCTTTCAATTTCCATAAAAAAAGACCGCTAAGAGTTTGATCAGAACTACATTGACTCTATAGATCAATTTGGAGAAAACTGACAACTTTACAATATTGAATCTTTCAATCCCTGTGCATATTGTATTTGTCCTTTTCTTTATATTTTACAATTTATCTTACCAATATTTTATGGTATATACATCTTTTACATATTTTGTTAAATTAGTACTTGATATTTTTGATGCCTCTACAAATGGATTTTAAAATTTCATTTTCCAGTTGTTCATTGCTAGTGAATAAAAATGTCATTGACTCATGTATTTGGGGATCTTACTAAAATCACTGATTAGTTCTAGTACCTTTATGAAGATTCCTTAACATTTTCTATGTGTGCAGTCACGTCTTCTGAGAATGAAGATGGTTTTACTTATTTATTTCTAATCTGTATCCCTTTTTTGGATACCTTATTGCAATTTTTAGGATTTTCTGTACAATGTTGAATAGAAGTGGTGCAAGTGGACATCCTTGATGTACTCATGATCCTAGTGAGGAGAGTGTTCACTATTTCATCAAATAAGATGTTAGCTACAGGTTTTTCATAAATGCCCCTTACCAGCTTAAGGAAGTTTAATTCTATTCCTGGTTTGCAGGAACAGATGCTTAATTTTATCAAATGCTTTTTCTTGTATCTAAGTTGTGACACTCATTGAGTTGTTCATAGTAAGTACTAATCAGTCCAAACCAGTAAGCCTTCTGCTTACTGCTGCCCAAGCTCTGCGTGGGCCTGGAACACACTCATCAAAGACACAGCACATTTTATCAGAACCAGTCTGTCTTTCACGGTAGGCCCTGACCCCTAGGGCTGCTTTTTGGCTTGGCTCTTTGAGGTCCCTATGCACACACAGACATCAGTCATCATCTAGGGACTTCGGCAGAGTCGAGATCTCAGCCCTTCTGTGGGTCTTTCACTTCTAAACTCCCCCTGAGATGTCCTGTTGCTCTGGCCTCTGTTTCTGCCACCCTGAGCCAGGAAGCCGTGGTCTTCTGACGCCTCCTAAGAGCCCTTCCTGCTCTAAATAAGCCCTAAATACACTCTAAATTAACATGTATGCCCTCAGGATCAGGGAAGATCTCCTGATCGTTATTGCCTGACATGTTAGAGACAGCCTGACCCTACACAGTGACTGAAGCATCCTTACTTGTTGGGACTTTGTTTTCAGACTGCTCATAGTCAAAAGACATGGTATTTAAATTACCCAGATAGATTAAGAAGACTACTGAGGTGAGACAAAGAGACTGGCCTGAAAGATCCTTTAGGTTTGAACACATAATCCAAATTCCTTGGCTATCTACCATCTGTGCTGTATGTGCTATGTAGTTAATCTGTTGATTTTGGTCTCTGATATTCAATAACACCCACATACCTTCCACAAAAGAAATTCAGTCTTGAAATTCTGTATGTAACTGTTTTTCTCATGGGCGCTGATCAGTCAACTTTACAAGCGAACTGAGAGCTGCATATTCTTATCATAGACAATGCAGATTCCAGGAATCCTGCTAAGAAAAACATAGTGCTGTGGTACACTGGGCTTTTGTATTTCTATATGGAGCAAGGACTTCTCTAACCCACCAGACTTCACTGTTGCAATCAATAGACTAGGATGAAAATATCTTTCTGCAGTTCTGTTGAATCTAATTGTTTATCAACAAATATACCTCAAGGCAAATGATTCTGAGCACTTCTTGCTTGTGTGATAATTTATTTGTGCCTTTGTCCATGTCAGGGACTCATAGCTCAAAAATTCCCCAGTGATTCAGAAGGCCACCCACCGAGTCTTCTCAACTGTGTTGAAATGACCTGCTCTGTGTTCTTCGAAGGCAGAATCATGCTTAGTTTTCCTGGGCTGAGAATGAGTGAGCGGGAGGGTGGGGGGAGAGAGGGGGGCCAGAATGCATCAGGCTCCCCTCCTCTATAACAGGCTTTCTGAGCAAGAGAATTTCTCATTCCAAGTTTTTGTAAATTTTCTTCTGATAGGAAGCATGTGGGCTTAAAAAGGGGAGGGGAGAAGGTTTTATTTTCAATTGCAGAGCAGCTATTGCAAGTGACAATGCATTTTAACACTTTTTTTTTTTTTTTTGAGACAGAGTCGCTCTGTTGCCCTGGTTAGAGTGCCGTGGCATCAGCCTAGCTCACAGCAACCTCAAACTCCTGGGCTCTAGCAACCTTTCTGCCTCAGCCTCCTGAGTAACTGGGACTACAGGCATGTGCCACCATGCCCGGCTAATTTTTTTCTGTATATATTTTTGGCTGCCCAGATCATTTGTTTCTATTTTTAGTAGAGACGGGGGTCTCGCTCTTGCTCAGGCTGGTCTCAAACTCCTGACCTTGAGCAATCCTCCCACCTCGGCCTCCCAGAGTGCTAGGATTACAGGCGTGAGCCACCGCGCCTGGCCTTAACCCTTCTTTTGACTTAGCCAATAGTCTTAGCCAATAGTCTAGGCCCATAACTTTTTATTGGGGTGTAGTTTCTTCAAAATAACTTAGTACTAGTTGTAAACATGATATTTTACATTGCGAAAGTTTGTAGTATTACAAGAGCAAAACAGGACATTCATATAATGAAATATTACGCAACTGTCAAAAAGGATGAGGAAGAGCTATACATAGTGACTGGGAAAATGATATATTTTTAAGGGACAAAAGCTATTTGCAGAACACTATAGACAGCATAATCCTATTTTATTTATGTTTTACCTTTTTCTAAAGTACATGTGCTATATATTCATATCCTTTCAGAAAAATACCTGGAAGGATATGCTCCAAATTGTTACCCATGGTTATCTCTCAGGCATGAAATTAAAGCCACTGAAATGGCAAAAATGTTCACTTTTTACTTTATATACAAAGTGTGGAACTGTGGTGTTTTTTTTTTCTTTTTAGTGTATATTTTTATGTATTTTTCAAATTTTAAAAAAAGTTCTTCTGGAAGAAGAAAAACAATGGGAAGGAAGGAGCCCTGAGCCCAGAGAATCTGCTGACCTCACAGTGTTTTCCTATGACTTGACACCAAGGTGTGTCTGGCTACCCAAGCGCTTCTCCATGTCTCTAGGTTATCCACTTCCCCCAGATGTTTGGGCTCTGCGTGAATCAGTAAACACACACACAGCCTGGGCACCGAGCCAGACGTTTCTCCAACACACCTTCTTTGAGTGTCTGTTACACGCTGAACACCACTGCTGGACTTCTGAGTCTTTGAAGAGTGGTCTCTGCCTTCCCGGGGAGGAAGACAATCCATGGTCACGCCTGTGACAGGGAAGAGAGGTGGAGCTGTGACAGTTAGGAAGATGGACTGAATGCCCATCTGGGTCAGGTGAGGAAGGCTCCACTGAGGAAGCGGTGATTTAACTGGGCCTTTGGGATTAGTCAGACCTTGTCAGGCGAGAGGGTGGCAGAGGAGGGCACTCTGGACCCGGAGATGGTGTGCGTAGAGGCACAGAGTCACACACCACTTGGCATGTCCAGGGTGTTTGACGAGAGGCTCGTCATTCCAGGAGCCCAGGCTGTGTGCACAATGTGGGCAAAAACGGTGTCCTGAAGCCCACAGGCATCTAAAGTGGGAAGAGCACAATGGTTGGATGTACATTGTAGAGAGACAGCTGTGACTGCCATGTGGCACGTGGTCAGGAGGGAGACCCAAAGACACTGGACGTCCATGAAGCTAAGCTTTTTCCCCCTTAAGGAAACTCACTGCCAACCCCATTTTAAGAGGTTTTGTGCCTGAATGATGAGCCAGAGATATTGATCCCACAGAAGAGCTGCCCCCAATGGACGTCGTTTCTTCATTATTTGCCTCTATTTGGGGATCATGTTAGAAACGACTATTCGTAACAGCTGGCATGTGGCAAGGACTTCTACGTCTCAGATGCTGGGATAATCACTGCATCTCATTTAATTTTTACCCAAAAGACACCTATGATATAGATAGTATTATCATGAGCTCCACCTGACAGCTGAGGACATGAGGTACTGAGAGGTTAAGCAACTTGCTCAAGGTCACTCAGCAAGGTTGAATTGGGGTGAAAACTCAGGTGAGAGCTTGCCATTGGGACCGTGTGTTTTGTCTCCTAGCCAACTATTATTTTTGTGTCCATTGTCCATTTGCACTGCTGCTCCCAGGAACCTCACTCAGTTTCCTCCTGGTGCTGCCACCTCTGCCACGCCCAGTCCACGCACGGCTGACTGCAGCCCCTCGCTCTGGGGTGAGCTCATGACCTAGACATAAGCTGACTAGCTCACCTCTTCACTAGGTCCAGGGATGCTTTGGGCACGGGGGTGTGGCCCAGCTGAAGCAGACAGGGCACTCCTGGGCTTCCTCCAGGCTGGACTTGAACGTAGAAGCATAAAGTCCTGGTAGCTGCTGGGGAAGCTGCTCGGGGAGGAGCTAACCTGGCAGTTGTCACCCGTGGGCTATAGGGGAAGGGTAAGAGGAAGAGATAAACCAGGTCCTGGTCACATATTTGGATCCCAGATCAGAACCAACCTAAAATAAGTATAACCCCTGACCTGTTTAGTAACGCACACTCATAAAGTCCCTTTAAGTTTTACACCAGCTTGAATTGTTTTTTCTGTTTCTTCCAGCCTGGAGTCCTGACCGATTAGCGGGTCTTCTGAGCTCTTCCACGAACCTCTGTGACACCGCTTGGGAAGGTACTTGCCTTCTCCGAGACTAGGTGTCCTCCCCTCCAGCGGGGTGACAGCACACCCCGTTCTGCTGGCTGCGGGCAGGAGCGAGGTCCGAGGGCAAGAGAGCAGGGGGTGGTTTTCTCCAACCAGAACAAATCCTCACAACATACGGAGCTTAATTCTTTTTATGGTACTATTACTCAAATATGTGCAAACTATAAATTAGGTATAACTTCCTTACGTTTATAGTGCTTATACATCTATAAAAAACCAAAGCCAATTTAAAGATTAAATACAAACAAAGCCGTAAAACCTATAAAAAGCCAATTAAAAGGATGACTTTCATGTAACAGATGATGTTGTGCCAGAACTAATTGGCCTCTCGTGATGTGACTCTCATGCTGACTGTCCCGTTCATGTCCCTGAAGTTCCACGGGTCTCTGCTCCTGCGTGTCTCACGTCATTTGGGCTTTCTCGTGAGACGTGTTCTTTACCGAGACGCTGCTCTGTTCTTTGCTTGCGGTTCCAGCCACATCGCAGGGACGGGGACAGGGGTCACAGCGCAATATTTGGTTACACGGCAAGTTTCCACAATATGCTGACACAGATTTTTAGAAGAATATTGTTAAAAACAAAAGAACAAAAATGTTAAATTATTATTGAGATTTGGAGGAGTCCCAAGAATGTGTCCTTGAATCCCAGTTTGAGAAACACTGGCAGAGTGGTGAAGAAGATTGAGTTTGAGAGGCCAGGGTTTGAGTTTGGAACTACGGTCTTTGCAGATGTGATCAAGTCAAGAGGAGGTCACACTGGATTAGGGTGTGCCTAAGTGCCCTTATGAGAAGTGGGGATTTGGACACAGAGACACACACACAGGGAGAACACCACGTGATGACAGAGGTGCAGACGGGAGAGAAGCTTCCACAATCCCTGGGATGCCAAGGATCACTGGCAAGCCCAGAAGGCAGGAGAGAGGCATGGACGATCCTCCCTCGGAGCCTCCAAACAGGAACCAGCCCTGCTGACACCTTGATTTTGTACTTCTAGCTTCCAGAACTGTGAAACAGCACATTTCTGTTGTTTTAACTCATCCAGCTCATGACATTCTGGTGCAGCAGCACCAGGAAAGTTACACAGGTGTACCCACCAACACAGTGCCTGAAACATAAACACTCAGTAAATGACAGCTTTTTATTAGCAGATGAGACTTTCAAGCTTAATTTAAAGCAGTACAAGATGATATACGAGTGCAAGTTTCTATTAGCAGTTTTTCCTTCCACTTCAGCCCATGGGTCTACCTGTGAAGATTGTATCATCATCATCATCATCATAATTCAATATTGTATAGCACTTTACAGTTTATAAAGCTTTTCCCTACAGATTATTTCAGTTCATTCTCACAATGGCTCTATGAGGTAGATAAAATCAACAATTCTTGCATATGGGCCAAGGAATCTTTTAGAACTAATTGGCTAAATGCAATGTGGTATATCAGATAGGATCCTGGAAGAAAAAGATATTAGTGGAAAAACTGGCGAAATCCAATTAAAGAGTGTGACTTGGTTAATAGTAACGTGCCAATGATAGTTTATTAACTTTGACTCACGTCACATGTTGCTGTAAGATGCTGACAATAGGGGAGCCTGGGTGAATGGTATATGGAAACTCTCTGGACTGGCTTCATGACTTTTCTTTTAATCTCAAATTATCCAAAATAAAAAGATTATTTTTAAAAAGCTAATTGGAAATACTCCCCAGCTTATTTGAATATTTTGCTGGAGTGTCACTGAGAAACCCTGGCAGATAAAAATATCTGATATATAGAGAGAGTTGTGACTACCCTCGCCTGTGCTTCCATATTTTTTCTTTTAAAAAGCTATAATTAATTTTTCCACTATTATAAAAGCTCAGTATGGAAATATGGAAGACATATAAAATCGACAGGAGAAAAATTGTATCACCCATGGTCTGGCCACCTCGGACACCCACTGTGAGCACTTTGGCATATCTCCTCACCATCTTTTAGTTTTGGATTCATATGTACAGATGTGTGGCCATCCTTTATGGTCATCACCCACTGCTGTTCCCGAATGAGCAGCTGACATGCTGGAGAGAAGCTCACTTCATGCTGGGGGAAGGAGAATTTAAACTCCCAGCCACGAATCTTTTTTTTTTTTTAAGACAATCTCACTCTGTCACCGTGGGTAGAGTGCCATGGCATCAGCCACTAGCTCACAGCAACCTCAAACTCCTGGGCTCAAGCGATCCTCCTGCCTCAGCCTCCCAAGTAGCTGGGACTACAGGCATGTGCCACCATGCCTGGCTAATTTTTTCTATTTTCAGCAGAGACGGGGTCTCGGTCTTGCTTAGGCTGGTCTCTAACTCCTGAGCTCAAGTGATCCTCCGGTCTCGGCCTCCCAGAGTGCTAGGACTACAGGCATGAACCACTGCGCCCAGCCCCAGCCACGAGTCTTAACAAGCACCCAACACTCCCCTACTTCATAACGCCTCTCACCTACCACACCTGTGCCCACCTGAGCTCTCCCGTCTCACCTGGTCCCTATACTTCAGTGGGAAAACAGAAGCAATCTGAGGAACACCCTCATCATCCCATGACCAGTGGCACCAGCCCAGCGGCTCCTGCCCATGCCTTCTGTGTCCTCGAGTGGCCTGTGGAGGGAGGACCTGCCCCTGCCAAAAGACCATCATGTCATTGTTCTCCGGATTCTTTCCTCTCTGGCCTTCTCAGAAACGTGCTCCTCCTTCTATTCCTGAATCATCAGTATCTTCCTCTTCTCCCCCAACAGCTTGTTAATAAAAAGCCCATCCCAGCTCTTCCCTAGCAGGACAAAGGCCAGAACTGTGAGAAATACATTTCTGTTGTCTGTATGCCGTCCAATTTATAGTGTTTTGTTATAGCAGCCGGAACAGCAAAGACAGGCTACATAGTTAAGACGCTAAAATTTATTTAACCCTTTTTCCTATTTTGGACATTTAAGTTAAAATTTCCCTATTAAAAATAACTGTGCAGTGAACATCCTTGCATATAAAACGTTTTATGTACTTTAGATTGTGTCCTTAGGATTGAGTTTCAGAAATAAAAATATTAGTCAAAAGGACTTTTCGTCCTTTAGGGAAAAACCACTTTGTATTTTGCATAGGTTGAACGATTGTACATTATTAAATGACGCTAACATGTGCACAGTGTTATAGAGTCCTCTGTCCCCAACATTGCAGAAGCTGCTGTGGGTGGCAATGAGGAAAAGTGAGAGTGGCTTCTGCCACGAGAGAAGGCAAGGTCACTCTGCAAGGAGGATGTGTGCAGGCGCGTGGCAGGGCACGACCACAGCCTGACTCGCATGTTGTGTGTGCCGAGGGTCCGACGGGGTCGGCAGGGGGCTTACGTCACAGACCCCGGGAAGACTGTCAAGCTCCTAGAGGGGCGATTGTGTCTGCTCTGGTTTCCTGGAAGAATAAGCCCCCACTTTTGCATTGTGTGTTACAGTTTATAAATCAATTGCACCTCATACCTTGGGTGGTCCTCAGCCCTCCTCAGTGCGACAGTCGGGTGGGGTGTTCGTGTTCTCACTTGCAGCCGAGGCTCACGTGACCTGCCCGGGATCACACAGCTGAGCCCAGATCCGGCAGGTCTGACTCCGAGCCCACTGCGGTGTCCACCCTCCCCGCACAGTCAGTGCCCAGTTGCATTTCCATGTTTGCCACCACATCAGGCAACGGCGCCAGATCTGTAGAGTATGTGAGATGTAGCTGATGTAAAACACTGGCCGTGTAGCTCGCACAGGTTCACATCAAGGGCACCTCAAGGACGCAGGCCGACCTCCTCCAGGGAACCTTTACGAGAGGTCTGACCACAAGCCGCCCCTGGAGAGATGAGCCTTGAGACGTCCGGGGACACTGCGGACAGAGGTAACACACGGCGCCTGAGTCCAGCCAGGAGCCTGGAGGACAGTTTCAACGGCAGCATCACCTCGAGTCCACGCTTCAGCCTGATGGGGTGGGGTGGGGGGCTCCGGCTGTATTTCAGTAAAAACAGACGATAGTGAAGCTGGAATCTCAGAGGTCATCTTGTCCCACCCACTGCAGTATAGACAAGGAAGCCGCGCCCTGAGAAGTGGATTTCCCAGCCACACCGCAAGTGAGTGAGAAGCCCAGACGTGTACTTCTCCATTAAGCACGATGCCGCTCACCTCTAGCTGTGATGAAGGAAATGCAGCTTGATTACCTGCAAGTACTTAGAGCTACACTGAAAAACACCCCCTGTCCAGAGCTCTTGGAGGAAGAGCTCTAATGAATAGCTATATTTTACGGACAAACAGGCCTTTTTGTCCAAGGGACTAGAAGGTGATCTGCATATCCATCTCCTCGGAGGTCTTTCTCTCCCTGTCAATCTCTCAGCACAGCCTCTCCAGGGATGGACCCGGGGGAGCCTGGTCACTGCTGAGATGAACACAAACCCCAAGGTCTGGGGTCTGGTGAGTAGGATCCGCGGCCCCACAACCTGGATTTTGCTTCTCGGTGGCGAGATGAGAAACAACCTCACGGGAAAACACGTCACGTTTCCCAAGCAACCAGGAGCTTGACCGGAGTGAGGTGGGGTGACAGGATGGACTGACAGAAGGGGATGGGGTTTTACAGTTTTTTCTGTGCAGCTTGAACTGCAGTTGAGATTTTTTTACCCCACACGCGCATTCCATCAACGGCATGGGGTGCAGAGGGGTGTGGGCAGTGACAACAACACATCTGTCCATGGGGGAATGTTCCAGAAAGTGGTGGTGGTATGTGCATGTGTATACACACACGTGTGTGCATGTGTGTGTGCATGCATGTGCACATGTGTGTTGGGAGAGCATCAAACCCCTTTCCTGCTTCCCCATTGTCCCTTCAGACCTGGGCACACGTTTGATCAGGCAGTCAGGATGGAGCCTACATAGTTCTTTGTTAATAATTCTTGTCAAAGTCCTTTTTAAGATGCTTGCACTGATGTCACAAAAATTGATGCCCCTCAGCGATTAGATGCTTGATTAGACGATCTTTTATGTTACATTAAAGCAACCCTTCAACAGCAAATCAGTTTTCTATCTTGCCAACCTTGTGTGATCAGAAAGTCTGGAAGAAGACAACTGTTTTTAACATACCTTCTCAAAACAAAAGCAAAAACAAAAAACAAACCCGAGGCAGGTCAGCCAGGAGTGCCTAAGAAACAAGCAGTTCATTCTTTTGTTGTTTTTTTCCCCTTTTTTTAGATTTTAAAAAAAATTTAATTGACAAATGCTTATAATATGCATTCACCAGGTACATAGTGATGTGTTGATACATATAAAGTGTATTTATGTAGGATACATATAATGTAACATAAGAAGCAGTTCGTTTTAAATTTCCCCCCTCCACTCCGGACTGTGCTTGCTTGTTTCTAAGGGTGGGGAGCTATTTTGAGCCAAAATAATTAAAAACCCTAATGAGACAAGAAGTAAAACGAGAACCCTACCTTGTTGTCATGGTGGGTAGGGTTTGGGCAATATTTTTTGTCTTCCCTCCATTCATTTGATCCAAAATGACAGCCTTGACAATTTCTCTGTGCTGGTCACCGTGTTCTGGAACATGACAATGACCATAATTCAAAATTATGGCTAGGGGTGTGTGTGTGTGTGTGTGTGTGTGTGTGTGCTCTTCTTTTTTAAAAAACTAGTAATGAAGTTGTAAATGCAGCATTTCTTTCATTACCTATTCATTAAAGATATGACATGAAAACAGAGTTTCCATGGCAATGGCTTTGTGGATTCTGAGTACATAATAAGAATTTCATTGTTTACACCACAGCACAGATAACTGACGGGTGTTATTGTAGCTAGTAAGGTCTTATTTAGCTTCCTGAATGCATGTAAGGGCAAAGGGCCGTGCAGCCGGTCCTCGCCGGGCGCGGGCAGACGCTGCACCATCGTCAGTGCACACACACTTTCCGATGGGAAGTACACACTGAGCTATGCCTCTTCAGCACACTTAAACATAATTATATTGAAACATTCTAAATAAAAAGAGCCTATCCTGAAGATTCTGAAATATTTCTACTCAATATTTAACATGAGTCCATTTGACAGAAGGAAAGATTTTTCCCTGCTAATGTTTGGGCTGGGAAATGAGACTGCCTCGGTTCAGATCTTGGCTCTTCAACTTCTTAGCTGCAAAACCTCAGCAAAGTTACGTAGCCTCTCTCTGAGCCTTGGTTTTCTTATCGGTGAAGTGGGGTAATATCCATAGACAATGCATACACAATACACATACGCCAGGTTGTTTTGGGGATATGCACCCAGCCAATGCCTGGTTCCCATAAAGTGCCCCCTGCGATGTGGCGGTGTTGTCATTGTTTGCAGTAGTAGGTTGATAAAAATTTATGGCTCATAACCTTCAGACGCAGCAGCTCAAATGCCTCCTCTTCCTTGAAGCCCTCCCTGCAGCTCACAGGGGTCTCTCCCTGCCCTTTCAGCCTCTTCTAGCTCCATTCACCCTTTAATGATTTCGGGGCTTGTCCTTCTCTCTGTAAGGCCACACTCTCCTGTCATGGCCCAGGGCCTGGCACAGAGTAGGTACCTCCCAAAAGAAAAGTTTGATTTATGAAAAATTCAATTGTGCAAACTCAGTTCAGGAAATGTGGGTTTTTTAAATTATTATTGTATGGGTTTGATTTGAGGCTGAGAGTAGCATAGGAAAGCCAAGATAATTTTTTAAGTCAATTTAAAAGAATTTAGGGAATGCCTGACACTAGGCTGACCATGAGAGTTCTTGAGCATTAAGGTACAGACAGTGCAGTTTATTGAACATTCTACTGCCAGCAGTCCCAGCAGCGCCAGGAGTAAAGAGCGTACCTAGGATGCAAAACTTAAGGTGACACTCACACTTAGGGCCACTTACTAGCTACTAAATTTCATCCCCTGGCACCTCACACCTCTTACCCTAGTCCCTCGGTGTCCCAGTGGGCTGGATTCCGTGTTTGTCGGCTCTAGTCAATTACACAAAGCTTTCTTGGACCCTGTCACATAAAGTCCTTGTTTTTAATACTTCAGAGGGAAAACTAACACAGTAAGGCCAAGAATGCTTCCTAACACAGCAGACGGAGACGTGACCGGGTGACACTGGCTGTTACACTTTGCAGACAAAGTGATTACCCTTTGGGTCTTATTTATAAAACAGACATTAATCCAGTTCTGCATGATTGTGGCACAATTTACTCAAAACATGCCAGGAAGTCTTCTAACCCATTAAAATAAGTGTTCCACGGTCTTCATCTGTACTGCAAATCTGATTGCTGCTGTCTAGACGAGAGAAAGAGATTCAACCATGAAGATATACTTGACATGGACTATGATTATATAATAAGAACTTTAATTGCCAGAAGTATTCCTTGAATAATTACACAAGTTAGGGGTAAGGAGTGCAGGGAAAGAGGGACGGAGACACGAGATGTCTTGCACCACCTGTTGTTTTACACGGTAGAGGGCTGCACCTACTACCTGTCTGAGGTGTCGAGGTGAACCAACCTGCCTGGACCCAGCGTCGTTCAGGAAGGCAAGTTGAAAGTGGAGAGCTGACTCTAAAATTTATATGGAAGTGCGAGGGACCTCAAATATCCAAAACAACTTTGAAAAAGAAGGACAAAGTTGGAGGACCTACATTATCTGATTACAAGATTTGTTAAAAAGCTACATAATCAAGACAGGGTAATGTTGCCATAAAGATAGACACAGAGATCCATGGAACAGAATAGAATCCACAAATCAACCCATACATAGATGGTCAATTTTTTTCCAACTAAAAGGCCAAAGCAATTTAATGGGAAAAGGATAATCTTTTCAACAAAAGGTGTTAAAACAATTGTATTTCCATATGCAAAAAAAAAAAAAGCCCTCAACCCTTACCTCACATTGTACACAAGAATCGACATGAAATGGATCGTAGGCCTGAATGTAAGAGGGGGAAATTATGAAACTTCTAGAGAAAACATAGGTGAAAATCCTAACAACATGGATATAACAAAGACTTTAATGTAACAAAAGTAAATTTTAAAAAAGCACGAACTATAAAATAAAAAATCAGTACATTGACTTCATTGAAATGTAAAACTCTTCAAAAGGCACTGCTTTGAAAATGAAAAGGCAAGCCATGGACTGGGAGAAAACATTTGTAAAAATTTACCTGACAAAGGGCCTGTGTCTAGAATATATAAAGAACTTTTATAACTGAATAATAAGAGGACAAATAACACAATTTAAAAATGGGAAAAATACGTACACAAAGACCTTACCAAGGAAGACATGCAGTTGACAAAGATGCACATGAGAAAGTGATTAGAGTTGTTACCCAGTTAGGAAAATACCAATTCAAGCCGTAGTGCAGTATCTCGCTGCACCCACTAGAATGGCTAAAATGAAAAAGACTGACCATACGAAATGCTGGGGAGGATTTGGAGACACGGGAATAAATCCTTCTGTGCTATTAGTAGAAACATAAAATGATACAACTACCTCTGAAAACATTTTGGCAGTTTCTTAAAAAGTTAAACATAGACTTGGTGTATGACCCAGCCATTACATTTATAGTATTTATTCATAAGAAATGAAAGCATATGTTCACACAAAGACTGTACACAAATGTTCATAGCAGCTTTGCTTGTACTAGCCTAAAGCTAGGGAAAAAATAGAAATGTCCATCAACAGGTGACATAAATGGTGGCAGATCCATATATGGGCCACCTACTACTCAGCACTAGAATGGAGTGAACCCTTAACACACACAACCACACAGACGAACCTCAAAATAACTCTGTTGAGTGCGAGAAGCGGGACAGAAGAGCGCACATGCCGTGTGCGTCTGTCTGCATAAAACCCTGAGATGTGCGCTCATGTATCACGACAGAAAGCAGATCTGCCTGGGGACAGCGAAGGCAGCAAGGAAGGGATTACAGAGAGACACAAACTCTAGGGGGAGACGATTCTGTTCATCATCTTGACTGTGGTTGATAGTTTCATGGGTGTACACACATGCCCCAAATCATCAAATTATGTGCTTTAAATGTGTGTGCCTTATGTCGATTATACTTCGATAAAGCTGTTTTAAAAAACAAACCAAAGCAGTGGTTGGATAATTGAGAAAAGTTGTATCAATCATGGCCCCAAGACATGGCCGAAAATTAGTATCAGTCAGGGCCCCTAGCTGGGGGCTGTCAGGTCACCCACTGGGCCAGTCCTTTCAATTCAAGAAATCAAGTATATTTCTTATAGCTGAGTGAGGTGGTCTTTGCCTTGGACCCAGGAGTCTAGTGTGTGCTGTGTTCCTCACTTCCTCACTAGAAGCAATAAGGCTTCCAGTTTAGATTCCAGGGACCTCCTTCCAACCTCAGGGCCTTTGCACTTACTGTTCCTTCTGCCTGTAATACATTCCCCTCTCTGGCTTCATGCCGCAACGCCCTGACAGACACACTGTGTTAGCCATTGTTCCTGAGTTTAAATGCTCCGTCCTCAGAGGGACTTTCCCTGACCACCCTCTTGGAAGTTCCAGCGTCCCTGGCGTTCTCTCCCCACCCCTGCCTCCAACCTCCCTGGCACTTCTGCAGTGTGTCACTATTTTGGCGACTTGCTTGTCTGTTTTCTGCATACCCCATGAGGCTTTTAGCTTTAGAGTCCAGACCATGTCCTGTTCATTGGTTTAGCTGCAGTGACAATCACAGGAGCTGACAAAGGTTTCTGACGAAGGTTTCTTGAATTAAAGACCAATGGCTTCCACTGACAGGAAATAAGTAGATGCCCACTGTGACACTACAGAGAGGCCAGGCAAGACGGGGCCGTCCTGAGGGGAGGGAAGGCACCTGCTGCCCTCTCTGCTGAAACATCCTTCCCCGACTCCCTCCTTGAGTCTCTATTCAAATGTCACATCCTCGGCCGGGCGTGGTGGCTCACGCCTGTAATCCTAACACTCTGGGAGGCC
>CM052446.1:56842492-56890050 GCA_028533085.1 Varecia variegata | reverse complement strand
TTAGAAGACAAGCCTTGTGACATTAGGGCTTTGTCCATTTTGTTTACTGTTCTGTCTTTTATACCTAGAGCAGGGCCTGGCCCACAGTAAATGTTAAAATAAGTAAATCATGAGATTGCCTTTGAAAGTATGATTTTTTTTTTCTGAATTGTTTGTATTTTCTTTGGTTATTTCCCTCCTTCTTTGCCATGAGCTATGAAATGTTACTCAAGCACCTGGAATTTGAACACACACAAGGTTAACAGTAGTGATTCTGAAAAGCACACTGCTTTTCATCCTAACACGCAGCGTAGGGCTACAAGATGCTGTCAAAGGGGCCAGGCCCAGGGGCCCATTCTGCCACCAGCATACGAGTGGCCTTGAGCAAGTCTGGCCCCTCTTGTCACAGGTTGCTTTCTGCAGAAACAGTCTCTGAGGGGGAGATTGGAATGCAAGAAGTCATTGGGGAGAGCTCCCAGCCACACACCTGGGGGATGAAGAAACAGGACTGGGCAGGGGGATGTCACCTGCAGAGCTGCCGTCACCACAGATGGCCCTGCAGGTGTGTCCCGCGTCGGCGTGAGGGTGCTGGGCCTTGGTTCCCCGAGGACCAGTCCTTAGACATGGCTGCCCTGGGCAGGAGGTGTGAGCCTGGGAGAAGCAGTTCCCCTCCTCTGAGTGTAATTCCTGCAGCAAAAGACCCTCCCAGGAGGGAGGGAGGGCGAAGCCCTGAAAGGGCTCAGGGCCTTGCTCCAGCCGTGGCTGGCATCTGCAACAGAGGGCTGGGCCTCCAGCTCTTGGGTTCCCTGAGACCCCTCTCTGGATCCTCTGCTGTCAGAAACTCTGCCCTTCTGTAGGGGTGGGAGACCAGGAGCTTGTGCCCCTGGCCCAGCTGACAGACAACCAGTTGTCTTTGTGACATCATCAGGAAGCCAGCTATCATCATCTGATGATAGCTCAGAAGTTCCTGCCCTGGCCTTAGTCCTGGGATCTCTGTCCAAATCTCCTCGCCAGGCACGATACTCCAGTGCCTGGGCGCTGGCGGCTCTCTGCACCCTCGTCTACCGTAGTGGTCATGGCAACAAGGGAAACTACGAGCATGACTGAGATGCGGTACTTTCTAGCACAACAATTCAGTAACAGTAACAATACATAATCATTGACTATTATCTCCCAGGTCAAAGAGAACCCCGCATGGTTCATGTAATTAACAATAATTAAGTGGCCTGCACAAGACTACGTGATTAGGAAATGGCAGAGCCAGGGTCAAAAGCCAAGTCTGCTCCGTTGGTCTTGCACTGGTGTTTTCCAAACCTTTGCGAATTTCGTGCAGCACCTGTCCAATCAATTAATTAATATTTTTCTTTCTTTTGATTGATTACCTTTCATAAAACAATGCATTGATTTTAAAGTTTCATGTCACTGCATAAATGGAGGATAAATATCACTTGACAAAAATAGGGAAAAAATAGCTATAAAAACAAATACAACAGACACAAAGCAATGTTTTATTAACAGCTAGAATGTTGTTGTCATCTGTCGAAAGCTCTGAGCTGAGGTTGGCATTACAAAGGTGTCAAAAGCTAAGACCCAACTGGGACTTTGGTCCTGGCTAAAGTCAGGATGATTTGAAGGGGATTGGAAAGGAAACAACTTTGCCCGGTGTAAGTCATCAGTTGCTGTGGCCCATCTCTGTGCCACCTAAAGTCATCTCAGTAGCTTCGCACGTCACACTCAGCCACCTCTCCAGTCACCACGAAGCCTCAGGTTTGGGGGGAATATTCCTATCTGTGCAGGGGCCGGGCAGTGTGCCAGGTGCGGCCAGTTGTGGCCAGTCAGAAGAGCTGGCTTTGCCGTGTGAAGTCCCGAGTCTGAGCCCTGCACCTAGAACTGGTCCTGAGTCCCGGCCTCAGGTGACATCTGCAGGAGAGAAGAGAGCCGGAGCACCGCAGAGGGTGGCAGCGCTCACCTCCTGTGCCACGTGCGCAAGGCCACGTGCTGAGGGTGAGCAGAACCCTGCCCCAGACCCACCTAGAACCTACCTGTACCCCACAGACCATGCCCTTCTGTGGGCTCCTCCCAATAAATTGCTCAAAAAAAGCAAACGGCTCCATTTTCAAGTGTTAGTTTTTCATTAATTTCCCTCAAATGCTCTGAGACAGATTTTGCGAAGACAATTGGCTCCATTTTCCCACTGGTGGCCCCACTGCAATGTCCTAAGTGCGCTGCGTGTGGGGTGAGGCCAGGACCAGCCCATGAAAGGCAACACGGGGTGTCCCCTCAGAGTCTCCCCAGCGTGCCTGGTTGTTTGCGTTTCTCCCACCCAGTCATCATGCCCAGCCCCGTGGCCCCGATGGTGTGGCCTCGAGCTGTCTGGAGACCAGAAGGAAGTGCACAGGGGCATTTCACGGTCAGTGTCTGGGCAGCATAAAAGGCCTCTGTCGGACGTGGCCTTCTGTCTCCGAGAGGGAGGGGACCCCTCGCCAGCGGGCAAGGCTTGGCGGCCAGCTCCCCCCTTGCTGTGATACACTGCAGGGCTGAAGCTCCCAACAGTGGAAGAGGGAAGTGTCTCCAAGCGTCCTCGCGGTCGCAGAGGAAAGTGGGGCGCACGTGCGGGGCAGGCCCCGCGGGGCAGAGCAGGGACGAGCCGTGCGCGGGCGCCAGGCTCGGGCTTCCCCGCTTGGGCTCGTCTCTGCGGCGCTCTGCGGGGGGCTGGCGTCCTCGGGGGTTCTCGGGTGGGGCCAGGGCAAGACGGGTTTCTTAAGAAATCCGTTTCCTCAGTGTCCGGGTCCAGACCACCGGAGGCAGGAGTGTAGACCCTGAACAAACTCTCAGGGAAGGCAACTTGCTCTCCCCAAAGCCGAGTCGAGCAAACGCCTCCCCAGGGGACAGGGTCAGCTCCTTTTGTGATCACTTCCCCTCGCAGAGGCCGTTCCTGTCCTCTGGTCACCCCTGGTTCCCAGTGAAGGATTCGCTCCTGGGGCTTCAACCCCACCTGCAGTGCAAAGACGCCGTTAGACAAGGGAGGTTCGGGAAGGCCGGAGCCGTGACCTTGCTCGACCTACCCCCGTGAGATTACCGTGCTCCGTGTAGACGGAGGGTGCTGAGTGGGGCGGCAGGAGTCAGCCGGCTGGGACACAGACACACCCGTCCCCGTGACCCTGGGCGAGCCACTTACCTCCTCAGAGTCTTGGTCTCCTCATTTATGTAAAGTGAGAATAAAATTGCTCCTTCGCCAGTTACCGTGACGGCTACTTCTCAAGTGCAAGGCGCTGTGCTGAGGAGATTGACAGCTGCCCCGGGGATGCCGTCCAGGGAGCAGCCCGGCGTGCGCAGAAGAAGGGAGAGACCCCAGTCACGGGGTGTCCCGCCAGGTCAGGGTGTGACGCTGGTCCTGCTGCCACTTCAGGGGACAATAGGCACCAAAGTGCCCACGACCGCAAAATAAAATCCTCAACAAATCCACAGCCCCTCGTTAGCCAGAATTTGTTGGCATTCAGTTTTTCAAACAAAACACCCTGGTGTCAATCCTTTCATTGAAAGAATCAAAACAAAAGCAAATGTCCCCATTCCTTCCTGCACCGAAGGCTTCCTCAGCAGACGACTTCCCTCTTACCTCTGCAAGCCAAGTGTTCCTTCAGCAGCCTCTGATGCTCCCCAAGACAACCCGGCGCCCCCAGGAGACCTAGTGGTTCTCAGCCTACTGCCCTGCACCCTGAGATTATCCTCCATGGTTAAGGGCACACACATAAGCGCATTTTCTTCAAGAAGAGAACAAGGTCTCTGGCTTGCATCTGATTTTCCAAGGGAACAATGGCCCAAGCAAAATTAGGAGGCATTTTTGCTCCCGTTACTGTGTTTTCTAAGAGGAAGGGTGAGAAATAACTCTTTATCTCTGAAGGATCCGGAGCCCCTCCCCCAGGGTTTGAGGGTGGTCCCATGAAAGGCTGTCCTCCGTCATTAAAGAGGATGTGGTTGGCATTGAGGAACGCACGTCACAGGGAGGGGGATTCAAAATGAGGAAGACTTCCTTAACAGCAATAGTTGTACAGGCTGCCTCCTGAGGGAGAGGAGTGTGGGCCACATGGAAAGTTCTGTGCAATCTGGATAACTACTTGTCAGGGATGTTCTAGAGGAAACCCCTGCCTGGGGGGAACCCGGACTATAGAATGTCAGTGCCTCTCCCCACCACACCTGCTCTAAAATTGGAAGACTACAAAATTAACAGACAAAAAAAAAGTT
The DNA here is from genome assembly GCA_028533085.1 of Varecia variegata. Taxonomy (NCBI): domain Eukaryota; kingdom Metazoa; phylum Chordata; class Mammalia; order Primates; family Lemuridae; genus Varecia; species Varecia variegata. Next base: position 56,885,829 of record CM052446.1, on the reverse strand, counting down.
GTTGAAAGTATGTCTAAATTCCAACTGTTATATCCAACATTTATTAATGAAAAGCAAAATTGATACAATCTTTCTTCAAAATATAGATGACTTGTCTTTTTTTTTTTTTTTAATTTTTCAACTTGTTGTTTTCCCTCTGCAACTTAATTTTTCAGGAGATTCCTTCCAACCTAATCTCACCTCCCTGATAAATATTCCCCTACACATTCAGAAACCCAAGTGGTGGCCAAGAGTATCATTTCCCTAAATATAACCAAGTTATGGGCACTGTGTATTCTCACAGCGTTTGGACTGTAGAGTTTAGAAGGCAGGCTCGCTTACTGGAAGTGTACGGCGTATAAAGGATCTTAAGGTCACAATATCTACTCGGCGTTGACGGGTAGCATTTTTACCTGTCAGTTAGTCCCCTACAGCTCATTGATAACCGTGGTAAATCTGACTTCATGAATAATTTGATTCTTCCCGTTTTCCCAGAGAACCATAAATTGCAGTTATTTGGTATTATGTGTAATCATTTTCATAGAAGGTGAGCTTTAAAATTTTATGCTGCACATTTCGTATATGTTATCTCAAAATGCTTAAATGCTAGGGAGGCAGGCATTACACTGGACAAATGAAGAAATTATTCTAAGCCCAAATTTTCAGCTCTGACCTCTGATTTGTATTCCTAGCTAATAGCAAGAGATGAAATTCCACAGAGTAGAATTAAAGTATGGTTCACTCCTAAACTAAAAACATATCAAAATCGATCTTCTACTCGCGTTTCTTGGCATAACCCATCGAAGAGATTAGGGTTGTAGGCGGTATCGATTGCTGGGATTTTTCCCTCGAACAGTTTAAATAATGCCTCTTTGTCTTTCACTTTTACTGCACATTCTTTTGGCAACATAACCAGGAAATAAACATCCCTCAGGCCAGCTTCCTGTGAAAGTCTTCTTTGCGGAGGGGACTTCACCTGGGAGCCACACGGTCCCAGGAGAATGGCCCTGCTCCTCTATATCTGACAAATAAGGCCAAAATGATAGATCTCTTGGTTTAAGGACATCTTACATATTTATGGAATGATATCTTTCTCCATCAAGATTCACGATCTAGATTTTCAGCTACCAAGAGAGACTTCAGCCATTGTTCTAGCAAGTGGCACATCTATATGACCTTTTCATGTTCAAATTCAGACAGCAGAGTGAATAAAATCAGAGGCATGTAAATATATAGTTGGAAGATAGCAACAGCAACAAAATCTTCCTCCTTCAGATTTCAAATACAGTGTGGCAGAGAACCTTTTTCATTTAGAAAACTGTAGCATAATTCAGGGAAAGTTTTGTAAACAGTACTTTAATTTAGGATCCAATATGTTTCTTAAAGCCCAAATTTAAAATTAGTGTTCTTCTAATCATTTAGCAATGTCCTTCAAAAAGATCTGTCTGCACTATGTTACAATTGAGAATTTTGAAAACCATATTTCCACATTAGGTTGAGAACTTAGAAACTAAATTCTGAAATGAAATTTAAAATTTTGATATATAAGACTTTTATGATTAACCTTAGTTATACTATTAGGTACTTTATAGGGTAGCACACACATTGTGTGCATAACCAACCATATCTCTTGTATAAAAGTTAGCAGTTTGTATGATCTCAGGATTTATACCATGAGATGACTATTTTTAATGCAAATTATAGTTCACACACAACTGTTGAGTTCCTGAGGCTTGGGAGACTTTTTTGGTCTTATAACTATAATTAGTAGTTCAGAGAAATTGATTACCTAAAGAGCCATCAGATCTTTACTATTTTATAGCAGAGGTGATAAAAACAACTGTTGTCAAGCTGAATTTTTTTTCTTTAAAAAAAATAGGCCGGGCGCGGTGGCTCACACCTGTAATCCTAGCTCTCTGGGAGGCCGAGGCGGGTGGATCGTTTGAGCTCAGGAGTTCGAGACCAGCCTGAGCAAGAGCGAGACCCCCGTCTCTACTAAAAATAGAAAGAAATTATCTGGCCAACTAAAAATACATACAGAAAAAATTAGCCGGGCCTGGTGGCGCATGTCTGTAGTCCCAGCTACTCAGGAGGCTGAGGCAGTAGGATCGCTTGAGCCCAGAAGTTTGATTGAGGTTGCTGTGAGCTAGGCTGACGCCACGGCACTCACTCTAGCCGGGGTAACAGAGCGAGACTCTGTCTCAAAAAAAAAAAAAAATATTCATTGAAACTGCTGAAAATCATGCAGGATAAAACAGGAGTTTGCAATTTTCTGAGAACTTCATGCCTCTTGGAGGAGAATTCATTATAATAGAGTGCTGGGACTCTATTTGTGGGAAACAGCCACCTCTTTGGAAATGCTAGAGGTATAACAAAATGAATGTATGCTGCCCTCACAGAAATAGAAATATTGATCTTAGGAGCTCCACAGACTAAAGACTACAAGTTATTGAAAAATAATGAAATCTTGTCTTTGTGTTTCAGCATCTTAAGCCCTGATTATCACCAGAGTACTTAATTATCCAGGGAGCACATCACAGTGACAGGCAGAGCTATAAAGAGAAACAATCAAATATTTCTGATTTTATTTTTTTGCTTATTGTTTTTACCCCAAGGGGCTGAAATTAACTGACTTCCACCCTGTAAGGTATTCTTGGATCAGGACTATCAAGTAAACATGATTCTAGAGGTTAAGAAATAGTTTAGTAAAGTCAGACCATCTGGATAGTTGGATTAAAATGTTCCTCATTGCAAATTAACAAGACACCTTCTTGGTTACTAAAACAATTCCCACTTTCCTACTAGTTTCCCGAACCCATCCTGGGGTAATGCAATCTCTACTCTGAGTTGACTCTTCCTGGCCTAATTCCCCTGGACTAAAAAACCCAGCAAGACTGAACTATTTGCTCTTTATAAGAGCTTCACTTTAAATATAAAAGCTATAAAGGCATTGGTAGGTTCAAAATTAACAAATAGAGTGCAAATTTGTGAAGCATTCCATAATTTTTACAAAATTATATCTAGATAGGAGGAATAAGTTTGAGTGTTCCATAGCACTGTAGGGTGACTATTAACAATAATTTATATTTTCAAATATCTAGAAGAGAGGAATTTCAATGTCCCCAACACAAATAATAAATGTTTGAGGTGAGGGATATGCTAATTACTCTGATTTGATCACTACACATTGTATGCATTGGAATATCACTATGTATCCCATAAACATGTACAATTATTGTGTCAAAAAAATTTTTATTTAAAAAATTTAAATTTTAAAAAAGTAAACAGAAAAAGATAAACCATGCTCTTAACCATATATTATAAATTATAGAACAACTGGTGTGGCTTTATTAATATCAGACAAAGAATTAAAGACAAGGAATATTACAATAGATAAAGAGGAAGATTTTTAATGATAAAAGCGTCCGTTAATCAGGAAGACATAATAATTCTCAATGTTTTTGCACCCAATCCCCAAAAAATCCAAGAACACACTGAAAAATAAAATAACTTCAGGGAGAAGTAGGAAAAAAACCCAAGTGTAGTGAGTTATTTTAACACTTCATTCTCAGTAACTGATGGACTAGGAGACCAAAATCAGACAAATAGAGAACAGCACTAAACAATGAATACAAGTTAATGGGTATTTATAACAAACTTCACCCAACAACTGCAAAATACAAATTCTTTTTAAGTGGATATAGGACATTCACCAAAACAATCCTTGCTAAATTTGAAATTATACACAGTATGTTCTTTGACTACTATAGAATTACATTAGAAATTAATACACATGATATCTTTAAAAATGCTCAAACATTTTGAAATTAAACAGTACACTTCTAAATAATCCATGGGACAAAGGAATAATTACAGAAAAAATTAGAAAATATTTCAAACTGAATGATAATGAAAATCTAAGATATTAATATAATATCCCTTAATGTAGATGCAAAAATTCTTAACAAAACATTAGTAAATTAAACTCAGTAATATATAAAAAGGACAATATATTATCACAAAGGATTTAATTCCAGGAACTCAAAGTTGATATAACATTCAAAAATCAACCAAAGTATTCATCATATCAAACCAAATAAATAAGAAAACCATATGATCACTCCAATAGATTTAGAAAAAAACATTTAAGGACACTGTATACCCATTCATGAAGTAAAGTCTTAGCAAACTATGAATCAAAGGTAACTTTCTTAACCTGATAAAGGACATCTACAAAAACCTACAGCTAATTTCATACTTAATGATCAAATATTAAACATAGTTCTCATCACTTCTATTCAGCATTATACTGAATGTCTTATCCAGTGAAATAAAGTAATAATAATAATTATTATTATTATAACAGGCATATAGATCAGAAAGGAAAGAGAAGCTATCTTTATGCACTAGCAACATGATCATCTATATAGGAAACTTCTCCAAAAAACTATAAAATTAATAAGCAAATTTAGCAAGCTTGCAAGATACACAGTCAAGATTTTTAAAATTCAATTTATTTCTCCATGCCAACCATGCATAACTGTAAAGTAAAAATTTTAAATACCTCTTAAAATAGCACCAAAAACCATGAACTACTTAATGATAACTATGACAAAATATGAACAAGACTTATATGCTAAAATCTATAAAATATTACTGAGAGAAACTTAACAACACCTACCTAAATGGACAAATATGTTCATGGATTGGAAGACTTGAGATTGTTAAGGTTCTTAAATTAATCTACAGATTTGACTGAATCACATTCAGACTCTTAGCTGACGTGTGTGTTCATAAGTTGTCAAGTTGACTTCTAAAATTTACATGGAAATGCACAGAATCAAGAGTAGCCAAAGCAAGGTTGGAAGACATATGCTTCCTTACTTTAAGGCTTAGTAAAAGGTTATAATAAACAAAATGGTATGGTTTTAGCATAAGGACAGACAAATAGATGAATGAAACAGAAGAGTGAGTCCAAAGACACACTCTTTTCTATTACTTTATGGCTAATAGAATTTTGGCAAGGCAGCAAAGCAATTCAACAAGAAAAGGAAAGTCTCTCCAACAAATGGTGCTGGCACAACTGAGTAACTATCTGAAGACAAAAATGTACCACACTCCTATCATTCACCATATACAAAAGTTAATTATAAAAAAAATGCATATCTTTCCAAATATTTGTTAGCAGGGACCCGAAAAGCTCTAACCATGACAGCGAAAAGTTGATAAATTGCACTTCGACAAGATTTTAAGTTTTGTTCATGAAAAGATACCATCAAGAAAAAGAAAGGGCAAGCCACAGACTAGGAGAAAACAATGTCAATACATATATCTGGCAAAGGACTTGAGTCTAGAATATACAAATAATTCCTACAACTCAATATTAAATAATCAACCCAATTTTAAAAAGAGACAAAGGGCATAAAAAGATACTTTACAAAAGAATGTATATGAATGGTCAATAAGCACATAAAAAATGTTTAACATCATTAGTTATGAGGGAAATACAGATTAAAACCACAAGACACTTCGCACACCCAACAGTTTGGCTGAAATTGAAAAGACTGACAGCACCAAATGTTGACAAGCATATGGAGCAACTGAAACTCTCCTACATTAGAGGTGGGAGGGTAATATGGTATAAATCCTCTGGAAAACACATTGGTAGTTTCTTATAAATTCAACATATGTGTACCTTATGACTCAGTAATTCTACTCCTTGAGATTTACTCAAAAAAGAAAGAAAGAAAGAAAAGAAAAGAAAGACAACATATCTACAAAAAGATTTATGCAAAAATGTTCTTAGCAGATTTATTTATGATGATCTGGGAAAAAAAGTAAGTGTCCATCAACAGGTGAATGAATAAATAAATCATGGTTTTAATTATACAATGGAATACTTTCTGGTAATAAAAGGGAACTAACTATTGATTCACTAAGTGGAAGAATCTCAAAGACACACTAAGCCAAAGAAGCCAGACAGAAATCACTGTGAATTCATTTACGTGATGGTGAAGAACAGGCAAAACCCGGTGACAGAAATCACAATAGTTGTTGCCTCCGAGGGGTCCGGAGCAGACTGAGTAGAAGGAGGTCATGGTAATGTTCTGTATTTTGATTGGAGTGTGAGTTGCATAGGAATATATCATTGTCAATATTCATCAAACTGTACACTGAAGATCATTCATTTGTAATGTAAATATAAATTATACCTCAATAAAAACAAACGTACAAGAAAACAGGAAAGCAGTATGCATGAAGAGATTCTGTAGACACGCATGTACCCAAATTGAGACACAATGTGCATTTACACAGGAATGATCAATTATGGTATACCCACTAAATGGATTATTAAGATTATGTAGAAACTTTGTGAATGCTTATATTTATTAAATTTTAAAAAACAAGATACAAATAATATCACAAAATGAATATGACCATTTTTCTAAAAAGCAAAGAGAGTCAAAGAAAAAAGATCAGAAAGGGAAAATTAAAATGCTACAAATGGTAATATTAAGATGGTGATATTATGGATAATTGTTTTCCTTTTTTCTCTGTTTACTTTGCTATGTTTAAATTTTTCAAATATTTTCATGTCCTCTGTTTCATGATTTCTTTATAATCTATATCCTACTTCTCTTTCTTTCAAACAGTATACTGATCATTTATAAACAAATACAGAAAAAAAAGTTTTTCCCTGAACTTAAAAGAGAATCTAAACAATTTGCAAATCTCCAAACCGACTGAGAAGTTGGTCAGTTCATCAATTATGAGCAGCTTGAATCCTAGCTTCCATATTTCAGCACGACACAATTCTGAGGGAGTCATCTCCATACTGAAGCATCTTAGTTCTCCTGCTTAATGCGGGTGAAGGTCTTTGGAGAACTTTGAGATGCAGAATTGTATTTATAGGAACCTTAAGGTTAGACCTTGAAATATTTGTGTTGAAAGTTGAATCTGTGCCCACAATTCCTGTGGTCACTGATAAAGGATTTTTACTGTGTTCTCAAGGCTAGGACAGTGTGGGGAGGGAGGGGGGGTGTCATTTGGTGTTTTCTTTTTTCCTTTCTCTTTTCATTTTTATAGTGATTGCCTTCCTATTTTCATATAGATGTCAGCATAGAGACTTATTTGAGAAATTGTGCTATAGTATCTTTGTTTTCATTCTTCACTGTTGATAATCCTAAAATATTATCAAAGAAAAAGAATCATTTCAACAGGAAAGGTTGAGTCTAATGTTAAAGGGAAAGTGATTGGGGATGATTTCGGAGTAGTCAAATGTTCCAGTTTTGTTTAGACCTCAAGCCTGGTCTATTTTGTCACTTTCTAGTTTAAATTCCAATGGTTATTTGCAGAGATGTATAAAGTATGCATTATGAATGAAGACAAAACTGTGGAATTTAATTTGCCAAGGGATCCTTTCACAGAAGCTATATATAGCTCTAGACATCAACTTTAGCCCAGCAAGGAATCCCCAGAGAGAAGAAATAAATCTCAAATATTGTCCACAGATGTGCAGTAATCAGAAACCACACATATAACATTGGAGTGTTTGCTTTTTTCTTTATCCTCCTAATTTTTTCCTATGTCTCTTTCTACTCTCACTTGTTCCTATCTCTTAAGACACATAATAAAAGAATGTCTCTGGGTCTTATCAGACATCTGTGGTTTTCCTTTCCCTCCATAACTGTCAGGAAAAAGAAAGTGGGTAGTAGTTATCTGCAAAGTATCCTGTATTTCACCTTTATTATCTGTATGCTACACTATCCTAGATCTAACCCCTTGACGGTAATAAAGAGAAAATCTTTTTAAGGAATTGATCTACCATTGCTGCCTATTCTTCGTGAGAGGCTGTGATCCTTTCATTTATTATAGAATAATCGCCCTTCTGCCAAAATGTGTGATGCAATATGCTAAAAGCATGTTCTGAACTTTTTATGAGAATTAATGGCAGTGAAACCCATGCAGGAGCTTTGAGTGTCCTGCACAGATAGTGGCCAGGGAAGGGATTAGGTCAGTTTAGCTTCTAGCCACACAAAGAACCACGATAGCATGTTGCATTTAAGCAGATCACTCAGGGAGGAGATCAAAGAAATGGGTGGCATTCCATTCCCCTTCGTACAGTGTTTTTAATGAGGGGAAACATCTTGAGAGACAGGGATGATGGAAAGAGTTTGAGCTTTGAAGTTAGATAGACTTGAGTTTGAATTCAACCCAATTATCTACCGTTATCTACTACTGTGTGACCTTGGGGAAATGACTGAGCCTCTCTGTCTCAGTTCACACATCTCCCCTAAAGTGTGGAGAAATGGGAGCAGTGGTGGGTGGGGAGTGGATCTGGGCAGGAGGTAATTATGCCTACCATGAAGGATTGTTCTGAAAATTTAAGTAGAGAGTCTAGCACAAAGCAGACACAAAGTTGGCATTCAGTAAATAAATACTAGAATTCTTTTTTAAACTATGTTTCATAGCCCACATGAACAATATTGATAATAATGGCTTTGAGCAGTGATTCTCCAAGTATGCTTGGGGGGAACCCTAGAAGTCCTGAGAATTTTATAATAGTGCAAAGACATTATTTGTCTTTTCCACTATCATTCTTTTATAATTGTATAGTAGAATTTCCAAAAGCTGCATGATATGTGATATTACAATATACTGAATGCAGAAGTAGATAAGATTAAGCCTTAGATTAAGCCAAATGTTAAAAAGATTTACTTAAATGTAAAACAGTGCTATTCTATTTACTATAATATTTTTAGAAAATACTATTATTTTTTGTAAAATGATGTTGTATCTATTACCAGATAAGGGTGGCCTCAGATGTGTGATGTGTATGTGTCCTGATTTAATGTCAAACTTTTGAAAACCACTAGTTTACAGCATGGCCTCAGAGTTGTATGCACAGGTGAGGAGGGTGCAGTTTTGACAATTGTAGAGTACATTATATTGATCGAGTAATGTGTATCAGACTAATCTTCCCTCAAAAAAATTATAATGTCCAAACAAAATAGTTTTTAAAAAGATTTAAAGACCTGGAGAACAACCACAAACAAGCAGGTTCCACATTGACATGGATTTTCCCTTGAGGGTTTCCTGAGTCTACCTGGCTCAGAACAACCAGAATTCAAGCAGAAATATTTGAGGTTACTGGACTGAGAAGTAAGAAAACAGTTTGGGACAACCAAGATGGTAGAAATCAAGGGGATCAATCAATCCTTAAAAGGAGAGAGCCACAGAAAGGGAAACCCCAAAATCTGTGTATAAATTTACCTCAAATCCTTGCCTAACCTCTGAACAGTGCATGAGCAGGTGAGACCCCAAAAATCCCAGTGAGGAACAGTATCTGGAGCAGAACATTGGGGAGACAGAATTCAGAGTTCAAATGTCACTGAGATAGATAGATTTGAGAAACACCTTGGGCTATTCATTGTAATCTCAGAAGGGCCATGGCTTGGGAGTAAAATCCATGTCTCAAGAAAAATTCACCCTAGGATTAAGAAAATATTGAAATAGAGCTTGCTAAGAAAATGCAAAACTAAATATCCAAAAGTTCAAGGTGACATGTCAGTAATTTAACTTCCTGCTGTAAGTAAATGTAACACTCTAGAATCTGTGTCCTATATACTGTGTCAACATATTCACAGTATCAGTATCCAATCAAAAATTACCTGACAAGTAAAGAAACAGTAGAGTCAAGAGAGTAATCAGTCAATAGAAATGGACCTTCAACAGCTTAGATGTGGGGATTAGCAGACAAGAATTTTAAAATAACTATGATAAATATGTTAAAAGGACTATAGGAAAAGATCAAGATAATTGGTGAAGATAGGGGAAATTTCAGAAGAGATATAGAAACTGTAACAAAAAAAGAATCAAATGGAAATTCTAGAACTGAAAATTACGATAGCTGGAATTCAAGTCATTGAATGGGATAATAGTTGATTGGATATAACAGAATAAATAATAGTGAATTTGAAGACATGTCAACAGAAATCATCCAAACCAATGTACAGAGAGAAAAAGCTTAAAAAATAAATAAACAGGGTCTCAATGACTTGTAGGATAATATCAAACAGTCTAACATACATGCATTTAGAGTCCCCACCCTGCGAAAAAATAAAATGATCCAAAATACATTTGAAGAAATATTGGTTAAAATTTTTCTGCATATTTGATAATATTAATAAAAACAAAACAAAACAGCAACCCACAAATCTGGGAAATTCAGTGAATTTCAAGCAGAATTCATATAAAGGAAACCACATCTAGGCACATTATAAACAAACTTGCAAAAGCCAAATATTAAGACAAATAGGTAGATCTTAAATCATGGCTCTGCAAAAAAAATGGGAATTTGTGGGTTCAAATTCTGGCTCCACCACTTATTAGATGTGACAATGTAGGTACATTACCTCATCTTTCTACACTTATCTGAGAAATGGGAATAATAATGTTAACTTTCTTAGGTTATTCTGAGAATTCAATGAGTTAATCCATGTAAAGAGTTTAATACAGTACCTGGCACATAGTGAGTGCTCAGAAAATGGAATCTATTGTTATTTAGCATAGTTCTGTAATGTCAGTCATTACCATTAGACAAGGGAAAGAAATAAAATGTATAAATGCTGGAAAGGGGGAAGCAAAAATAATTATTTTCAGATGTGACTGTGAATCTCACATCAACTAAAAATTAATAGAAAGAATAGGGCTGGGCACAGTGGCTCACGCCTGTAATCCTAGCACTCTGGGAGGCCGCGGCGGGTGGATGGCTGGAAGTCAGGAGTTCGAGACCAGCCTCAGCAAGAGCGAGACCTCGTCTCTACTAAAAATAGAAAGAAATTATCTGGCCAACTAAAAATACATATAGAAAAAATTAGCCAGGCATGGTGGCACATGCCTGTAGTCCCAGCTACTCGGGAGGCTGAGGCAGTAGGATCGCTTAAGCCCAGGAGTTTGAGGTTGCTGTGAGCTAGGCTGACGCCACGGCACTCATTCTAGCCCAGGCAACAGAGTAAGACTCTGTCTCAAAAAAAAAAAAAAAAGGAAAGAAAGAAAGAATAACACAGTTTACTAAGGTTACCAAATAAAAATTAATATACAGACAGCTTTATTATAGAGTCAATAACCAGTTAAAATATGATTTAAAGAAATATAATAGGAAATCCACCATAGTACCAAAAATATAACACACCTAAGAATAAAGTAAGTAAAAAATGCATAGGATGCACATGAATAAAATTATAAAACTCCACTGAGAGACATAAAAATTATTTTTAAAATAGAAAAACATATTTTATTCTTAGGTGGAGATGTTCAGTAATTCTTTCTAAATCAAACTAGAATTCAATGGAGTCTCCGTCAGATGTCAACAGAATTTTTTTGGAATTTGACAAAATAATTCTAGAGCTTATGTGGAAGAACTAACTTCCAAGAATAATAAGGAAAATCCTGAAATAGAAGAATAAAGGCAAAGCACTCGCCCTGGCAAAAGTGCTGGTTGCTAAAACAGCCTGCACTGGCATAGCAAGAATCAGACAAGGAAAGTGGAATAGAGTGTGCACACGCAGATCTGAGGAAGGGAGATGCCCAAGACCAATGGAGGAAGACAAATTACTCAGTAGATGGATGAGCTGGGGAAACTTGCTGGCCATTTGTATCCCTTCTTCAGTCCTTACACCATGATAACCTGCAGGTGTATCAAAGGGTTCAATGCAAAATTGTAGCTATAACTATAAAACTGTTAGTATAAAACAGTGGGGAATAGTTTCATGCTCTTGGAATTGAGCCCTTCTCAGTATAATTACAAAGGCCAGAAAAACTATTAAAAGATAAGATTGAAGATTTTATTATGTAAAAAACATTTAAATTTCTTCCTGTCAAAAGACACCATAAACAAAATCAAAGAAAAACTATAAATTAAGAAAAATTTTTGTAAGATATATAACAAAGGGTTAATATTGTCAATTTACAAATATAACAATATCAAACAAGGAATACCAAACTAACAGAAAAATGGGCAAAGAACTTGTATAAGTTATTCACAAAAGCATAAATGGCTTTTAAACAAATAAAAATTCCGTTCACAAATGCTAAGAAATGATAATCAAAACTATTGTAAATATTATTTTTCTATTAATATATCAAGTTGGCAAAGATTTAAGAGAGTGATAAAACAGTGTAGGCAAAAGTGCAGGTTAACAGGCACTTTCATCTTCAGGTGATGGGCGTATAAATTGCTAAAACCTTGTTGCACAGGACTTTGGTGATACCTGGCAAGTTGTAATAATAGTAACGATACCTCTTGTCTTTTATTGACTGGACTGGGTGTTACCTCGAGTGTTTCATCAATAAGGATATTCCCTATTCTTTGCATGATATAATGCACACACATAAAATTATATCTAAGAAGTACCCATTTATTTCTATTTTACCATGGGCTTTTTAAAAATAAGGAGTAGGTATTGAAACTTACTAAATGGATTTTTGGAAGGTATTGAGAATACATGGTAGAATATGTTAAGAGATTTCTTTATATTAAAATATTAAACCATCTTTACTCTTCTAAGAACTTCTCTTTGTCATAATCCCTTTAATATCCCATATTAAATAGGATAGACGTAAAATATAAATATATTAATATCCGTGTAATATCATATATTTTAATAGAGGATACAGATTTTTACATGAGTATTGAGTGAGATCGGCCTGTTCTTTGTCTGTCAGTAGGCTGGTTGGTTTGTTACATGCTTTCTTTTACAAATTCTGGCTTTCTAACAAGATTTTAGAGGTTTTCCTTATTTCTCTGTGCTCTGAAAGGGCTATGGAGCATAGAAATTAATCTGTTCCTTGAAGGCTTGAATGAATTGTCCATGAAACCCTCTGGGTCTTGAACTGCCGCAAGCGATGACTTCTCAACTTCCTCAGCCCCTTCCTTGGTAATCAGCCTATTTAGGTTTTCCAGTTATCTTTTAGGTGCTTATGGTCTTGTGTTTTTTTCCTGAAAATCATTTGTTTCATCCTTGCATTCAAGTTGATTAGCATAAAATTACACAAAGTGCTACCCTAGAATCCTTCCAATTTTATCAGTATCTATGCTTAGTTTCCCCGTATGGAAAACTAAGTTTTGTATATTGGAGCTTCCTCTCTTAGTTCTTGACTGAGCTAGCTGGGAAGTTAATACATTGCATTGATTCCCCCACACAGAAAGAACTAGCTGTTGTGCTTATTTGTTAATTATATCATCTTCTAATTTATTAATTTCTAACTTATCTGTCTCCTTTTTTTATTTCTCCTTTCCTAAGATTTATGAATTCTTTTCTTTTAAAGTAATGCAGTTTTAATTTCATGGCAAAATTGAGCAGAGAGTGCAGATCCTTTTTATTACTTGAATTGGATACTGGGAGTCGTGTGTTTTTTCCTCTTTCTTATTAAATAAAGTGTTTAATGGAAAATGTCTTTATAGTCCAACATTTGCTATATCTCAAAGGTTTTTGAAGTCATATTTTTATTGTAGCTATTTTCTAGATATCCTATCTAGAGTTACAAGTTTTATTTCTGTTTTTATTCCAAAAAAATGGGTTACAGAGGAGGGTTTTGGTTTGGTTTAGAGGGTTCGGGGAGTTTGTTTCTTTTCTACTTTGTTATTAGGTCTGAGACTGATTATTCGGCAGAGACTGTGGTATTTTTGCTTCTTTAGGAGACACCATAAATTTTTATTGTGGTTTAGTTGTAAAAACGTGTACATGTACCACTGGTATACTGTGTAAGTATAACTTTACTGTGTAAAGCTAACATATCTGTTAGGTCTGTCTTGTTAATTACATTATTCAGATTTCCTCATGCTCATTTTTGTTTCCCATTTGGTCTCTAAGGAAAAGTTTTAAAGTCTTACATTACAATTTTATTTCTAATTTGTTTTCTCCTGAACTTATGAAGATTTCACTTTATACATTTCAATGATATATACTATTTAGTTAATAAGGATCTTGACAATTTTATCTTAATTGTGTAATCCTTTACGTTAGTAAAAACTCTTACACTGCAAGTGCTAGAAAACCCAACTCAAACTTGCTTGAACAATAAATGGAATGTTCTGGTTCTTATAACTAATAATAGAAGCTTTAGGTCAGGCTTGATCCTGCAGCCCCCAAATGATGTTATCAAGAACTTGGTTTCTCTCCTTCTTCTTACTCTGTCTTTTGGGGTGTCTATATGTATTCTTTTGGGGCCTAGGCCAAAGATGAAAGGAAGTCATTCCAACCTCAAGACACATGGCTAACAATGGGAGAATGATAAATTCCTTGAGGGGGAATCAGGGTAATATTGGGGGAATAAGTTCTGGAAAAGCAACCAGCAAATGCCCATTCACTACCTTCATAACCTAGTTGCCTCATTCAATGCCTTTTCCTTGATACCTTATTTATTTAATATTCATCATGGAGCCTGCTTCCTTTTAGATTTTTTTCATTCGGCTTGCTATATATCTTTTCCCATCCTATATAGTATGTTTCAATGTATTTATCTATCTGTGTCCCTTAGAAATAAAACCACATCCACCGATTCACCCTTATGAATGATATGCCTAAACTCTCTCTTTTCACTCCTGCCCAGCATGAACTTAACATCTCTTCATGGTAACTTCTGTGCTCACTGTTGATCTTTTCATCCTTGCCACATATAGAGCACTTGTGCCTGCAATGCCCCTGGCTCCTAATTCTCCACCTCCATATTCAGACAAGCCCCAATTACTGTCACAGCTGTCACTGTCACACGTGTGCATCCATGAACCTCTGCCCACGTCCTGCCACTGAGACCATTCTACTTACTGGGGCTGCCCCCTTACTTCCAGCCCCTCACCGTCTGAGGGCTTCTTTTCTCTAACTTACGTCCTCAAAATTAAATCCCACCACGCCTGCATGTGCTCACCTATCTCAGCTTTCTGCCCACATGGCTGATTGCAGGCCTGTACTGCTGCGGCAGAGGCTGTAGGTGTCCTGCTCATGTCCCCCCCACCACCACCACCACCCAATTCTCACCTCTACAAGCCAAAGGGAGCTTACCGCAAACACTGCCTGCAAGCTTCCTCTCTGGGCCGGCGTGGGCTGGGCTATGAACAGGACAAGTCAAAAGCTGTGGAGAGGGAAAGCCCGGGAAGCAGCTTCACCCAGTGATGGGGGCGCCCGAGGCTGGGTTAACTGTGGGGCATTCCTGGCTTTCTGCCGGGGGTCCCGGGGAGACGGAGCCCCCACAGCCATTGACTCCATCATGCAGGCTTCTTTGGCTCCCTTCCCTCCTCGACCTCACTCCTCCACGCCACTGCCAGGATTTCCCAAGATCACCTTCCCGGTAAACCTATTTATGCCTTGAACCCTTATCTGAGTATCTGCTTCTGGGGGAACCCAAATCAAGACAGCCCCACAAGGACGAAAAAGACACTATTTTATGCTTCGCCATGAAAAACTTTGTTTATTTAAATTATTCACGAATAATGAATAATGTCCCTTTATTTTCTAAGAACAGTAGTCCTACTGATGGTTACAACTTCTTTTCTATGAGCTCAATTTAACGCAATAGCACGTGCTGACCACCATCTACCTGCAACGTGCTGAGTCAGGTGTCCGGGAAGACCAGAGGATTAACAAGCGTGGGTCACCCACAAAGGGCTTAGAAGGAGAGTAGTTAAGGCATTTACATAAATCTCTCTAACTCCTGAGAGTGTTTTTAGTGTTCCAGGAAGTGAAAAGTGATTTTCACTTTTCTTTTCTTCCTTTTCTTTTGAAAATCTGTTGGGTTTTTTGTAATCAACGACTGAATAGATACAGAAGATTTTGGAGTACATTTAAGTTGTAAATAATAGTTCAATGATCATGTGCCCATCACCCAGTATAAAAAAGTCTTTAATTATCTGTAAGTCAGTCTCCTGTGTGTCTCTTCCTGATCATATGATTCCTTACACCCCCTACCAAGTAACCACCATACCTCTATTTATCATTATCTGATTTTTCTTTATAGTTTTATCATGCGTTTGTATCCCTAAACAATATATATTTGAGTTTTGCTTGTTTTGAAGCTTTTTGTGCACGGGCCCTTCCCTTTTCCTTCTATTAGTTTACAAGTTATGCACCTCATTTCCTCATGTTAATGGCTCCCCTAGAGATTTTAACATATACACTTAATTTACCCAAAGGTATAACTAAGGCCTAATTTTTTAACTTCCTCCCAAACAATGTAAGACCTTAGAACACTTTTAATTCTGATCACTTCCTCCAGATACTGCGGCAATTTTATCTGTGTCCGTATTTGTCTTTTTTTGACCCCAGGGATGTGTTAATGCTGGTTTATACAGTCTGTGGGTGTTTAGCCGCACACCTTCTCCTCCCTCTTTGGTCCTTCCTGCATTTCAAGGAAGGATCTCACGGATTCCTTCCATCTGGGTCACGTTCCTTCTGCCTGAAGCCCCTCTTTCAGAATTCCCTCTAGGTAGAAGTCTACTGCTGACAAAGCCTCTTGCTTTTCTTGAAAGATATTTTAGTCAGTACATTATTGTAGGTTGACAGTTATTTTCACCTAGTATAATGATGATAACATCCCACCCTGTGTGGGCTTCTGCTGTTCCTGTTGAGAAGTTAGTGGTCTGTCTAATAATTCTTCTGAAGACAAAAGGGTAATTTATTTTCCTCTGGATTTTTCTTTAGATTTTCTCTATTCCTGGTGTTCTTCTGTTTCGTCATGATGGGTCTATGTGTAGAATTCCCTTTTATTTATCCGTCTTGTTTGGGAGTCACTGGACTTAATCTATGGATTCCCATCTTTTGTGAGTTCTGGGAAATGACCAGCCATTGTCTCTCCAAATATTGCCTCTGCTCCGTCTTCTCTCTTCTCCTTACAAAACTCACGTTAGACGTATGTTGGACCTTCTCACTCCATCCTCCGTTATCACTTCATCACTCTGTCTTCTGATCCGGATCTTAATTCTTCTTCACTGTGGGAAACTGTTTAGACCTTCCTTTCAGTTTACTCCCATCAACTCTGTCTAAATGCTTTCGATCAAGTTTTTAATATTAATCACTCTGTTTTTCATTTTAAAGTTGTATTCATTTTTTGACTTTGCTCAGTTATTATCTATGATTTCTTATTCTGTAATCATATTTTAGTTGTTAATTTTATTTCTTTCAGCACATTAACTATTCTTATGTTCTCTATCTGGTCATTTCAGCTAAGGTGTTTGGGGATCTGATTCTCTGCTCACTTTCTGTTGACTTTCACTCTGGATAAGGTGTTTTCTTGTGTGATTTATTATGTGCATATATTTGTTGGAACTTGTATGTGTGGGTTATTTGAGGTCTACATTGAAGGTGGATTTTCCTAGAAAGGATAGAAGCGGTTTGCTTCTGCCAAGCACCTGGGAGGACAACCAGCCTGAAACCACTTTATATTATATAAGCCTGTGATAAATCAGCCTCAGTTAGAATGAATTTGAGTTGCAAATCTGCATGGGGGGCAGCTGGTGTTTATGAGTTCCCATGCAGGCACACCACCCCCAGCACCATGGTGCAAGAACAAGATTTTGCTTGCATTTAGGGGAATGAAAGAAATGTGGTTTAATTTACAATTCAGTCATATTGACAATGTCACCCTTTAGAGCAGAGTTTCTCAACCTGGACATTTTGCACCAGATCATTCTTTGTTGTGGGAGGTCATCCTGTGTGTTGTAGCATGTTTAGCAGAATCCTTGATCTCTACCCACTAGATGGCATAGCACCTTTTCAGTCAAGACTGTCAAAAATGTCTCCAGCCATTGCCAATTGTCCCCAGGAGGTAAAATCGCCCCCAGTTAAGAAACAGCTACTGCATTAGAGTATCAGCAGGGATTTTCCTTTTGGACTCCAGACTTGGGAAGATCTTGAGTTTGTCTCCTGTTCCTACAGAACTATGAAAATCAAAGTTCAAGGTTACGCTATTGAGCAAATGCTCCCAACAGGAAAACCAGCCTACTTCAGTGCCCCATTTCTTGTCTGAATTTCTGCTTTCTCTCAGAGTTGACCTCTGAAGATTTCTTACTAATTTACCAGCTCTTTGACACCTCTAAAAGGGATGTGTGTGTGTTTCAGGGCTCCTGGTCTGCCACGTTACCAGGAACAGGAGCTCTTTTAACTTCCTTTATATCATTATTTCCTTTCACCAAGTCCCCATCTCCCCACTTCTATAAAATTCTTAACTTTTACCAGTAAAATAAGAGCAAAATGACAAAATTATAGATAATGTATTTTAATCAACATTTTTGAACCTCCTCCCATTATCAAGCCTCTCAGGAATAGCTTTTAAATTACCAAAATTGAGTTTCAATTTTTTTCTCTTCACTTTTCAGTTCTTTATCACTGAAATCAGTGATAGTTCTGGAGCCGGCTCACACCTGCTCACAAGGGCTGACTGTGCACATTTCTTCTCAGCTCCACATTGAATGAAGTCATCTCGGAGGTTGAAATGGGCCAGGATGGGAATATTATTACACCTTGGAAATCAGCAAATGCTACAGATCAGGTTCCTCATTTCTTAGAGAGCTAGTTGGCCAACACTTACCAGCACAGGACTGTCAGAAATGAACAAAACACAGATTACAAGGAAGACAGGACTTGTTCATTTAGTTCCTTTATTATTGACTCAAATGTGTGGGTCTACCTCAGTTTTCTCTTCTGTTATGGGTCAAATTATGTCCCCCCAAAATTCATATTTTGAAGTCCTAACCCCAGAGCCTAAGAGTATGGCTGTACTTTAGAGAGGGAATTATGTTAAAATGAGGCCATGAGGGTGGGCCCTAATCCAATATGACTGGTATCCTTATAAAAGGGTACATCCTTATGGGAGAGGTGATTAGGACACACACACACACATAGAGAAGACCATGTAAAGACAGATGGAGAAGACAGCATCTACAAGCCAAGGAGATAGGCTTCAGAAGGAACCAACCCTGTAGACACCATGATCTTAGATTTTCAGCCTCCAGAATTGTGAGAAAATAAATTTCTGCTATTTAAGCCACCCAGTCTGTTGTACTTCATTATGGCAGCCCTAGCAAACGAATGCATCTTTTCACCTTGATTTTTTTAGGACACTGCCACACCTACTATGCAAATTTGGGCCAGTTAGTACCTATAATTAGAACATACTGCCAATGAGGCCAAAATCATGGGCTTAGTCACAGGATACTCAGAGAGGAAAATAATCTCCGTCACTGCAGAATGCCTCTAACCCTGACCAACGACCACACAAAAATGTTTGCCTAATCACAAGGCCAACCCAAAAGAAAGTCTGATAGCCCATCAGTCCTTCTTAAAAAATACCCTTAATGTTCAGGCCCTGCTGAGTGGTTTCATCTTCTGGAAGTCAGCATGTTCCATTTTCATAACCATTTTCCTAACACTTCCTGGCCAGAGTACAAAATGCCATTTCTCTTTCATCGCTCTCTCTACTTCCCTCCTAAAACCAGCTTGATGTGCTATCGAAGATGAGATTCCAATCTATCCCAATGACAAAGAAGAGAATTTCTCCAAACCTTTATTTTCCATGAGAAACTTTGAAACCCTTAATGTTCATGCTTATGTACAGTTTATTTGAATAAATCCCCTTATGACTCAACTAGATAGGAAACCTAACATTGACTCAGTGGATGGGCAGCGAACGATTGTAGGAAAGTGGGGTGTACGTAGAGTTTCCCTCCAGTGAGCACTCTTTGTCCAGTGGGTCTTATTTCTATTTGGCATTCTTTTACTGCTGTGTTTTTTTTCTTTCTTTTACTTTTTCTTTTCTTTACTCTTGCTTTTCTAATCAATAACTCATGGAGCACAAAGGGGGACTCCCAATGGCTTCTTGATTTGCTGTATACATCACTTGAAGTGTTACATTTTAGAACCCAATTTTTAAAAATCATTTACACTTCACAGTAGAAAAATAGCAACATTACTAGAAGATTCAATTAAATTATCCCAGGTTAATGTGTTCACTGTCAGCAATGAATAACCACAAGTGTATAGCCAATGAATAGACTATAAAACCCTATTTCTTTCACAGATCTATAGTCTATTTTGTGAGCATATTAAAATATATTTTCTAATTTAAAAAAAAAAGAGACACCCTTTTGTTTACGCCTTTTTACAGCAAGTTAGTACCTATCATTCCCAGGACAATGGTTTTCTTAAAACTACAATAGCTTTTATCTCTTCAAGCCCCAGAGGACACTGGGAAAATCTCTCACTTGGGTTAACTTTGCTGAATATATTTAACCAGTAAATTATTTGCCTTCCCAACTGGAAGAACCAATATACATTTATGTTCTAGGAATGGTTTGTTTTACTAACTTTATGAGTGAAGACCTCAATAGTAGCAAAGCCGAGGGACATTTAATTAAGTTATATTTGCTTTTTCATGATCTTTAGCTCTAGCTTATAAATCAAGAATCAATGAGTACTTAATTTCCTCTTATAGCATTAAAAGTAATTGCTTCATAAATTCACTTTAGTAATCCAAATATTTGCACACAGTACAGCACAAAGAGAAGTTGTTTCACTGATGAGATCCTAACTTTTATTTTATTAGTATAAAATGGAGCTTGCTCATTTTATAGCTTATGATTTTCCTGGCTGCCTCAAATTTCTTTTTAAAGCAGACAGGATATAAATTTAAAATAAATACAATTATGACTTTGCTTGAGAAAAAAAAAAGCCAGTCTACTTATTTAAAATATGAAAAGAAATCAAAGTTGTAGATATATTTCTACTTAGAAGAGTATAACCATAATGAGTACATTTCCCCCCCAAAAATTGTGTATGCTTAAAAAGCAACAAAAATATTTTCAAGCCTGATTTAACCTTTCCTTTACCTGCGTATTTTATTTAAGGGTGGGGAGGACAAAAAAAAAAAAGTCTTTAATGAAATTGTTGTCTGTGCTGCTAAGCAACTGACTATCGCTAACTCTGCTGGGCCCCAGAGGCTGAAAGCATTTTGTATTCTTTAACTGCTCTGTAAACAATATTTCCCTAGATTTAGATAACACATTAAGATTTACAAAACTCACCTGCGATCTCTGAGTCATTTAAGTCTCCGTGAGCCACGGGCCATCTTCCTAGCAGTACAGATAAGAACCCAACCGAGAAAGCGTCGGTGCCCAGGGTCACGTGGCATCACGTGGAGTCACGTGGCTCAGCCGGGCTAGGAAGGAACCCGAGGCTTCAGGGCCAAGTCCAGGCCCAGGGCTGCTGCACAGCTGCTACAAGGTGTGTGTTGTTTCGTGGTACGCGTTTTATAGTTCCTACTGTGTGTCGGGTACTCAGTAGGTAAAGTAGAAATAGAATATGCGAGGAAGCCACGTCTCCTGCCCACAGGGAGCCTGTGGTCTGGCAAGGGCATAGATGGATTCAGAAAGCTTGAGGCTGAGTGAGAGAAGCCAGCCACAAAAGACCACCTGTGGTCTGATCTGCAGAGACAGGAGGCAGACCCTCGGTTGCCAGGGCTGGGGGATGGAGGAACTGCGGGGAGGGAGAGGGGTGAGGGGCGGGGGTTTCTTTGGTGGGTAACGAAAATGTTCTAAAATTGATTGTGGTGGTACGCGGACACCTGTGCGAATATAGGAAAATCACGCAATTGACATCATCTAACACTTTAAGTGAGCAAATTGTATGGTGTTTGAATTATATCCCAGCAAAGCTGTTAAAAAAAACAGACACAACTTGAGAAGCCCCGTCTCCTGAGCAGGACGTAGATGCCACTGGCCTGGTCTCCCCTGGCGCCCTCAGCGCACATTCCCCAAAGGCAGGACCTGCCCCAGCACTGGGGACAGCGCGGGGGACATCATGAAGCCACAGAGTTGTCCCCCACCTCCTGCCTTGCCAGCCCTCGGAATCTCCCACTCTAACCTTGGTAAGAGCGTGGGGCGCACCTGGGCACGTGCGTGGCAGTCACCCAGGATCATCGCTTGGCGTCCTTTCACTGTCAGACGCCTTAGAACCGGTGGCAGCAATCCCAGGGGACAGGCGCGTAGCCCGGGCCCTCCAAAGGGCACCCCTCACAGACAGCTGCCCTTCTGCCAGGGATCCTGTCACCTGCCGAGCACGGCCCTGGGGCCCTTGGCTGAACCCAGCTTCCAGAAGTCCCTGGAGGTGTCCTGCAAGGCACACCCGGGGCCAAACGGTACACTCGGCTGTTCCATGGTTTAAATGACCTCATTCCAGAAAATTATCAGTAGAAAAATCGCCACTACAATTTGTCCTGCCCTTGTGAGATACACTCCTTACAAACCTTCCCATCTTTGCGTTCTGCCTGCAACCCCGGCTTCTGCGCCTGCACCTGGTGAAATCTTGCATACATTTTGCAGAACCACCTCCTCTGCAAACCGATCAGTAATTCCCTTCTGTGTGCTCTTAAAGTCGAGGGGCACTGAAGTTGTGATACGATCGGTCTTTTCTGAGCCTGGGGCTCCAGCTGGCCTGTGCGGCCAAGTCCAGGGCTGCCTGCCTCACCTTCCCGTGCCCCACCCAGGGCCCTGCGCCCACAGACTCAACCTCCCGCTGCGATGATTCGACTTGAATTGAGTTCAGTCATTTAACAAGCAGAGGCTTGGATGGGAGCATGTAGGCAGCGGCATCAGAGTGCCGCTTCCGAAAGGCTGAAAAGAAAAACAAGCGTGTTCCTTTAGTGATATCGAATGAGACAAAGGAAGGAAGGAACCGCCTGAGGTCACAGACAGCCGACAGAGTGGAAGATTTCCATTGGAGCGCGATGAATAATCAAGATTTATTTTTTAAATATTATTATTAAATAAACATTACAGAAACTTTTGCATATCCAACTTATTTATAGCTTAAGGCATGAAAGACCACATTAGTATGTTGAATTGTGAGAATTCACTGCAGCCTGCTAGATGACAGCCCGTCAAATTATTTGCAAATATTTTCTGGAACAGTAACCTTGAAGGATGCCAGCCCCGTTCAGTGTAACCTTATCACAAGACAGGAGCCGAGATGAGTTCCAAAGCAAAGGAGGCTTTCGTTCCCTGCAACCGCTGCGTCAGACGTTGGAACAAGAAGTTTGTACCCCTCTCTCAGCCACGAGCCTCGCTGTCTCTTGGGCGTTTACATCTCTCACTGCTTCACTGTGAAAAGATGGTGAGCAGGAGCCTCCCTCGAGAGGCTGTGCTCTGGGCAGAAATTTGTGAGCACATTAGTCACGCAGAAGAGGCTTAATATCCTCCAGTCTGCAATAACACAGTTTTGTGAAAATTATGTAATCATTTTAGCAAAGAGTCTCTAATTGATATGAAAAGGCAAAGTCAAAATAAAAATGAACTTCAGGATAGCAGCACAAACTCTTCCTTTTCACTGCAATGTGTGGAGCATCTTCCTTGTTGTCCATGAGGGCAACACACTCCGGACCTCGTGCACTTTTGGCCTTGTGGAAACTACAGTGGCGGATTAGGGAGTGATTTTTCTTTAATATCCAATGCCTCTGCCTTTCAAATGCCTCAACTGTGTTCTCTTTTCCTAATATTTGACATTATCTTCAATGCTTTAAATATTTGCCTTTCCATGAAGAAAAATATCTCTCTCTTGATGAAAAGCTATTATGGCTCATTTAAACAATTGTGAAGTGGTTGGATGGTTTAAAAATTACATCTAGATCATTTAGCAAGGTTGGCACAACATCTGAGTTCTAAAATCAGCATTTGCCAAATATTTTAGCCATATTACTGTTGCTAAGCTAACGAGAAAGCACTAATCACTTGGCATAAATGTGGCCATGTTAAAATTAAACAAAATTGATTGCCTTCAAAATAACCTTTTGTTTTTGTCTCCAAAAAGCTGCTTTGCACATTTGGTGTAGGTAAGAACACATTGCTCATCTTGACACTAACATCTTTCATGTCTTAAACAGGCTCTGTGTTTTTCTTTGTTCTCTCATCAATAAAAATGAGCCCATATTTTGCCACTCCTCGGTGAATTCAACAGTTGTTCATGAAGCACCTACTAAGCACTGGGTGCTCCACTATTACACCTAACTCTGTGCTCTGCAGTGCCCACGAGCTAACACTGTGACCACTTAAGTCCAGAAGAGTGTAGCTAGTGAATCCTGCACGTTGCTTCTAGATAGCAACATTTCCAAATGACTTAACAAATTAAAGTAAAATCAGAAGGAATCATTTCATTTAGCTTATCAATTCCATTATGTTCTCAAGGACATATTTTTAAAAAGCAAATCTACACGACTGCTGTGCACTTGACTCCGTGGTAAGCACAAAAGGGCAGACACAGGCCTCTCCTCCGAAGGAGTTTCTAAGTGAGTTCAGGAGACAAAGCGTTCAGTTCATAACAAGATGAATAATAATGGGCTCCATCAAAATCCTACTAGAGGTGCAAGAACTGTAGCAAGAGAAGAGGAACTGACATTTATTGAACATCTACTATGTCCAGGATGCTTCTCACGTGTCACTGGGTCTCCATCTAGGCACGTGTGGCTCCCAGTGGCACCCTGTGGTACACACCCCATGACCAAGTGAAAAAACATACATGCCACAGAAAACATCTGAAACTGTGCACCACTGGGGAGAGGATTTTTATCATACACAGCTTTGTAATTTTTAAAAATTAACACAGATTTTCTTTTCAATTGAAATTTGCTAATTAAATGCACACACACATACCTGGGCCCACTCCTGACCTAATGCATCAGAATCTCTCATGTTCTCCCCTAAGAAACATTAGCATATATTGTTTTTGCTAGTTACATTAACTGATTTAATCTTTTAACATTGAGTAAACTAAGGCTTAGAGATATCAACACATTTGCTCCACACAACAAAGCCTGTAAGTGACAGAGACAGGATTTGGACACAGGGTCTCTCTGAGTATATTGAGATGATCAGGTGGGTTTTGTCCTTTATTCTATTAATATGGTGTATTACATTGATTTATTTTCATATGTTGAACCAACCTTGCATTCTTAGGGTAGATCCCACTTCATCGTGGTGTATAATCCTTTTCCTATGTTGCTGGATTTGGTTTATTAATTAATAGTATTTTGTTGAGAATTTTTGTATCTTTACTCATAAGCGATATTGGTCTATAGTATTCTTTTCTTGCAATATCTTTGTCTCGTTTTGGTATCTGAGTAATACTAGCCTCTCTAGAAGGAGTTGGGAAGTGGTACCCTCTCTTTTATCTCTGAAGACTTAGTGAAGGATTGGTGTTAATTCTCCCTCAAGGTTTGGTAGAATTTAGTAGTAAAACCATTTGGTCCTGGGCTTCTCTTTGTGGGAAGTTTTTTCATTACTAATTTAAACTCTTTATTTCTATTCAGATTTTCTATATCTACTTAAGTCAGTTTTGGTACTTTCTGTCTTCATAGGAATTTGCCCATTTCATCGAGGTTATCTAATTTGTTGGTATACATTATTCCTAGCACTCCCTTGCCATTCCTGTTATTTGACAGCAATATTCTCTCTTTCATTTCTGATTTTAGTAATTTGAATCTTCTGTCTTTATTCTGATCAGTCTAAAGATTTGTCAATTTTTTTATCTTGTTGTTTTTATTTTCATTAATTCCTCCTCCCCCAAACTTTATTATTTCCTTCCTCTGGAAGCTTTGAATTTAGTAGCTTTTCTTTTTCTAGTTTGTTAAGGTAAAACTTTAGGTTATTTACTCAGATCTTTCTTCTTTTTTAACATAACTATTTAGAGCTATAAATTTCCCTCTAATCACTGTTTTGGTTGCACCCCATGGGTTTTGGTATGCTGTGTTTCATTTCCATTGATTCGAAAGATTTTCTAATTTCCCTTGTGATTTCTGCGTTGACTCATTGGTTATTTAGGAGTATGTTGTTTAATTTCCACTTAGTTGCGATTTTCCCAAATGTCCTTCTGTTACTGATTTCTAATTTCATTCCCTTTTGGTTGGAGAACATACTGTGTATGATATCAATCCTTGTAAACTTACTGAGACTTGTTTTATGGCCTATTTCATTTACACTTGAGAAGAAGATATATTCTGCTGTTGAGTAGAGTGTTCTGTAGGTGACTATTAGACTTAGTTGGTTTACATTATAGCTTTGCTTACGTCTTCTATTTTCTTATTTATCTTCTGTCCAATTGTCTGTCTGTTATTGAAAGTGAGGCACTGAAGTCTCTAATTGTTATTGTTAAATTGCCTCTTTCTCCCTTCAATTATGTCAGTTTTTTTGTGATGCATTTTGAAACTCTGTTGCCTATATGTTTATTATTGGTAAATTTTCTTGATATCTTGACGTTTTAGTCACTATAAAATGTCTTTCTTTGTCCCTAGTAATAATTTTTTTCTTAAGGTCTATTTTGTCTAATGTTGGTATAACCACACTAGCTTTTTTCTGATTACTGTTTGCTTGGAGTATCTTTTTCCATCCCTTGACTTTCAGCCTAGTTGTGTCTTTAAATCTAAAATGTATCTCCTCTAGACAGCATATAGTTGAGTCATTTTTTATCCATTCTGCCAATATCTGTCCTTTAGTTGGAGTGTTTAAACCATTTCCACTTAATATAATTGCTGATAGGATAAGATTTATATCTGCCATTTTTCTATTTATATATGTCTTATGTCTTTTGTTTTATTCCTCTATTCCTCCATTATTGTTTTTTTTGTAATAAATATTTTCTCATATATTATTTAATTTCATTGTCATTTCTTTTGCCTCCATTTTTTTAAAGTTTTTTTTAGTACTTGCCCTAGGGATTATAATTAACATCTTAATTTACAAGAATCTAGTTCAAATTAATACCAACTAAATTTCAATATTATATAAAAACTATGTTCTTATATATTAATAGTTCCATTTTCTCCCCCTATCCTCTGTGCTGTTATTGGCATACAAATTATATTTTTATACATTGTGTGTCAGTTAACACAAATTTATAAGCATTGCTTTATGCAGTTTTCTTTTTAAATCAGATAGGAGAAAAGAAGAATTACAAACAAAAACACATTAATATTGTCTCTTACATTTACCTACGTAGTGACCCATACTGGTGTTCTCTACTTCTTCACATGGATTTGAGTTGCTATCTAGTGTCCTTCCATTTCAACCTGAAGGACTCCCTTTAGTACGTCTTCTAAGGCAGGTCTACTAACAATAAAATCTCTCAGTCTTTGTTTATCTGGGAATATCTTAATGTCTCCTTCATTTTTCAAGGATAATTTTGCTGGATATGATTCTTGTGTGACAGTCTTTTCTTTTTTTTTCTGGATGCTTTTAAGATTTCCTCTGTCTTACAACAGTTTGATTATGATATGTTTGGGTGTGAACACAAACATCTTTTGAGTTTACCTACTTGACGTTTGTTGAGCTTCTTGAATGTGTAATGTTTTTCATCAAATTTGGGAAGTTTGAGGGCCATTATTTCTTTAAATATCTTCTCTGCCCCTTTCTCCTTCCACTTCTCTCCTTGTGGCATTCATGGTGTGTGTGTGTTGACAGGTGTCATGAAAACCTCAGATCTCAAGACTGTTCACTTTTCTTCACTTTTTTTTTTTCTATAATCAGACTGGAAGATCCTTCCATTGGCTCAGATCTGCGTGGTCGAACTCCTCTAATAAACTTTTCATTTCAGCCATTGTCCTTGTCAACTCCAGAATGTGTTTGTGGTTCTCTCTCATAATTTCTATATCTTTTTGAAATTCTATTTTTGGTGAAATATCATTCTCACATGTTCTTTTATAGTTTTTTATACATGGTTTCCTTTAGTTCTTTGAACGTATTTTAAATAAATGATTTAAAGTGATTGTTCATGAACCCAATGTCTAGGCTCCCTAGGGCTGGTTTCTATTGATCCACTTGTATCCACTATACTTTCTTGTTTATTTGCAAGTCTTGTGTGTTTTTTCTTGCTGAAAACTAGACATTTAAAATAATGCCATGTGGCAGCTCTATAAATCAGATTATTCCTTCTCCTCAGGGTTTGTTGTTGTTGCTGTTTGTCATAGTTGTTGTTTTTTAGTGACATTTCTGAACTAATTCCATAAAGTCTTATACTTTGTCAGGTGTGCCATCGAAGTCTCTTCTGAGTTAGCTCAGTGGTCAGCTAATGATCGGGCAGAGATTTCCTTAAATGCCTGTAACCAGTAAGTCTCCTGGCCTTTGTTGGGGAGTCGTGTGTGTGTTGGTGCGTTGCTTCAACACCTGCCCAGGCAGTTTACAAATCCGTCTCAGCCTTCACTCTCTGCTTGTGCAGAGCCTCAAAGTGCGCTAAGCTGAGCATTGAGGGCCTTCTCGGGTCTTCCCTGAGCATGCGCGTAGCCCTAGGCAATGCACAGCCCTAACCTGTGCCTAAGAATACAAGGCCTTTCAAAGCCCCTGTGGACACCTCATTTCCCAGCTTTCCTGTTTAAGTTTTTTGATCTGTGCACTGTTTGCCCCAACTGCTATCTACCACCTTAGGAAGCTGCAATGTTAAACACTTGCCTAATTGTTTCGGACAACTGTCCCTGGGAAAAAAAGCTGTTCGCACAGGGGGAGCTCCGAGTCCAGTCGGATCAAATGAAGGCAGCTTTGTGAGTGGGGTCTTCCAGAAAACCACCAGACAAATAAGATAATGGCAATTCTCTGGAAATGCAGCGTGGACGGAGCTCCAACACTCTTCTTCCCTGTGCAGTAGTCTGAAGGCTGCTAGTTTTCATCATGGACCTTGAACTACTGGTGTTCAAAGTTTCGACTAGTACAGAGCTGAGGAAGAGGCAAATTAAGTTGCCATAAAGCTCGCTTTTCATACCAAGATCCGGCCATGTTTTCTTGAGTAAATGCTCCCCAGATTGCTGCAAGCCTCTGGTTAATTTCCAGAGTTCAGGAAAAGTTCTCATTGCTTCTATAGAGGAGATGAGTTTTGGAGGTCCTTACGCCCTGTTTTGCTAACATCACCACAATCCAGGGTCTTTTGAATGCCACTACGCATGGTGCCTTCAAGAGGAAAGTGTGATTCATGGGCCAGAAATCAGCAGTGAGAGCTCTGCTCCCGAGGCTGCAGTGGGCAGCACAGGATTTATGGAGCAGAAGGGACTTAAAGAGAACCTTGAAGAAACATAGAATGCTAAGTAGCCTACCTGATAAGGTAGGGAGGAGGGGACAGCACCTTCTAGAAAGGGGAAAGACTGGGGAATTTCTTGTTCTAGGAAATTTTCTGTTTATGATTTTAGTCCAGCCAAGAAAGTCACTACAGACTCAATATCAAAACTTACAATAAATTAAAATAAATTTCCAAAGCCTACAAGCTTCTGAGCCTGTCCCAGATGAGGCACTACATTAAGGAAAGGGACCATCTTTCTCCTTCAATATATTCATTATTGCCCTTCTGTTTTATTAAGCTCTGCATAGTCGAGGATAAATGAAGTCTTTCCAGACAGCACTTGGACAGAAGCATCTGTGACTCTGCCACACGACTCAAAGACTGCCACGGGCCAGCTTTAATCAGTCAAAATGATTAACTGCCAGTTCTGGGGTAGTTAGTTTAGAAATATTTGTTCCTTTATTTGCTAGCCAGTTATTTATTGAGCACTCACTGTATGCCAGACACTGTTCTAGGTGCATGGAAGTGTAAGATATGGTCCCTTCTGTAGTGGAGCTCACATTCAAGATAAGGAGACGGCATTATAGGTAGTTTTCATAAGCAATGTGGGCAGAGCAACATCAGGACATGGGGAAAGCCCAAGGGAGAGACATTCAGTGCAGCTTGGGATAAACAGAGGGCTTCCCAGAGGAAGTGGCATACTACCTGAGATTCAAGGGCAAACAGTCTTGATAAAAATTTGGAGGAGGGAGCGGTGATGTGTTTTCTAGGGCTGCCATAACAAAATGCCACAGGCTGAGTGGCTCAAGCAACAGAAATTTATTTTTTACTGTTCTGGAGGTTGGAAGTACAAGGTCAAGGTGTCAGCAGGCTTGTTTTCTGCTGAGGCCTCTCTCCTTGGCTTACAGAAGGCCACCTTCTCACTGTGTCCTCACATGGCCTTTTCCCTGTGCACAAGCATCCCAAGTATTTCTTTCTCTTCTCCTGTGGACACTAGTCATATCGGATTAGGATCCCACCCTGTGACCACGTGTGAGCTTAGTTACTTCTTTAGAGGCCTGATCTCCCAATATAGTCATTTTAAGGGTTAGAGCTTCAACATATGAATTGGAGGTGGGAGGGGGCGGGAGGAAGACATAATTGAGTCCATAACAGGTAATATTCTAGCAAAAGTTTGGAAATGAAAGAAAACATTGAGTCTGATGTGCACTTTAATGTCAGCATTTCTATTCCTCAGTTTCCTGAGTTTTTATGACTTTGTTTCACTTTTATTTCTGAAATAAAAGAATACACAGGAGTCTTTCAGTTTTACTTATTTCTTTAAAAATACATCTAACAAAACTTAAGAAAAAACTTGAGAGAAAAAATATCACTGGGGCAGATACAGATGATTATTAAAAGTATTGTGCTCCTTTCCATATGTGGACCTGTTATTGGGAAGCCATAGGACTACATTTCCCAGCCCTCCCTACATCGAGATGGGGCCATGTGACTCATTTAGGCCAATCAAATGTGAGCAGAAATAAAGACTGACACCTTCAGGCCAAAGAGGGTTAGGGCGTGGCTCTTGATCCACCTGCTGAATGGCAGAGATTCTCAGGCCCAGAGCAGCTGGGAGGCATGAGCTGGAAGAGCCTGGGTCCCTCCGTACCTGCACTGGATTTGATGTGAGCAAAATTTACTTCCAGGGTGTGAAGCCACTGAGATTTCAGAGTTTTTCTCTTACAGTGGCCTGCATTACCTTAACTAATACAATCACTATAATCCCAAAATTGTTTTTATTTTTTATGTATTCCGTTCTAGTTCTTATCAGTCCACATTTATTTTAACATAGCTGTAATCATCGTACAGACCATTTTTATTCATTTTGAACATATACATACATCAAAACACTTTCCATGTCTACTATTATCTTCATGATTATCATTTTCTGTAGCCAGATAATATTTCACTGAACAAATGTAAACCTGTTGCCAATTGTTGACCATTTGGTTATTTTCAATTATTTTGGTTTTTTGAGAAAAAAAAAAATCCCAGTGTTGTGTTCTCTTGGATGGAAGGGGTAGAAAGCCCTTATCAAACGCTTTACCATTACTAAGTACACACGGAGAGCTCAGGAGAGGATGCAGACCTCTGCGTCCCCTTCAAGGCTTTGGGGGTTCAGAAATGGCTCAGCTGCTCTTCAGCTCACGGCCAGCTCCTCACCAGGCTTGTGTTCCTCACTGTGGGCTCTCAGGCCACCTCACCTGGCCTCCCTTTAGAGTCTCTTGGGGATGAGACCCCCAATGGAGGGCCTTGGAGGACCCTCTTCCTTTCCTCTGTGCCTCTCACCCCCGGGGTCTTCTCCTCCATCTCCAGCCTTCTGTTCCACCCGCTTCCACCCAGGGGCACCCGAGGATCCCGCCCCAATCCCTGTCTCCACAGACACACACACACACTTCTGATCTTGCCTTGAAGCTGGGCACGACAGTGAAATGGCCCCCTCCCCAAGCCGTCATATCAGTCAGGGGTGTGGCAGGGGACAGGGGACAGATTTTAATTCCGTAATCTGAGGAGAGTTTAACAAAGGGACAGTCTACAAGATGTGAGCATATGCAGCACAACCACACAGAATCATGCAGTGACAGCGGCACTCTGTGCACAGCCTCCCTAGATCAGCCTGGGAGCCGGGAGAGGAGGGTGATGTGCTAAGTTCCCTCATATTGGCAAGACGAGTGGGCTTGGGGGCTTGGAAACAAGTTAACTCCCAGTGTACGTAAAGTGCCACCCTTGCACATGTGATTGGCAAATGTGCCGGCAAAGGTGAATGCTGTGGGGCTTTGCTCTCAAAGTGCTTTGCAAATTATAGTACAAATGTTTATTATCATTATTATTAATTGCCAAAATAGAGACATATTTATTTGTTCAGTAAATATTTATGGTCGAGGCACCGAGGAAGGTACTGGGGAGATACAGCAAGAAGCAAAGCAGCAAAACTCCTGCCCTCGAGGGGTTCCCAGTCTGGCCTGGGGTGACAGACACAGTGAGTGCATGTGACCCATAGCAAGGGGGTGCCAAGGACAGTCGGGGACGCCCTCTCTGGAAAGGTGACATTGGAGAAAAGAACCAGGAGATGCGGGAGTAGCCACACGGCTTTGGGAAATAGCAAGCGGGAGGCATCAGAGGCTTGGCCCCAGGTGTGGCTGGATGGAGACGGGGGCAGGGGACAGGAGGCCATGATGTCCGTGGGGGCAGGGACCACCGTGGAGGGCCCAGGCCATTCTGAAGACCAGCTTGACTCTGTGTGGGACGCAGGCCGTCGAGGGTTCCGAGCGGAGGAAGGACTGATGTGAGATGAACCCAGGAAGTAGATGGGAGAGCGGTGGGGACACCTGGCCAGACAACGACGGCCTTTCTCAGGTGGGCAGGAGAGTGAAGACCCGTGACTTTCTTGGGAACTCAGTGAATTTTCTTTTTGATGATCATATTTGGTCTCTCAGATTTATTACATTAGGGGAAAACAAAAGATTTGGCATGGCATCGCTGGGAGGAATAAAGGGGCCACCATAATTTGTCCCTTTTATAGCTCAGGACACACAAAAGAGATGGAAAGATTTGCCCGTGGTCATAAAGCCGAACAGTAGGGGAGAGAGGACCAGATGCCGCCCGCATTTCCAGCCCTGCCTCACTCACCGACAGGTGCCACCACCACGGGCGGGCGGGGCCTGCGGAGGGGAGGCCACGCACTCAACCTGTGCAGGGGCCGGAGGGGATGTGGCAGCCTGGGAAAGAGTCCTTCAATATCTCTCTCCCCCCCACACACCCACTCACTCGCTCTCTCCTCCAGACAGGGAATGAGAGCAGCAACCCTCAGGAGAGTGAGAAATAAAAAACAAATGGCAGCGAGGTGCTTTATGGAGGATGGCAGGGTGCTAAATAACAGTAATGTAGCCGGGAAGGTGCGGCGCGGACGATGATGGAAAGGACTCTGTCACCATGACTCAAGTTTTACAAGGCCAGCTGGGAGCCCAGGGCCGGCTGCCGTCCCTCTGCACCCCCAGGTGATGGAACGCCCCTAGCTCAGCCCCGGGTGGGCCCGCGCCTCCGGGTCTGGGGCCAGGCGGGGACACGGCTTGGAACCGGTTAGCATCATTAGCAACAGCTCAGAGCGCAGTGACGGGGCCGGGACATCTCCTCTGTGACGGTGGCTTTCTGATTGATCTCCCTCCGTCCTGTCTTAATGGAGACAGTCACGGGGGAGGGAACAGACGGCCCCAGTCCTGTGACAGCCCCCGTTCACCTTCCCCGCCTCTCCCAAGGCTGCCGAGGATCATCGCGGGGAATGGCGTGCGGGGCGGGAGCGGCTTTTGATTTTATTTCATTTTTTCATCTTGGTAAGTGGCTGGGCCCCCTCGCCCCGCAGCTGCTCTACACCGCCCCCCTGCTTGCACGCAGATCCCGGTCCTCCCTGCACGTCCTGCCCTCAGCCGGCTGATTTATTGATTGGCTCTCACCTAAGGCCAGATGAAGTTCTCCTTTATTGAGACCATTTCTCAAAGTCTGTAACTTGCAGACCACGACTGCGCCTCACGTTCACTTCAACTAATGGAGAGCCCCTCACCACGCCGGGGCCACCGGCCTGTGCCCCTGAATATTAATTCCCTTCTTACCTGCCGGCTGTGCGAGGGGAGGTCTGGCCAAACGACAGAGACACAAAGGATTGTTCCATTCAGTTCTTCACGCAGGAAGTACGTGTGGAATGAACAAATACCCCACAGCCCCTGCCCTTACAAGAGGGCTGTGAAACGTGGACATAGGATAGGGCGTGGATTATAAGTCACGCTTCTCTGTTGAGTCACGTGAAATAAAACAAGAAATCACATTCATTGTCCAGAATTATTTTTACTGTAAAGCTACTTTTGTCTGAAATATCTGAGTAATGGAGTAAAACCGGAGTTTGCTAAGTGTTCCTGCCAAACCCTGCAGCTGGTTGCCTCCTCTTCCTCAACTGCTACCTCTGCCTGCGAAGCCACAAGTGAGCCATCCAAGACACTTCCTGTGGGTTGTGCCTCCGTCCTTAGTTCTAGACTTCACAAAACTCTGTCCTTTAAGATGAAACTCAAAAGTAGGTTGGGCAACATATTTTAATCCCTTTATTTCACTAAAAGCCGTTGGAAGAAAGCACAAATCCTAGATTAGTACATAACTTCTCTTTGCGCTTTCATTAATGAAAAAGACTGAAACCACAAAGGAACAAAAATTCTCTCGTTAATCTGACTTTGCCAAATCACCAGCTTAAGAAGGAGGCAGGGCATTCCGTGTAAAACTATACCCAGTGCAAGCTAAGATGTGATTGTTTGTTTTAAATTATTTGAATAGCTAACATATTCACAAAGATCAATTTTTTTTTACCACGAAAAGGTAATCAGGGAAAATTTTTCTTCCCACCCCCTACTCATTCAATTTCCATCCCACCTCCACCTCCATGCACAGGTAACCTCTGTTTTGAGATCCTTAATGTATTCTTCCAGGCATTTTTATGCAGATCAAGCAACTATGAATATGGATTCTTCTATTACCCCCACGCACACCTTTACATAAAAGGTAACATACTCTATACACTGTTCTCCCTTGCTTTGTTCTGCATAATGGTGCATCTTACAGATCTTTCCTTATCTACATAGAGAGCCTCCTCCTTTTTACTGCAATTCCGTTGTACAGATGCATCGCCCATCTAACCAGCTGTCTGTTGGTGGACTTGGATTGTCTCCAGTCGTTTGTGATCACAGTGCTGCAGTGAATAACCTGCTACATGCATCATTACGCACGTGGGCCAGTAGGTCTGCAAGACAAATTCCCAGAACTGGAATTCGGGGTCAAAGGGATATAACCTTCTGATTTTGATAGATGTTGCCAAATAGCCTCCAGAAGGGTTGCACCACTTCACACACGCAACAGCATGTGTAAATGTGCCCGTTTCCCACACCTTCACCAAGAGTATTATCAAACATGTTTTTCTTCCAATAGCATAGTGGAAAAATGGAGTCTCCATTTTTACTTGCATTTCTCTTATTATGAGTGAGGCTAAGCATTTATTCACATGTTTAAGAGCAATTTATATTTCCTTTCTTTAAGCTATCTGTTCATGAGCTTTGCCTGTTTCTCTATAGTCTTTGGTTTTTTCTTATCAATTTATAGGAGCTCCTGACATATTAGCAAGGTGCTGTGGTTTGAATGTGTCCTTCAAAGTTCATGGGTTAGCAATTTAACCCCCAATGCAACAGTGTTGAGGTGGCGGACGGTTAAGAGGTGATTAGGTCTTTAGGGGTTCACCTTCATAACTGGATTAATCTCATTATGCAGGAGTGGGTTTGGTATAACAGCAAGTTCAGCCCTCTCTTGCTGTCTCTCACACGCATTGCCTTGCCACATGATGCCTTCTGCCACGTTACAGCACAGCAAGAAGGCTCTCACCAGATGCAGCCCCTTGATCTTGGACTTCTCAGCCTCTAGAACTGTGAACGAAAAAAACTTCCATTCATTATAAATTACCCAGTCTTTGGTATTCTGTTATAGCAGCACAAACAGACTAAGACAGGTTCGTCCTTTTACTATGATTGTATTACAAGTTGTCTGTCCAGTTTTCATTTGCCTTTTGGCTTCGCTTTGCATACTTTTTTGTTTGCTTTCTCTTGTGTGATTGTGGTTCTTTTGCCATACGGAAGACTTTTATAATTGTGTAGCCAAATTTGTCAGTGTTTTATTGTGTCTTACCTCTGTCATCATCAGAGAGGCCTTCTCTGCTCCAAGATTAAAAGAGGAATTCTCCAATTTTTCTTCTAATACATTTATGATTTTCTATTTTACATATAAATATTTGATTCACTTATAATTTGTCCTGATGTACAGTGTAAGGTTTAGACTATTTATTTTTCCAGATGGCTACTCTCTTATCTCATTTTTGTTGTGTCATCCAGAAAAGAAAACAAGCGCTTACTGTCAGAGGTTTTGTTTCTCAGCCCTAGATACACATTGACTTAATGACCAGTTCTTGATGTTCCTCTTAGCGGCTTGCCTACATCTCTGTGTGCTCAAACACCGGGAATTCCTCATTATTGTGTTTGTCTAGTCCACCCTTCCAAATGCCCAGCCGGTTTGTCTTCTATCTTTTTAATTAAGCTTGTTATTGAAGTGTGACATCCATACAGAAAAGCACGCCATTCATAAATAGCTTTATGATGTTTTATAAAGTTAGCACATCCAGGTAACCACCCCCAGCTCAAGATCTAGAACATCACAGCGTCAAAGAAGCCCCCTCGGGCTGCCCCCAGTCCTTACCCCCACTCATGATTTCTATCAGCACAGATTAGTTCGCTTGTTGTTGGAGTTTCTGTCAATTGAAGATACCATATGTATTCTTTTTGCATCTGCTTTCTTTCCCTCCTGTTGTTTGTGAAATTTATCCATGTTGTCCCATGTTGCAATTCATTTGTTCTTGTTGCTCTGTGGTATTCCATTGTGTGAATACAACACAGAGCATTTATTCGTTGTAATGCTGATATCCAGTGTGGGACCATTACAAGTATCAATGCTATCAATATCCCTGTCATGTCTGCTGATGCATCTTTGTGAGCTTTTCTTTTGGGCCTAGAGCTAGAAGCAGACTTGCTGGGTCTTAGGGGATGCACATGGTGAGCTGTGGTCTGTGCTGCTATTTGGTCTCAACTGTTTTTGCACTCAGTTTAACAAAAATTTAGTCAGTTAAGTCCCCTGATATCTGTCAGGTCCCTGCTGCATTCAGACACCTACATAAACTATCTCACTAAATACTCAGCATAGCCCTGAGCTGTCAGTTCTGCTATTACCCCTACTTTACAGCCAAGGAAACTGAGGAGCATCACGTTCTCTCAGTGGAGGAGTTTCTCTGGCGAATCTGTAAAATGCTGAAGCTATCATGTTTAATAAAGCTATTTATCTTCTCCACAGTTTGAGTTTCACTTCTGTTTTTTTCTAAACAGGTTTTAAAACAGGTATGGACTTCAGAGATACGAGAAGAAATTGCTAAGCATTAAGAGAGTGAGTGATGTGAGTGATTCAAGTCAACGCATATTATACTTAAGTTGTCATTTAAAATATGGTGGTTTTTATGTCTATGGGTGCTTGAATAAGAAATATCAAATATGGCAAGGTGATGAATGTCCATTTATTCATTCATTCATTCATTCATTAATATTTCCAAATAAATGTTCCTGAGCCCCTACTCAGGGCTAAATGTCAGGACTGGAGCAAAGTCCAGATAAAGTGGTAAATTAAAATGGGAAATGATTACAAATGTCCTAGATATTGAAAGCCAAGACTCTACAAGTTCCAATGAAACTAAAGCGAAAAACTCCAAAGTAATATGATAAGTATTATCAAGGACCATGCACAAAGAGCTATTAGAACAAAAGAAGGAATTGGGGAAAGCTTCCCAGAGATGAGATATTTGGGATGGGTTTTGAAGGATAAATAGGAGTTCTCTAGACAGAGGAGCAGAGGAAAGAGCTCGTGAAAAAGACACAAGTGCGTAATCAGAAAATGACAACTTATGTGTGGTATAGGGCCAATGAAGGGGACAAGTAAAAAATTAGGGGAAGCAAGAGACAGATGTCAATCATTTCAGAGAGAGCCCTGTATGCCAAGGATTTAGATTTTATTCTGTCTGTACTTAGGAGCAGGGTAATGACTCAAATAGATTGGCAGCAATTTTTTTTAAATGTAGAAAAAAACTGAATTGCCTTTTTTTTCTCTCAGACGCAGGGTTTCCCTCTGTCACCCAGGCTGGAGTACAGTGGCATGATCATGGCTCACTGCAGCCTTGAACTCCTGGGCTCAAGCAATCCTCCCACCTCAGCCTCTCAAGTAGCTAGGACTACAGGCACATGCCATCATGCCTGAAGGGGTTTCACTATGTTGCCCAGGCTGGTCTCGAACTCCCCGCCTCAAGCAATCCTTCCAAGCTATCCTCCTGCCTTGGTCTCCCAAAACGCTGGGATTACAGGTATGAGCCACCATGCCCTGCCTGAACTGACATTTTTTTAAACGACAAAATACTATTTGGAACATTGGAAGATCCTCATTGGAATTCCTAGTTTTCAGCTTTATGCCCTGGGTTGGGGGCCGGGGGTGGAATCTGCTTTAGAAGAGAAAGTTTCAGTAGTGGAGGCCATGGAAGTTCTTTCATTCAATTAAATGAGGACAGGTCAGTTGATCAAAATAATCAACTAAGTAGGAAATCACAAAAAAAAATTTTCATAAACACCTTAAACTTTATAATTAAATTAAAACAAATAAATTTATGTGTATTTGACAATAATCTAACATGGGTACAAGACCTCTTCTTCAAGTGGACAGTACTGAAGGGCATTTCAGGTGTATTTTCTGCATGGATCACACCATGACATGTTGGCATCCGTTTTTATTTTCAGGTACTTTACAATGGAGCAAGAACATAAAGACATTTGCAAGTAATCCTTTTGAATAACCTTCTAGAGTCTCGTGATTTTTCAATTTTCGGTTTTTGTGACTTTTTACAATTGTCTTGAGCACTCCTAATTCTACAGCAATTTTTCAATGACTCATCTGTCTTGAGTCTTTTCAATAGGATTCAACCTGCATAGACACGATTATTTCTCTTTGTCCACTCATATTTCATCAGTTCCTGCCATATTTAATTAAATTACCTGGTTACAATAACAAACGCAAATGACATAAACAGGTTTGGGAATTAACACTTAATTAAGACTCGGGGTAATCTGTGGAGGAAATACACCGACATTCTAAAGGAACGGTCTCCGCAGGTGGTCTCCAGACCAACAGCATGAGCATCACCTGAGAACTCATCAGAAACGCAGATTCTGCCGCCCGCTTCAGACCTTTTGAATCGGAAACTCTGGAAGTGGAGCCCGCAATCTGTGTCCTAACAAGCCCCCCAGGTGATCCTGAGGCTCCCTAATGTCTATGGACGTGAAGAGTGACCTACCCTCCTCAAGCTTTCGTCGTGGGAACGGAGGGCGCCAGTTCATTTGATCAAAGTTAAGAGGGCTTCTCACTCGTGCCTCTATTACTCATATTCTCTCTTTTACCCAAACTGATGCCCCACGTCACTTCCTCTGGACCACCTCTGGTTTCAGCTGCAGCTGGGGCAGGCAGTTCTGCATGAGCTCCAACTCCCTGTGCACAGGCTGTCCACCTTGTCACCTTCTGTCCCAGAGGCTCTGTCTCCTGCCCCTCAATCAGGGGACAATGCTGGAGCCCTTCCATACTCTTCTCAGGTCCCTGCTGCCACACTGCATGTCCCTCTCTCCTCACTGTCCCTACTACCTCAGCCTGCCTCCTGAGATCTCTTCCCAGATAAACTGCCTGCACCCAAATCCTTATCTCAGGCTCTGCATCCAGGGGATGACACTAAGACACACTCTCTTCCCTTAATCACATGCCTTGGATATATTTTCATCTCAGCACATGTATTCTGTCTATTTTGTACGGGGGATTGATATTGTATTCCTCGTATGGATCTACTGTAATTTATTTAGCTAGTCATCTCCTGATAGACATTTAGAGTGTTTCAAATTACAATTTGATGAAAACTGTTGTACAAAAGTCTTTGTACTCCTATACATATACCTCTATATGGAAATTTTCAAAAGCAAACTTGCTGGATCCAAAGGTGTAAACGTTTAAAATTGTGTTAGTGCTGCCAAATTTCTCTCCAATGCGAACTCACACCGAAAATGTGTGACAACCCCTGTTGCACTCTGTCTTTCCCATCCCCTAGTGTTTGTGAGGGCTCATTGTATGTGTCAACTCGACAGGGCTAAGGGATTCCAAGATGCTGGTAAAACATCCTTTCTGGGTGTACCTGTGAGGGTGTTTCCAGAAGAAACTAGCATTTGAATCGGCAGACTGAGTAAAGAAGACCCACCCTCCCCAGTGTGGGGGGCGCCATCCAGTCAACTGAGGGCTGGAATAGGACAAAAAGGTGGAGGAAGGGCAAGTTTGCTCTCTCTACTGAAGCCAGGAGATCCGACTTCTCCTGCCCTTAGATGTCAGCGCTCCTGCTTCTCAGGCCTTCGGATTCAGACAGGACATCTACCACGGGCTCCCCAGGGTCTCAGGCTCCAGACTTGAACTGGACGACACCACCACCTGCTTTCCTGGGCTCCAGCTTGCAGACAGCAGATCATGGGGCTTCTTAGCCTCTATAATGATGTCAGCCAATCCCTTGTAATAAATCTCTCTCTCTCTCTCTCTCTCTCTCTCTCAGAACCAATATATCCCATTGGTTCTGTTTCTATGGAGAACACTGACTAATACAGTGTTATCAATCTTTTTTAATCTCATAGATTAAAAATTGGTATCACATTGTTTTATGTTGCTCTAATGATGCGTTAAGCATGAAAATAATTCATTTAGCTCTCCTTAATGGATCTCATCAGAGGATTTTATATTTTAAAGTTTTGGCCTTGTATATCTTTTTACAGGCTTAATTGTAGGTATTGTGTAGTATCGTTGCTTTACTATTATAAAAGACCTTCCTGATGTTACATTTTCTAACTGTTCATTGCTGGTGTATAGAAATGCCACTGGCCTTCGTCTACTGATTTCATACCCAGCAACCTTGCTGAAGTCTCCTTTAATTCTAAAAATTTGCAGCTTATTTGTGGTTTTCTTTGTACTTAGCAATATTATCTGCAAATGATGATAGTCTCATATTTCTTCCTTTCCAATTCTAGTGTCTTCAATTTATTTTTCGTGTCTTCTTTATTTTTTGACTAGGACCTCCAGGACAATGTTGAATACCAGTAGTATCAGTGAACGTCTTTGCCTTGTTCCTGTAAGTCAACATGATAAAAGCAAACAACCTAGCTGAAAGATGGAAAAGACATAAGCCTGTAAGTTCACAAAGGAGGAAAAAGACAGAGCGTATAAATATATAAAGATAAGTTCAATTTTAGGAAATGCAAATCAAGACCACAATAAAGTGCTCTTTTAAACACAATCAATGGGCATAAGCTACAAAGCCTGACACACTAAGCGTTGGACAGGATGTGGACCAGTGGGTCCCCTAGACCTTGCTGGGGGGCCCAGGGGTGAAGGGAGCACACAGGAAATGCGAGCCAATGTCACTGCTCCAGAGCTTGGCTCAGAGGGTGGCACGATGCCCGCTATAGCCATCAACAAATATCCAAATAGGTAAATGAAAGAGGGCTGAGTGTGTGTCATAAACCAAGGCTTATAATTACCCCTATCCAGGGAATTAAAGGTCCAGAAAACTTAAAAAGAAAAAAAGAAACATAAAAGGAAAGTAAATTTCACTCATGAGCCCATGGTAAAAACACTTACCATCACATTTTTCTGAAATTCTTTCAGCCTATTTATGCATATATGTAGATAGATTAGATTGGTAGGTGAGGGAGATGCACAAACACTACAACTCGAACAAATTTGGTGTCATACTATACATGCTGCTTTCTAAGTTTCTTTTATTTATTTAAGGAGTTTTAAAATTTTTCTATTATCTTAGGTGATTTAATCTAATGCTTTCCTGCTCACAAATGTTTTGAAACAGGAGTCAAGAAAAAATAATTTTAATAAATGATAAAGCAGCTAAAGAAAAGAAAAAAATTGAATTGAAAAAAAATTGAATAGTATTTCTTTTGTGGATAATTGAGAAAACAGTGCTACTGACTGACAGAGAGAGAGAGAGAGAGAAAAAATGAGAAATTTAGTAGGGAAGTTGGTTTGGGGGAAAGATGTGTATAGCTTTGAAGATTCTGAGTTGACAGTGAACATCCAAGTTGGGTATTTGGTTGGAAATTCAAGCTAGAGATTTGGGTAATGAAGATACAGGGATGTAAATTTCAGAGTCATCAGAGTAAGGATGATGGTTGAAGTCAAGAATGTGGACATTAGTGACGTCCGAAGAACAAGAAGAGTTTGAAAATACGGTTCATGCTAAAAGAGCAATATTATGAAGAGATAAACAAGCAGAGATTTTTGTGAAAATCCACCATTAGGGAGAGAAAAAGAGAGAAAGAAAGAAAGCAAAGGCCCCAGAGGAGATGGAATCGGAGAGATAGGAA
Organism: Varecia variegata; assembly: GCA_028533085.1. Taxonomy (NCBI): domain Eukaryota; kingdom Metazoa; phylum Chordata; class Mammalia; order Primates; family Lemuridae; genus Varecia; species Varecia variegata. Next base: position 56,843,672 of record CM052446.1, on the reverse strand, counting down.
GAGAACAGTGCGGGGCGGGGGGGCAAGGGAGCCGACAAGAGAAGGCAAGAGTTCAAGGGTCAGTAGGGTTCAGTGCAGCAGCAAAAATGGAGGAAAAAAAGAAAGTGTTGTTGGTAGAGTGTCTGCAATGGAAATCAGGTAGGAAGGAGTGAGGGGAGTGAAAGAAATGGAAATAAACCAGGAGCGTCCCAGAGGGCTGCAGCTCCAGGTCATGCACCCTGGATAGGTCAGCCAGTTCATACTCCCAGCTCTATGGGGTCCTGGGAACTGGCTTGGGGAGGTTAGGGCCACACCCTTTGTGGGCAGGCAGGCCGGGACTCTGACCATGTTTTTCCTGCTCTGCCATCCTGCCCCTTGATTCCAGCTGTCTTGAGAGCCTCCAGCACAGGAACTTCCTATTTGCCCAGGGCTGAGTGCAGACCTGCCACTAGTAGCTGCTTAATCCCTGCTTGCTGGGGGAATGGAAGAATGAAGACATTTTCAGAAAAGTCCTCAGAGGCTCCTGGTTGCACCCTGGGGAACGGCCTGTCTTTCTCTGCACACATTAGCATACTGTCAAAGCTTGAACACCAGGCTCCTCTGACTCACTGCTCAGGAAATAAATAAATTTTTGCTCACGCAGGGAGCAAACCGCTAGTGGCCAAATAGGTTTTAATTTAAAACAACTACCAAGGGACTTTAGGGCAGCAGGATGAAGGCCGTTTAATTTGAACTTTGGTATCTTCATATCTGTTATTTTCTTCAATATATGCTACAAAAATACTCAGTGCATATATATTTGCTAATGTTCCTGAAATGATTTGAAAATGAAAAGCCTTAAGAAATCACACTTGCTATTTTCCACAAGAAATAGAGAAAAAGTGATATCTGAAGCCTAGATTACACAAGAGAATTGTGTTTCTTACTTTTTTTTAAATCTGTTTACTGACGAGAAGAAAAAATAGCAATAATGAGAAAAAATCTGCTTTCTGCTTAACACATGATTCAGCTGACAGCACAAAGAATCAGGTTATTCTACAGAAAACTGACAAGCTAGATGGTGATTGGGATGTAGCTGTAGAGTTCTCCTCTCAGTACCTGCAAATATTACTGTCTGATGTTTAACATTCACAAACCATTAGATCCAACATGCATATTTACGGTTTGATAATCAGCTGTCATTAACAGATGACTAAGCCAC
>CM052446.1:56826631-56841992 GCA_028533085.1 Varecia variegata | reverse complement strand
AAAAATATACAGTCATAATAGATCTGAAATAAAATAATAAATGAAATAAAAATAGAATAAAATACAAAGGATGAAAGATGATGTCAAGGAAATCTTCTAAAACAAACGGGGAAAAAAGGAAATTCAGGAGAAAAGTTAATAAATATAAAGGGTTGATCAGGAGGTCCAGCATTCATTTAAAGCTATTCTAGAAAGACAGACGAGAAAAAAATAGAAAAGAGAAAGTTATCAAAGAAATAATGGGGGAAAATATTTCTGGAGCAAAAAGGAGAAATAAGATTTCAAATTAAAAGCGTGATAGTGAAAAAGACCACACCTAGACATGCTAGGCGGACATTTTCCATAGTCTACCCCAAAACAATTTCCCTCCTTCCCTCTAACGTTCTTCAAGTTTTGAGTTAGGAGAGCAGACACAGATCCTGTGACATCAGGACCGACACCCCCCTTTCAGCCCCCGGGAATGAACTATACTTGGTCTTAACCAATCGCAATAAATTCCATTCTCTTCTACCAATTAGCGTCCAGGAGGCACCATGTGCACAGGTTCTGGCCAATGAGGTGTCGCGGGGATGTTCCCAGGAGCTGTCCTTTCGCAATAAGCTCAGAGCCTCAGAGAGAAGCGGTTTGCTCTGCGCTCGTGCAGGGGCATGATGAGGGGGCGTCTTTCAACCACGCGGCAACAAGCACAAGGATGATGCGATTCCTCCCCTTCCGCATCCTTCATAACTCAGGACGGACGGGAAGGGCTGGGCCCTGGGTGGTACCATTGAACTGGTTCAGCTAATCTGGGACCGCCTGCTTCCCAAGTATATTGCTTAAGCCACTGTTAATAGACTATTTTTGGTTTTGCTTTTTATTGATCTAACTTACCTTTATATAGCAGCAATAATCAATAAAAGATCCTAATGGCTTCCAGAGAGAAAGAAATGCCCTAGAAAGGAACTGGATTGGCATCAGACTTAGCATCAGCCGGATGGATGCTGGAAGTCAGTAGAGCAGGCTCTTCACAATTCTGCAGGTGTTTAATCTCGATCCTCGTGCATTGATGAGGGTCCTGGCCAGAAACAGGTAACTACTCAAAAGGGATAACTGGAAGGAGTTTCATGAAGTTATTCATTTTCACAAATACAAGATGGGGAGGATTTATTTCTAATACATTCTTTTGAGAAAGTTACTCCAGGATGTAATTTCAGCAAAAAATAAAAATAAAGAAGTGCTAAAACCAAAAAAGAAAAATGAGTGGGATGTAGGCAGTAGTGGAACTAATCAAAAACGCCCAGAATGATGCTACACAGCAGGACTGGAACGCAGGCAGCCCAGTCATGCCATAAATCAGTAATCTCCAGTGAGAATGTTTCCAAAGGGAGGCTGGAACCAATTCCAAGCAGTAAATTAGAATAGAGCTGTGAGAATTATGGCAAAGCAGGGCTGTATTTCTCCTCCAAACAAGAAAAAAGAAAGGCAATGAGAAACTCCAAGAAAACAAACAAGCAAAACTTTGTAGGAAAATCATAATTCAAATAGGAAGCAAAATAAACATCCTCCTCTGAAGGTCTCAGGGATCGTGACGTTAGAAACCTGGAACGTAATCTCAGCTCACTAGCTCGCCAGGCATTCATTGGGTAATGGTTACATGGTCATAGTCACGTCAATGTTGTTTATTGGTTCTGATGATTTGAATCAATCTATGGTCAAAGAATAGAAGGTTTATTTATGTAAGTACATTGAGACACAACTTACAGAAGCTGAACAAAACAGGGAGGGCGTGTTAGGTCAGATTCCATGAAGGCACTTTGAGCTGGAGCTTCGAATGCAGGAGGTGTACTGAGGAGTGTGCCTTTGGGAATAACACCTGCGAGAAAGTCAGGGAAGCAGGTCTGGGCAGAGGAAAAAGATGCGGTTACAACTGAGGCCTCAGCAGACCCCATGGAAAACTTTAGAGCTGGGACAGCCCTTCAGAGGCAAGGGGCCGGGCCTTTGCACTCCCACAATGGCAGGTTGGACAGGGGCTGCCCCTAAGAGGAGCAGAACTTTGGGGAAGACAATGTCCTTTAGCCAAGGCCAGTCCTGAGTGGGTCGTAGCTAAGAGCCATCAGCAGCCACCTCATTCTGCAGCTGAGGGGACAAGTGCTGTGCTCCTGGAGAGGGATCAGGGGACCGCAACATGGTACCCATGACACTCCATCCACTCACCTCTTTCCTTTTTTCTGATGACCTGACAATTTGGGGGTACTGGTCAGGGACTTTGTAGGGTGACCCTCTGTTGAAATTTTCCTGTTGTTCTTCTCCTGATGAGACTGCAGTTCCGTGTTTGGGGCCGAGGTCTTTTTTTTTTTTTTTTTTTTTAACAGAACCCAGAGTTGTGGGGGCAGTTGTCAGTCACTGGGTGTGGTGGTAAATAGAGCCACAGCTGCTTCTAGTCCTTGGTTCCTGGAGCCATGCATCCTTCCTACGGGGAGGACAGGGCAGGCCACCTGGAGGTCTCTGATTTAATGCACACACCGTGTCCTGAAGGCCGGCACACCATTCCTTCAGAGGGCCCTGAGCTCGCACTACAGCTGTAAGCTTCAGAGCTCAAGCTCAACCCTAAACCACCTTTTCCCTCTCTGTTTTGAACCTGGAACCACAAACTTCAGCTTAAGTATTTAACTTTTGGATGTGACAAGCTGGAGACATAATACAGGACAGTTTGAATTTCCAAAAGGTGCTCATCATACCTGGGTGAAGCGGGGGGACATTCTCATAGCTCTAAGCCACCAAAGCCCACCGGGCAGTGGCTGCTCCCACACCCCTCAGCTCCCTGCTCGTCCTTCATCAGTCCCTCTCCATCTCCCTCCCATAAAGTCATCTGCAGTCATCACTTTCCCATCTTGCTGGGGTCTGCTCACTGCTCTCAGCTCCAATACCACAAGGCAGTCCACTCCACAAAGCCCTCCAGAATAATCACTGGCCGACATTGGTGGGACTAAAACTGTATGCACTCAGAGACATATTCCCTGTCCCTGTAAAATGTCCTATTTATACCCATTGGCTTCACGGACACCAGCAGTAAGTCATTTGCATCTGGGATCACCCAGCCAGAATGAGGTTCCACTGACTCGACACTTTATTCCCTTTTCCTGGTGCATCTTCACTTAAGAGAATGAATTATCCTCAAGGGTTTTAGTATTAATAACTCCCTGATCAATTTATATGCCTGGGGAATGACACCTACTGTACTATATAAATTGTGGTTCTGCCAACCTGCAATGAATACAGACATTTTTGCATGCTCAACTTTTTACTGGAAGCTTCTTCACATTGCCAAATGCAACTATAGTAATATTATTAATACCAATATTTCATTTGGAGGAGCCAAAACTAGGAACATAGAAGACTCAATCCACCCACCACACACTTGCCAAATATGTGAACTAGTTCAGAGAGACATTTGAGTAATTTTTTATGACTTTACTGTAACCTCCACTGGTCTTGATTGCATTCTATTTTTAATAGCCTGTGAAGAATAAGGTACATGAAAAGGTATTTCTGGCACTGTGGAGGTTGTCTATTTGGTTGTCTGTTGTAGTAAGTGCTGAAAGACAGTTGGAATGAAAGCTTAAGTACTTACATAATAGAGAGAGAAATGCACTCACATCTGTGGGTAAAATAAGCAGATAAAACGGTGCTCAAATTAGATGTGATTTTCCCCCCAGATTTGGCAGCGTGTAAATGAGGTTGGCAAGTGGTGGCAGGCATCAGATGACGCCGAATAAGAATGGCAAAACTGCAATGCCAGCTCGGTTCCAGGCGCTACTGTCAGGTGATCTGCCCATCCATAAAGAAGCAAATGGAAAAGATTGCAAGAGTTGGGATGCTGAGACGGCAGAACTGTGATTTGAGGAATGCCAGCAAATCAGTGTTCAATCAACATAGATGTCTGTCTGGAGTCCAGCAGAACTGCAAGTCCAACATTTAATTCACTTACACCAACTCCACCCACCATCCCCTGTCGGCTCACGTATAAATAAGATTGCCCTACTCAAATGACTCTCATAAAAGATGATCAGTCTTATGGTTCATTTTCACCAGTTACTGGGGAAATTGATAAGATGTTTCTGGTGCCATTTTGGAAAAAAACGAATCCAATGTAGGCCACATTGGAATGAAAACAAAGATGCCTTTCTGAAGCTACCACTGGGAGGAAATGTATATACAAAAGGCATAAGGAAAAAGCAAGGAATACTCTGCCATTATCAGCTAATGCATGCAGTCATCCTTGCTCAGCCTTGAAGTTATGGGTTTGCATTTTCTTTTCTAAAACATTTTTTTTTTTAATGCTGACATCGTGACCCTGAAGACAAATGTTTGTTCTCTTGCTTAGAATAAGAAATGGGTTGTGCTGGTTTGGAAACACAGAATGCAGTTGCGTTTTTCTGGCTTTTTGTTTCTAAATTCAGAATATATAGCCTACCAACAGGATGTAAAGAGGGAGGGTCTGGTTTAAAGTAAAAACAAGCTTCCTGCAAGGCCATCTCAATGGCCTTCTCATGTACACATAGAAAAACAAGAGAATTGAAAAGAAGTACGTCTGTTTAGGTTTCACACTGTTCAGAAAACAAAGCATGGTTTCCTCTTCAGTTTTCTATTTTGTAAACATTTTGGTACAATAATATCGCCTCGCATTTTAATTTGACTGACTCACAGTGGGAGGTCAAATCGAATAGCGGAGAGGAAGATTTTAGGCAGGATGGTACTGAAAAGAGTTCAGAACTCAAGGTTGAGGGTAGGACCTGGGATCTGGGGAAGGGGAGCTGCAGGCGGAACAGGAAGAGTTTTGCCGACCACAGACCTTGAGCACCGCACCTCGTAGGCCTGGGATGAGCAGTAGGGCACCTGTGCTCAAGCTGCTCTGTGACAAAGAGATGGGATGATTTGCCCACAGCGGTTCCTGAGCGAAGACCCACCCTGACCGAGGAGGTGCTCCTGAAGGCGTGCGCCAGGTGGTCTGCCTACCTGCCGGAGGAGCCGCGCACCTGAGCACAGTTTTAGATTTGAAGCGAGACCAAAAGGGAACCAAGAGCTGAAGGCCCAGGAAACATCTCCCCTGCCAAAGTCATTTCTGTGGCAGCCCCTCGGCACTGCTGATACCTGTGTCCAGATGGACGCTTTGACCTTGGCTGCGGCCGCTCAGGTCCTCTTCTGTCCATGCCCGGCCTGGCCTTGGCTGGAGCGCCATGGAGGGGCAGGAGGGGGTGGCCATCTGGTGTGGGAGGTGTTGGCTTTAGGTCCTCTCAGGAGACAGGTGGTTCAGCGGCAGGAAGAACTTACCAGGCTGAAACTAATCCGAAGACAGGTTGGCTGCTGGTGGTTGTGAAGCTCACAGAAATGTTACAGACCAGCGCGGGCAGAGGAGGGTGGAGAGGCCAGCAATGAGGAACTGGGTCACCCTCGTCACTGCTCCCCTGGTGTGGCCCTGAGTGAAGTCCCTGGACTACAGGCCTGACCAGCAACAGAAGAGCCAGCACCCCAAGGTGAGAAGGGAGGACCAGGGGCAATTGGGAGGGAGGGTCCTGTGAGTCGGGCCCCTGCATTTGGACCACTGTCCTGAGCTCGTATGTTCCCAGCCTTTGATGGCCACCCCAGCAGCTTCTTGGAAGGTGACTGTCCAACTGAAGGTGCTTGGTCTAATACAAGGTGACTCCTGGGGTTAGGATGCCATGAAGAGGGAGCAGCAGCATGAAGGTCTCCATCCCTGGTGCACTGGGTCTGCCCCACCAGCTCAGTGTCATCAGAGCTGGACACATCGCCAAAGGAGGCTGCCCCTGGTGTGGAAAACACACAGCCAGAGTAGACCCAGCTGTTCAACACACTTGCTCTTGACCTTGGAGAAGCCATTGAGCTCTGCAGGTCATGTTTGTTTACCTACCAAGTGAGGGAGAGAACCTGGTGGACAGACTGTCCCCAGATTCTTCTCAGGGGATGGGGACTTTGGAGCCAGATGACTGTGAGTTTGAGTCCTGGCCATGCAACCTACAAGTTATATGACCTTGGGGAAATTGCCTTCCGCACCCAAGCCTTCATTCTCTGATTGGTGAAGTGGTGTAATAATGCTTTGTTTAATCTGAGGATTGGTGAAATAAAGAGTCGAAGACCGAGGCCTGAGCCCTGGGGCACTCCAGAGTCAAGTTGGTTGGCTGAAGAAGGAAAACCCACAAAAGCAATTAGTACAGGAGGGAAACCCAAAGAGCATGGTGTCCTGAAAGCCACGTACAGAAAATGCATCGAGGAGGAAGAAACGCTGCCAATAGGTCAATTACGATGGGCACCGAGGACTGTTTTGTGCAGGTCTTTGGTCACCCTGCTGAGAGGTGTTTAACAGAATGGCAGGGGTGACAACCTGACTGGGGTGGGCTTAAGGGGGGTGGGGGCTAGGTCTGGGGCGCTGAGGCTTACAGAGGAGTGGTTGGTCAGCAGTGTGGTGTAAGCATTGGGGCCAGGACACTACTAAGGTGGGGCTTGGAGGAACACGGTTCCTGGAATCATTAGGGGTGAAGGACAAGCCACAAGATGTTTGGGGAAAGCTCTGTGGGCTCCAAGGCTGCTGAGAGGTCGCAGAGCCTGGGTGGGGGGACGAGGGAGTAAGAGGGGCAGGAGGAGGCGATTGTGGTCGGAGGGCGGTGCCTGGACGGATTTCCACGTTGGAGCGGTTCTGTGTGACCATGAGGCCCGGGTGAGCTTCGGGAGGGGTGGCCCACGTGCCATAATGAAGTCATGTGCACCTCGGGCAGGACTGGAGCGGAAAGAGGGGATCCAGGATTCAGGGGCAGCTCTTGACGGACGTGGGAAAGTGCCTGGGAGGGAGACGGGACGAGGGCGGGGAGGGATGGACAGAGACGGGAGCTGAACGGTAGGAGCCTCAGGAGAAGGGGGTTCCATGGCTGTAAAGGCGTGACAGCTTTTCCCACCACCCTCGTCCCTGAGTGTTGACACACGGGGAACAATCGTTCTCAAGAGATCAGGGCTTTGGGACAGAGCCAGGCTGCAGCTTTATTGCTCTTAAAAATCATCAGAGGGAATATTTCTGCTGCATCATTCAAGTCTTCAATAAAATTAGTCAATACCAAATCCTTTGCAATTCCAGAGCTGTTACTGCTTGGCATTCTGTGCTCATAATGTGCTTGCAAATTGATTGTTCAGTGTTTTGTTTATTTAACTTTTCACTGATAAGCCAGAGAGCAAATGTGTTCCCTCCACAAAGCTGGCTCCCCACTCTGTTCAAAGTCCCGCCACCTCCCCCCTGTCCCCTCATCCGCCTCCCAGCAGTCGTCCCCCCACCCCAGCAGTGCTCAGCCCCCCTCAGCCCTCAGGTCCTCAGGTCCCAACTTGATGCCACCTCTGACCAGACCTTTCCTGACTGACCCCAGTCCGGGGTGAGTGCCCCTCCCCTGCTCCCCTGCGCTTCTCTATGTCAGCACCCTCTTCTTGTCCTTCGTGGAACTTACCCCAATGTGTAAGCAATTTACGTGTTTCCTTTTGAAACAATCTGTTTCTCTCATTAGAATCTAACTTCACCAGGAGCAAAGCCATCCTCCCACCTCAGCCTCCCAGAGTGCTAGGATTGATTACAGGCGTGAGCCACTAAAATGAAAAAGACTGGTACTACCAAGTGCTGGTGAAGATGGGGAGCAACTGCTGGTGGGCATTTGATGCCATCTGCTGTGGCTGAACACGCACATGCCAAGGCTCCACAGTCTCCTCCTACTTAATGGGAATGGATGCCAATGTTCCTTAAAACATGTGGAAGAGTGTTCATAGCAATGCTGTGCTACTTTTAATAGCCAAAACCTGGAAACAACTTTGGAAGTAGAATTAGTAAATAAATTATATATATTCCTGTCATGGAGTAATATTTAGAAATGCAGATAAACAAATGATTGCAGCACACAACATTGGGTGAACATCATAAACATGTTGTTGAATGAAAGAAACCACTCTATGGATATCTTCACTCTGTGGAAATGTATTGAGTTTTATATCCCTACAACAGAGATCTGCAAGCTTTTTCTGTAAAGGGCCAGATAGTTAATATTTTAGGCATCATGGGCTACACAGTCTCCGAGACGACTACTCGACTTTGCCTTTGTAGCAACCACAGACAATACGTAAATGAATGGGCATGGCTGTTTCAATGAAACTTTATTTATGAAGACTGAAATTTGAATTTCATATAATTTTCATCTGTCATGAAATATTATTCTTTTTTTTTTTTTTGGTTTCATAGTGGGCTTTATTGGGAAAAGTTAGTGTAAAAAACATTCAAATTCATAAAATTTAAATAAGACAGTAAAATTAGGCCTTGTAGCTACAGTAATTGCTATAGTAATCACAAATAAGGTAAAGTCTAAATTATTACCTAAGCAAACACTATTTTGTCAGGTTTCCGTATTCTTTTTAATTTTTTTCAACCATTTACAAATTTTAAAAATCCCTTCTTAACTCCAGGGTCATGCAAAACAGACCATCTTTGCCCTGTGGGCTGTAGTTTACCAACCCCTGGTCTAGAAGATCTCACCAAGGAAACCTTGCATAGCAATTTACAGCAGAGACAAACAGAAGAGTACAGTCAGAAAATCAGAAAAGATGAAGAAACAAGTGTGATGGACCCAGGAGGTAAAATATTAGTTTAGTGAGAATTCCAGCAGAGGGAAAGAGTAAATGAAGGTGTAAATCCAGGTGTAAATACTCATACTACAAGGGCCTCCAGCGTGCCCGGGGGAGGGGTGAAATAAGGTCCACACCTAGATATTCTGGGTGACATTTCAGACCTCCAAAGATAAAGAGGAAATTCCAAACTGCTCCAGAGAGAGGAAAGCATTTTACCTGGATGGGTTTGAGAGTCAGACTCGACTCAGACTTCTCGTCAGACACACTAGTTTGCTGGAGGACCGTGGAACCAGCCCTCAAAGTTAAGTAGGAAAGTGCATTTGATCCAACAAGTCCACACACGGTCACACTGTCAGTGAGATGTGGGGACAAGTGAAGATCCTCTGGAAATGCAAGAAATCAACAACACACCCTATGTAAACTAAAACGAAGATCTCGGGACAGCTTCCCCGGGAATCAGGGCGTGTTTCTCGAGTGCACGGCTGTGATCAAGACGTGTGGTTGAAGCTGAAGTGACAGCTGAAGCCATTAGAAGAATTTTCTTAGACAGGTGAGCTTTGCTTGTTCAGTGATGCCCTTTGAAAACTCACCAGAGTCGTCGAGGAAAGAGCACAACTTCATGGCCATGATGTCCCCCAGAGCAAAGTCATTCTGTGCTTGTACACCAGCTACGGCAGTGACTCTCAACCCTGGAGGTGCATTAAAATCACCTGGAAATTTTTATTTAATTTGTCTAGGGTGGAGCCTGGGTGAAGGTTTTGGTTAATAGCTACTAGGTGTTGTGAGTATATTTCACCAGAGAAAATCCTTTTGCTGGAAATAGATTGTGTGAGTTGAATTTGTGGGCAGGGGTCCGCTGTGGGCAGGTGTTACTGGGAGGGCTGGGTCCTTTTGAATCCCGACAGTTGTGTTGGGCGGAGTGGGGATCAGATCTAGGTCTGCTTGGTCGTGAAGCCTCTGGGAAGCAGCATATACTTCTTTGTGTCCTCCTCAAACTGTCTCTAGTCTGGTACTGTTGTTATCATTGTTCTCATGGATTTTATTTGGATTTGGAAATAACCCAAAAAAGTCAGGCACAGCTAAGAAATATAAGCAATCCTCATCTTAGGAACAAGCTGTTTTCCAAGATTTCATTTGTAAGTTGGCCATTTGTTGTGTATATAAAGGGTCAGTTAATGCAGGACTGCTCTTTTGATTTTGTTTTTGTTTTATTTGTTTGTCTTGCTAGCGGTTTCTACTACTCACAACCCGGCCACGGAGCAGGCCTCCCACTCTCACTTTGTCCTTCATTATTTATTGTTCAGTTCACACGGGGGTGTGCTGGAGCCGGCTTCTACCGGCTCACAGCAGCTAATCATGTGCATCTCTTCCCACCTCTGCGTTGGGTGACATTACCCTGGGAGCCTGAAATCAGCTGGGGTAGAAGTATTTACACCACGGAAATCAGCAAATGCTACAAATCAGGGCTTTTCCCCCAGAGAGCCCATTGTTCAGGGCTCACCAGCACACCACTGTGGTCACGGCTTCCTATTTCAGGAGGCGCACAAAGACCAAGAGGATGCTCACTGCTCATGGGAGAGGATCGCCTACGTGCATCTCTCTTCCTTCTCTCCTGCCATCCCCTCAAAACGATGGTAAACAACAACACAAAAAGGGTGCAAGTGGATAATAACAAAGGGAGCCAATGAGAGGTAAGCCCTCAGCCAGAGTCACACATGGGACACCTCTCAAGCCTCACCTCTTGTCCCAGCCATGCCAGCACCCAGCCCTGGGAGGGCTCCAGTGACCTCCAGCAGGCAGGACCTGCCCAAGCCTTGTCCCCTGGATGCTGAGGCAGGGGTGGATGCTGCAGGCCCACGGGGCTGCCAGTAGCGTGGGGAGATTAACGTCCCATGGGTACCACTCTGGGGATGGGCCTGCATGACCAGGCAATCCGATGTGCCTCAGGGGCCACAGCACACTTGTGCGGCTCACCCTGCTCCCCTGGGTCATGCCCCTTCTCCTACCTGGGATTCGCCTCCTAATAAAGTGGTAGCTCATTAGCCTTTGCCTCTGCTTAGCCCAGACTTGGACGGAATTTACAGAGGAGAGAGAACAAATGGCGAGGTGGGAACTGCGGCGCCCAGCTAGGGAGCAGCCACGAGCCCAGCAGGAAGGGGTGGGAGCCCTGCGCGGGGCGGGGCTGCTCCCTGGACGCCCACGAACAGGAAACACTGTGCAGGACTGAGGGTGCCACAGAAAAACAGGCAGGAAAAAAATTAGGGAATTTAGTGCTGTCTGTAGTTCTGAGCAAGGATCTCTGCTCCAGGCAACTCTGGAAATAACTATGTGTTCAAACGAGACCAGGGGAGATGAGTCCATGCTATGCAAGACAGTCAACACACTCTTCCAAAGATTAATAGGGAAAAAAACTAGATGTCAACAACCTGAAAAGGAATGACAGCACAATGCAACGCATGAAACTTGACTGGATCCTGATTCCAAAAAGAAAAGCAATGAACATACAACATTGGAACAACTGGGGAAAACTGGAAAGGACATTAGATGACATGGTGAAATTTGTGTCAATTTCCTTATGCGTGCTAATAGTATTGTGGTTATATTGGGGAAATGTCCTTATTTTTAGGAGATACATGCTGAAGTATTAAGGGATGAAGTATCATTTTGCTTGTAACTTTCAAATAGTTCAGAAAACAAATACGTGTTTGAATACAGATACATACATTATACATAGAGGCACGCACACCTGTAGGTACAGCAAATATATCAACCTGTTGTCAATGGTTGAATCTAAATAAAGGATATCCAGATATTTATTGTACCATTATTTCAATTTTTCTTGTTTTTTAATTCATAGTAAAATGGTAGGCAGGGAGACAGTAGACCAATGGCTTCAAGATTCCAAGAGGAATATTTTCTTTGTAAAAATATCTATGTATGTATCTACCCATATATATAATTTCACATAAATGCATAAAAGTACTCATATCATTGATGCTTTTTAAAATACCATCTAATTGTTTGTTTTCCTTTGTTTCCTGGCTCTTGTCCCTCTCCTTTTCCTTCTCACCTAGTATCAGCTCTGCAACACCACAAAAATAACCTATGCTATTAATAGCAACTAGAATGAAGACTTTCTTAATTCTCCATGCTCACAGAATCATCTACAGATATAAATATGCACATATATGTACACACTGACATATATACACATACACATGTAAGGGAATAGATTCTTTCACAAGTGTGGAATTATTTTAAACACTAAGGTAGGTATAAGTGATATGGCATTGTTACTTTAATTTGCAATTCCTTTACTGCTGGTGAATTTAAGGCTCTTTTCATACGCTTGCTGGTTTTCCTGATTTGCTCTTTCGTGAACTGCCTATTCACATCCTTTATCCATTTTTCTATTGGGCTGCTTCTATCAGCTTTTTATTGTCAATTTGTAAGAGCTCTTTGTATATAATAGAGAGAGATAACCTTTGTCATCTCTATTAAGTATTTTTCAAATCTATTGTTTAATTTTGTTTTTAATATCATTCACCATACAAAGGGTTTTAATTTCTATATATTCAAGCATGTCTATCTTTTCTTTGAAAGCGTCTGCATTGTCAGTCTGGTAAAGGAGGTCTCCTAGACTGCACATGGAGTGGGGCAGATTTTGCTTCCTGTATTTAGTTGCATAATACAGCTGTGATTTGTTCTTGAGTAGGATACAAAACAGGCATTCATTTTTTTTTCCCTAGATATATGGTGAATTATGCCAGCAAAATATATTAAATGATTTCTTCTAAGCCATTGCTTTTGACATATGTGAAATTCTCTCTCCTGAATCTAATTGCAGACTCACTATTGTGTTCCACTGATCTACCTGCCTAGTCCTATGCAAATACCTTATGGGTTCTACTGCAGTACCTTGACAGCGCGATCTGAGACCAGGTGAGCCGAGTCCCCTCAGCAAGCTTGGTCTCTCACGTGTTCTCAGCTACCATGCACATTACTCCTCCATAGAAATGTTAAGATTATATCTTTAAAACAGCTTCTTAGTTTTCCGTTAAATTTATACGGCAATTTATATAGCATTGGTATGTTTATAACATAGTCTTTTCATCCAAAATCATAATAGCTCTTTCCTTTTGTTCAGACTTTTTATGTCTTTCAATAAAATTTTATAGTTCTTTTAGGTCAAGAGTCTTTTTTATTAAATTTATTTATATTTTACAGGTTTTGCCATTGTTTTCTATTAAATATTCTTCACATCTGATTTCAAGGTGTTGCTAGAGTAGAGAAAAGCTATTTTGTATATTTACCTAAAACCATCCACCTTCCCAAATTTTAAAGTACAGCCAGTGCTTCACATCCATAGGCACTACCAACCCTGGATAGGAAATATCCTTTTAAAAAACAATAAAAAATAATGACATAACAATAAATATAATACAGATTGAAAACACAATGAAAACACAATAGAAGTATAACAACTATTTACATAGCACTTACAGTGTATTAGGTATTATGAGCAATCTAGAGATGACTGAAAGTCTACAGGAGAATGTGTGTAGGTTACATGCAAACACTACACCATTTTATATAAGGGACTGGAGCATTGCAGATTTTGCTACCTGCAGAGGGTCTTGAACAAATCCATCCAGGATACTGAGGGACTACTGTATTTTTTTAACTGGAGACTTTTTTGGTTTTTGATTATAATATCATCAGCAAAGATCAAGAGTTTTTACCATTTTTCTGGTGTGGTCATGTGGTTTTTCTCTTTTAATTTTTGATGTAATGGATTGGAGTAAAATATTTCCCAAAATTAAACCACCATTATTCTTAGAAAAAACCTTACATAGGCATAGAGTAAAATTTTTTGTTACGTATGTGTAATTCTTTTTTTTTTTCTTTTCTATTTTTTTTTTTTTTTTTTTTTTAGAGACAGTGTCCCACTTTGTCATCCAGGCTGGAGTGCAGTCATAGTTCACTGCACCCTCAAACTCCTGGGCTCAGCAATCCCCTATCTCAGCATCCCAGGTAGCTGGAACTACAGGTACACACCACCACACCCAGCTACGTTTTTAAATTTTTTGTAGAGACAGGATCTCACTATGTTGTCCAGGCCGGTCTCGAACTCCTGGTCTCAAGCCATCCTCCTGCCTCGGCCTCCCAAAGTGGGATACAGGCACATACGTGTAATTCTATTTCCTAATATTTTATATAACTTTTTTGCACAGTATTTATGAGTAAAATCTTTTTTATAAATTTTGTTGTTATCTTTGTTGCTATATATCAGATTTAAGCAACAAATTATTTTGCCTTATTCTAAAGCTTGGATTAAATAACATTGGAATTACTTGTTTTTTAACAACTAGACAAAACTTAGCTTGAATCTTCTAACCTTGCTGTTGTTTTTTTGTTTTTTAATGATAGATCTTTAAACAATTTTCCAAACTCTTCTGTAGTAACTGATCCTTTCAACTTTTCATTTCTTCTTTGGTCAGTTCTAGTAGGTTGTGTTTTACTAGGAAACCCATTTTATTTTGTGTTTGTATCTGTTGCCATACAGTTGCATGTAATATTCTATTATAATATTTGTAATATTTAAAATCTATTTATCTAAAATTAGTTTCCCATTCTCATTCTTATTCTTACTCTTACATATTTTGTTTCATTTTATCTTAAATTAGGGTAACATGGGCTTTGACTATTTTATGGATATTTTCAACAGACAGTTGGATTTATCTACTCCTTACACTGATTCTTGTTTTCTATCCCATTAATTTCAGTTTTTGTTTTTATTAATTCTTTCCTCTTCATTTCTTTTTATTTTGTTCTTCTAGTTTCTTAAGATGAATATTTAATACTTCTGTTGTTTTTATTTTTTTAATATAGAAAGCATTTAAAGCTCCAAAATTATAAGCACAGAATTCTCTGTGTCCCATAGGTTTTGGTATGAAGTGTTCTCCTTTTTTTGTATTTTTTGTTTGTTTGTTTTTACAGGTGAGGTCTCTGTCTTTTTTGCTGCAACGGTATATTAGGAGTGCATTGCTTAATTTCTTAGAAGTTAAAACTCATTTATTGCCCTTTTGTGATTTATTTTGTTATTCCTAAGGTTTTTAGACTAGAGAATGTGGTTTCCTTTATGACCAACTTAAGCACAATTTCCGTAAATATTCGATACAGAAAAAATGTACCTCATCTCTCTGAGTTGTGTTAAGCTTCTATACACAATTATTAAATCAAGTTTCTTAATACGGTATTTTATTCTCCTATATCCTTACTTATTTTTATCTGTTATACTAGATCTATCCAATTCTGAGATAAATATATTCAAATCTTCCACTATAATTGTATTTTTTTCAGGCTCTCCTTGCATTTCAATTCATTTTCATTTAGATATAATTTATTTGGTATATGTACATTTTATATGGTTATAACTTATTCATAAATTATTCTTTCATCACTGCATACTTTCCCTAATAATTGTTTAATTGTTTTTACTTTATTTTATTTTTTTTTTTTTTGAGACAGAGTCTCGCTTTGTTGCCTGGGCTAGAGTGAGTGCCGTGGCATCAGCCTAGCTCACAGCAACCTCAAACTCCTGGGCTCAAGCGATCCTCCTGCCTCAGCCTCCCGAGTAGCTGGGACTACAGGCATGCGCCACCATGCCCGGCTAATTTTTTTTCTATATATATTTTTAGTTGGCCAGATCATT